>JALGPY010000001.1:176410909-176836251 GCA_023055425.1 Linanthus parryae | reverse complement strand
ATCCACCATAATGTTGAAGGTCCTGATGTTGGGTGAGATATTCACGGCCACCATTTCATATAACAATCCGGTACCTTGGCTCCACTGTCCTCCGAAGTTGCAAACTCCCAGAATTATTAAGCCACACAAATATTCAGCCCAATTATCAAGATCCAAGCCCATCAAAGAAGCCTGCGAAGTCTAAAGCCCAAATAGAAGCCCAACTCTTGATTAAATCATTATTGTAATTCTTTACATTAGTCAGGGACTTTTTCGTCTTTTATGTGTTTCTGTAAACCCTAAAATGCTTCCTACCGTTAGATCTTGTACGGCCAAATCCTACCGTTGGATTTGTCCTATATATATCTCCTTGTAACCGTTCAGTAATCAATTAATGATTCATCTTCTTTCATCTTCTCGCTGCTTCCTCTCTGGTTCTTCTATGAAACCCTAGCAGCTCTTTCATGGTATCAGAGCCCTTCCATGGCTCTTGCCAATACCACCCAGGCTTCACCGCCTCTTTACTTGCTCTCAAACATACATAATCTTCTTCCTTTTAAACTCGATTCCACCAATTTTGTTTTGTGGAAACACCAGATCACATCTATTTTTCACACCCATACACTATACGGTTATTTAGACGGGACGATTCCATGTCCCCCCTGTTCTTCCATCCTCCGATGGATCTCACACTGTAAATCCTGCTTATACGGCCTGGCACCTTCAAGATCAGGCCATTCTTACTATACTAAACGCCACTCTCTCCCAAGAATCGCTCACTCTGGTGATTGGATCTACCACATCTGCTGAGGCTTGGTCAGTTCTTGAGCGCCGCTATGCGTCCCTTACTCGATCCAACATATTATCGCTCAAAGCTGAGTTTCACTCTCTTCGCAAGGGGTCCGATTCCATTGATCTATACATGCAGCGCCTAAAAATGATTCGGGACAAACTTTCAGTGGCTGGGGTGGTTACCGCTGATGAAGATCTGCTTCTATATGCTCTAAATGGGCTACCCCCCGAATACAATTCCTTCAGATCTTCTCTGCGTATTCACTCCGCCCCGATCCCCTTTGAAGAACTTCATGTTCTACTCAAAGCTGAAGAGCAGATGCATGCCTTACAGTCCCCATCTCCAGATCTGTCAACCACCACAGCTTTCTATCATAATCGCGGTGGTCGGAGTGGCCAAAACAACCGTGGTGGCCGGTTTGGTAACCGATCCGCCGGAGGAGGCCGTTCAGATGCCCGTGGTGGCCGTTATTCTTCCGGGTTTGGATCTGGATCGCCAGGCGGGTACACTCCCAATCACGGTAACGGATATGGATCCGGATCCGGACCCGGTTCGGGTTATCAAAATGGTTCTTCCTCCGGGTCGGGTCGCGGGTCGGGTCGCTCCGGATCCAGAGGGCGTGGTGGATCGGGTCGTGGCCGCTCAACTCCGGTTAACTGTCAAATCTGCGGCTATGATTATCACTCTGCTCTCGATTGCTATCACCGTATGGATTTTGCTTATCAAGGCCGCCTACCACCGGAGCAGTTGTCGGCCATGGCTGCTTCCACCTCTTCCCAGCCATCTCCACCACCGTCCTCGAATCTCTGGTTGACTGATACAGGCGCATCAAACCACATGACTGGAGACTTTCGCAATCTATCTCTTGCTGAGCCTTACTATGGTTCTGACTCAGTCACCGTCGGTAACGGATCTTCCCTCCTTATTCAGCATTCTGGTACTACCTATCTCTCAACCTCTAATCATTCTTTTTCATTACACAATACACTACATGTTCCCTCTTTATTTGTTAACTTGCTGTCTGTACATAAATTTTGCACCGATCACAATGCCAGATTTATTTTTGATAAGGACTCTTTTTGTGTTCAGGACAAGTCTTCGGGTCAAACTCTGTTTCTGGGACCCAGTACAAATGGGCTTTACCCTTTATCTTCTGTGTCTGCTTCATCAAATCCTCAAGCCTTTTTGGGTCAAAGAGTCAAATCTCATTTATGGCATTCAAGACTTGGCCATCCCTCTGCTTCTGTTTTATCAAATTGTGTTAAATGTTTATCACCATCTGTTAAATTATCAGCTAATACTTTAGGTTCTCTATGTGAATCTTGTATGGCTGGCAAAATTAGTCGTTTACCCTACACTGCCTCTGTTACTACTTCTACTACACCATTACACATGCTTCACAGTGATGTATGGGGACCTGCATCTACATTGTCTGATGATGGTTTTAAATACTATGTTCTCTTTGTTGATGACTTTTCCAGATTCACTTGGCTCTTTCCTCTAAAATTAGAATCAGATGTTTCTTCTGTGTTTGCCACATTTAAACTGTTTATTGAAAAACTGCTAGGATACTCAATTAAAATTCTGCACTCTGATGGAGGAGGTGAATATACTGCGTTTTTTTTTCAAAAACTTCTCAAAGATAATGGTATTATGCACATTAAATCCTGCCCTTACACTCCTCAGCAAAATGGAATATCTGAACGCAAACACATACATATAATGGAAACTGCTATTACTTTACTTCATAATGCTTCTTTACCTAAGTTGTTCTGGTATCATGCTGTGGCTGCTGCTGTTTATTTAATCAATCGGTTACCTTGTAAAAACACATCAAACAAGTCTCCATATGAACTCTTGTTTAATTCAGTTCCTGATTATAAACACTTAAAGGTGTTTGGTTGTGCTTGCTTTCCTAGACTCACTGATTATGTTTCATCTAAATTAGACCCCAAAACTCAAAAATGCATCTTTTTGGGTTATGCTTCTGGTTATAAGGGTTATTTATGCTATGAACCTATTTCAAAACAAAATTATATAAGCAGAGATGTTCTTTTTGATGAATTCTCTTTTCCTTATGCTAATTCAACTGCTACTTACTCTTCATCTTCTTCAATGTTTCAGGCACTGACCCTCCCATTACAACCCAGTTCCCATCTGGGTTCATGTCTGGTCCCATACCAGACACCCCCATTTCTGAGGGTCCTGACTCTTTGCAGCCACCTTGTGAAAGTGTGGCAGTGTCACCATCTCAGTGTACAGATACTACACACCCCATAGATACTACTGGATCTTATGTCCCTCATGGTGCACACTCCACCTCTCCCAGCCCTGGCTTGGCAAACTCAGGTAACCCAATGATGATTAACCCCTCCCCTCCTCCTTCTACTCAAGGAGGCCACCCTATGCAAACTCGCAGCAAGTCAGGCATTAGCAAAAAGAAGCTTGTTTATTATGCTTCTCCTCATACTACTGTTGGTTTTTTCTGCTACTACTTGTCACAATACACACACTGATCCCACTTCCTTCACAGAAGCTGTCAAACATACTCATTGGCGCCAAGCAATGGCCTCATTGGCGCCAAGCAATGGCCTCTGAGTTTGAAACCCTCTTAGAGCAACATACTTGGACTTTGGTGGTTCCTCCACCAAATATTAATGTCATAGGCAATAAATGGGTATATCGTACTAAATTCAACCAAAATGGGACTGTTTCGCGTTATAAAGCACGATTAGTAGCAAAGGGGTTTCACCAAACCCCTGGGTTGGATTATGATGAAACGTTTAGCCCCGTTGTAAAACACGCCACACAGTTCGTACAATTTTAGCTCTTTCTGCTACTTTTTCGTGGCCTATACAACAGTTAGACGTTAAAAATGCTTTCCTTCACGGTTTTTTACGCGAAACAGTTTACATGAAACAACCCACTGGGTTTCAAAACAAAAAATACCCACATCATGTTTGCCTTCTCAACAAGTCTATATACGGCCTCAAACAAGCCCCCCGGGGTTGGTTTGAACGTTTTACCTCTTTTTTATCTTCTCTTGGATTCACTGCTTCTTATGCTGATTGTTCGCTATTTATTCGTCATGACAATCACAAGTTAACTATGTTATTAATTTACGTCGATGATATAATTGTTACCGGTAATGACACACACTTTATTTCAGCTCTCATCAAACAATTAGGCCAAGAATTTCAAATGACCAATCTTGGTCCACTCACTTATTTTCTTGGTTTACAAATCACTCAAAATTCTGCTGGTATTTACATTCATCAAGAAAAATATATTCTTGATCTTCTTAAACGGTTTAATATGTCAAATTGTAAACCTAGTCCCACCCCCCTTGCTGGTGGCATCAAATATCATCTAAACCAGGGAGAACTGCTTCCTGATTTTACTCCCTATCGCCATCTTTTGGGAGCCTTACAATATTTGACGTTTACACGTCCTGATATTGCATTTGACGTTAACCACCTTTGTCAATTTATGCATGCCCCAACTATTGTTCATTTAAGCGGGGCAAAACGTGTTCTTCGCTATCTTCAGGGCACTAAAACCTTTGGGCTTCATTACCAAAAAGGTCACTTGCCTCTTCAAATTTATTCCGACTCAGATTGGGCTGGCGATCCTACTGGTCGTCGCAGCACCACTGGGCTGGTTGTGTTTCTTGGGCCCAATCCGGTCCATTGGACTGCAAAAAAACAGCCCACCATATCAAGATCATCTACAGAGGCTGAATATCGGGCATTGGCTACTGCTGCTGCTGACTCCTCTTGGTTTAGACAGCTCTTTCATGATTTACATCTTTACTTGCCTAACCCTCCTTTATTACACACTGATAATGTTTCTGCACTCGCTCTTACTTATAATCCTATCTTTCACGCTAGAACAAAACACATAGAAATCGATTATCACTATGTTAGAGAACAGACTCTTCTTAAGCATCTTACTGTTTCTTTTCTTCCCAGTGCAGAACAAGTAGCTGATCTTTTCACAAAGTCCTTGCCAGCAGCTCAATTTGAAGGTTTTAGAAGTAAACTGATGGGCTCTTCTCCCCCATCAGTTTAAGGGGGCGTATTAAGCCACACAAATACTCAGCCCAATTATCAAGATCCAAGCCCATCAAAGAAGCCTGCGAAGTCTAAAGCCCAAATAGAAGCCCAACTCTTGATTAAATCATTATTGTAATTCTTTACATTAGTCAGGGACTTTTTCGTCTTTTATGTGTTTCTGTAAACCCTAAAATGCTTCCTACCGTTAGATCTTGTACGGACAAATCCTACCGTTGGATTTTTCCTATATATATATCTCCTTGTAACCGTTCAGTAATCAATTAATGATTCATCTTCTTTCATCTTCTCGCTGCTTCCTCTCTGGTTCTTCTACGAAACCCTAGAAGCTCTTTCAAGAATGAGGGTATTGTAAGTAACGACGTTTGGGGAAATACCCTTGGAAATCATTTCATAAAAGATGTTGAAAGCTTTGTCCAAGTGCTGGTCTATGCAGAGGCTATCAATGATAGTATTGTAAGTCACAATGTCAGGCTCGTAGCCTGGAGTTGTTTCCAGCCTTATGAGGATGTTAATAGCTTGAGTTGTTCTGCCAGCCTTGCACAGTCCATTGATAATAGCAGTGCAAGTTATTAAGTTGAGATGATAGCCTTTGAGCACTAATTCATCAAAGAGCTGAATTGCGGTGTCTACCCGACCACCGCGACAAAGGCCATCGATGAGACTAGTAAAGGTTACGACGGTTGGTTGATAACCTTGTTTGAGAATTCTGCCAAGCAGAGAGCAACCAGAGGAAACTCTATTCAGACGGCAGTAACAATTGATGGCAACGCTGAGTGTGTAAAGATTGGTCCTAACCTTATGGCGTTGGGTTCCTACGGAATCCAATTTGGAGAACAAAGAAAGGGCAGTGGAATAGTGCTTCCTTCGAACGAGAGAAGAGAGGAGTTGGGTGAATTGGATGATGGAGGGCAAGGGTCGAGTATGAAGCATGGATTCAAACTGATTAAGAGCATCTCCAGTAGTACTAGTTAAAAGTTATTTATAATTTGATGAAAATTTAACATTTCTATTTTAGATATTGTAAAAATTTAGTTAGTGTTCCAATAGTGTTAGTTAAATGATTAGTTAAATAACACGTGGCACATTCTCAATATTTCTTGTATGAGAATTTTAAGGAATTCAGGACATAACCGCTAAGTACATGGGTAAACAAAATATGAAGTTATTTATCCGGCTCCTTAAAAGTAGTGAGCGGGGTAACTATCCGCTAAAATAAAGAGTGTAGTTAAGAGCCTACTGGAGACAATATTTGTCCCATCTTATTTATATTTTGAAGATAACCGCCATATAAGTAACCTATTGGAGATGCTCTAATGACTTCCTCGACGTGGAGGTGACTGAATCGATCAGATTTGCTCGAGTCATGGGTGTGAGAATGAAGTGAACGGAGAAAGGTAAAAGAAGAGCAGAGAAATGGAGGAGGAAGAAAGGTACCTCCTAGCGGAACAGTTGATGAAGAAGAGAAGGCACCGTTTACTCCTGAAGCAGCTTTGGCCATTCTTGGAGAAGAAATCATCGTCATCATTATTGTCCTTGGAGATGTGAGGTCGATCTGTTTCAAAATACGAAACCTCTCCTCTTTCTCTTCTCTTCTCTTCTCGTATGGGGTTAGGAACACTGTCTCCACTCTCCTGTGAGGAAGAAAGGATCCACTCAAACTTCTTAAAATATTATAACATTATTATTTCGAACCCGTTATGACAAAACAATTTCTCAAAAAAAAAAGTAAGTGTTGGGTGAATAAGATTGTCACACTACTCGAGTAAAGAAAAGTATTTTCTAAAGCACACCATTATCAGTCGAATGATTTGTACCCCGTTAAGTCCCAACTATCAGTCGAATGGTTTGTACTCAGTCAAGTATAATTATTCTATCAAGAATTAACGGATGCGTCATCACCCCATATGGCCCCTGATAGTCTGGCGCTTTGGAAATCAACTCGACTACTTAAAAATAAGCCTAAATTGTCTTCTTTTTGTGGAAGTTGCTTCAATGCACTCCCAACCCTAGTCTCCCTCAATCGCAAAAATTGTCCCATTGCCTCGCCCATTTACCTTGTTGTTCGTAGAAAGAGGAATCAGGTTTCCACTACTTCTTCAATTGCCCATCTTCTCGTGTGTGTGGTTTGGTTCCAAGTTCAGAATTGTTATCCCTAACATGTCACAGAAAACAGTAGGAATGGAGGATAAGGAGACATGCAGTTCTTGTAGAAGAGAAAGAATCCATTGTATTTCACAAGTAACCAGAGCAAGACTCCTGTATTCAGCTTCAGCTGAACTCTTGGCAACAACTCTTTGTTTCTTTGATCTCCAAGAGATGAGTGATTTTCCCAGAAAAACTAGATAGCCACTGGTAGATCTTCTTGTGTCTAGACACCTCCCCCCGCCCCCAATCAGCATCTGCATAGGCAATGAGCTTGAGGTCTTTGATGGTAGAGAAGTGTAAGTTATAGGCTTGACTACCTTTGATATATTTGAGAATATAAGTGAGAGCAACTAGGTGTTCTGAGGTTGGAGCAGACATGTACTGAGACAACTTGTGCACTGAATATGTAATATCTGGTCTTGAATTGCCTAAATAAAGCAATTTCCCAATCAATTGTCTGTAATGAGTAGCTGTTGTTTCTGAGAGAATTTCTCCACCATTGATGCTCAGTGAGAACTAGGCAACATTGGGGACTTTACTGGCTTGCAATCTTGATGATGAAACTCTTCTAAAAGACTTTGAACAAATTTCTGTTGACTCATGTACATACCAGAAGTGGTTCTGTGAAATTCAAAACCAAGGAAGTAATGCAGACTTCCTAGATCTTTGAGTTTGAATCTATCATCCAGCAGCTGCTTGAAAACACAAATTTCCTCAAGATCAGTCCCAGTCAAGAGTATATCATCAACATACACTAATAGAAGAAGAAAACTGGCATGATTTGTGTTGCCTTGTTGTCTGATGAAAAGACTGTAGTCACTCTTGCATTGAGTGAATCCTAGTTGAAGAAGAGTGGTGGAGAATTTTGAGAACCACTGTCTTGAGGCTTGTTTGAGCCCATATATGGCTTTCTTAAGAAAACAAACACCATTGTGAACATTATGTGGTGAAGAATACCCTTCTAGAAGCTGCATATAGACTTGTTCTGTAAGCTCTCCATGTATAAATGCATTATTGACATCTAGTTGAATTAGATGCCAATTGTGCATTGTAGCATGTGCTATTATGCACTTAAGTGTTGGCAATTTAGCAACAGGTGAAAAAGTCTCAAAAAAGTCAACTCCTTCTGTTTGTGTGTAGCATTTGGCTACTAGTCTGGCTTTGTGTCTTTCCAGTGATCCATCTGCTTTGAATTTGGTTTTGTAGACCCATTTGCAGCCTATCACTTTCTGATGTGAAGGTCTGCTAACAATCATCCAAGTGCCATTAGCTTCAAGAGCTTGTAACTCAGATTTCATGGCTGATTTCCATTCTGGGTATTTTGAAGCCTCTAAATAACTTTGAGGTTCTATTGGACATGAGGAGACAGAAGAAGAAGAGGATAAAGTGTAGGAATTTGCTTTAGATCTGGGTTTTGTAAGTATAAAATTTTGTAGATGTGCAGGCATTTTAGAAACTCTCACTGATTGTCTTGGTGGTATAGGGTGTGTGACACTTGGAGGTGTGAGAGAAGATGTGGGAGAGATTGGTGTAGTTGGTGGTATTTGTGAGTTCATAGTGGTGTCTCCTTTAGGTGGTGAATCTATTGGAGAACTAGATATAGATGTGGTTGTAGTAGGAGGCTCATCAACAACATGTGGTAAACAGAAGGGTGTATGAGCAATAATTTGAGAGGAAGAATTCATATAAGGAAATATACCTTCATGGAAAACAACATCCCTAGAGATCAACATCTTTTGGTTGTGAAGATCATATAGTCTGTATCCCTTTATTCCAAAGACATATCCCTAGAAATCCTTGTATTTTTTCTCTCTTCTTCTGTAGTATCCTTCTGGTTACTTATGTGGATGCTATCATGTTGTATGTACTTCTGATTAGGGGTGCAATAGAGCAAAAAACAAGCTTCATGGCATAGATTAAAATGCCTCGTTTGGGTAGCGGGTATTGTAAGGCCAGATATGACTTATGCTGAGATATGATATAAGATAATAAGGATGCAAGATAAGGTAGGATATAAAAGTATGTTTTTTTCATATAATTCGAGCATAAAGCATACTGTCTTGTCGTACATTAAAATGTAGGGTAGTTATACTTGCACCGTTGCACAAGTGAAAAAAGCTCCGTACACAAATATTTAGTTGCACGAATAATTTTATCCTTGGGTAAAAGACAATTTCCAGCACTTGAGTATGGGTTGAATACAATTACCCCCATAGTGTTTGGATAAATACAATTACCCCCCTGTCAGAGACAATATGCCCCATGTTAGTGGATAGGGAGTGGATAGATACCACCAGGGCCGGCTCAGTAGGTAAGCCATAAAAATGCTTGCTTAGGGCAACAGGTTTATTAAGGGCACCATATTTTCAAAATTAACTTTTTACTATATTCATTGTTAGCAAATTAATTTTTCCAATACAGAAAGTTGACTTACAAATGCCTACCACAAAAGAACAGCCAGAAAACTAAAAGCACAATCAAGAGAAGAGCAGAAATTGTCGAAACAAACTCTGAACTTCCATTAAATCACTCGTCAATTTAAGAAATTTTAGTTTGGATATTTCCTCAAGAAAGCCATGTAATGATTCCATATAAGCTCTGTCAAAATCTTCCTCAATATACCAATCAAGCTTTTCTTGACTGAGATAACGGAGATCCTTGAGTTTGTAACCTTGAGCTACAAAATCATAAATTGCCAAATATGTTTGGGGTTTTCAGGACTATCCTGATATCTCCATCATACTTCATGAAATTCAAATCCAAACTCGTCGTCAGGGCTGGAGCAGAAATGTTACGTGTTCCCCGCCATACTCAGCTCTTCAAGTGCGGGGCAGCAACCAATGAGCCTTGGAATCGAGTCTTCATCTAATAATATAACGTTATTGAGACCAATAGTCTTAAGACAAGGTAGCCGACAAACTGAAAGTAGAAAGCATACTCAGGACAAACTTGCAAGGATCTGGAGCACACGGTACACAAAATTTGTGAAACTCATTTGCAAGGATCTGCATTGTAGTAGCACTTTCCTGTCACTGAACTCGAGGCTGGTGATCAAAGTCCAGAGGTTTGCTCATCTCTTTGACAAGACACTGGTAGCAACCCGCATCTTTTGCTGGAAGCACTGGCAGGATATGGACAATGAGACACCTTGGTAACTTGCTGATCCGGTCCTTTTACTGATCTCAAAAGTAATGCTTTAGCACTGTCTTTTTTTTCTTTTTTTCTTCTGGAAGTTGAATCCATAATATCTCTCTGAGCGTCAACAATAATTTGAAGTTTAGAAGTTATAATGGAGGGCGTAAGTGAAAATTAACCTCAGAAGTTCAAGTGTGGAAGATGGCCAGTCCTTTTGCTGATCTGAAAACTAATGCAATGAACACTGCAGCTAACCTGATCGTTCCTTTGACTACGGAAGGAAGAGCTCGCCGATTGCGAAGCAGGATTGGTAGATACTTCAGAACCTGCAGATAAGTCAAACAGCCACAGAGATTACTGCAATCCCCTTAATAACCATCACAACAATGGTACTCCTGCAAAAATTTAAGAGTATGATTCCCAGTGGCATGAAAATATTTAGAGCAATGGCCAATTAACAGTGGAGTATCATACAGGGAATACCAATAATTTCATACCCCATAGCCAAGCTCGAGCATCTGATATTTTTCACGAGTCGAACTGAAACCTGCAGTACACTATAGAGAGATGATTCCAAACAAAGTAAAACTCGTCTAAGTTCTTGAATTTTGAAGGATATTAGACTTAAAGTTTGCATATTCATACATGGAAAATGTAAGTGAACAACGACATCAGTTGCTTCTAACTAGTGATTATGGCAGGGACAATCCTAATTTTAGGACAATCCTAAGAGAATAATCACAATTATTTATTTCCCCTAACAAGACACTGTTATTTAAAAAAATAAACCGATTGTACTAAAATAATAATAATAACTAATAAGTAAAAATAGTAACAGGAAACTTGAGGTTTGGAGGCTCAAGAACCATTCTATCACAAGGTTGCATTATCGGATCCGAAACTTCACTTTTAAACTGAGGCTATGGAGAGAGGAGCCTTACCAAACTCAACTGTCATCGAAGATGTTTAACTAGTGGAGAAGGTAATTGCAGCTACGCCAAGCGCCAAATTAACGATAAGTGAAAATCAGGAAAAGGCAATCATATGGAAAACGTATACACAGACTTGGTGAAAAGCCACGGCAAATATTGAAGATCTCAAATGGAGAAGAAGATGAACTTTTCATTCAGATTGAAAAATTAGAAACCCTAGTACATCAATCTTCTTCTAATAAACTTGCCGTTAGAGGCAAAAGAAAAAGGAAAAAGAAAATAACGGAAATGACATAGTTGGACCAATGAAAGCTTGCCACATCAGCCACACGGTCCTAACCAGCCACATAGGCAAAGCTTCAAACGACATCGTCTCACTAAATAACAGAAACAAAAGAAAAGGAACTGCCAAGATTAAAAAGACCGAAAGACGATATAACGGTAGCTGCTGCACTAGAAACTCATGTCATCAGTTTGTCACTCATTGCAGTTTAGTCCACCAAGATTCATCCAACAGCCTTAATATCTTCAATATCCCCCCTCAAGTTGGAGTGTGGATTACCAGCACACCCAACTTAGAGAGTAGAAAGTGAAAAACAGCAGAATGCAGAGGTTTTGTAAGGATATCAGCCAATTGATGAGTGGTGGAGACATGCTTGATAATAAGTACTCCTTTTTGAACTAAGTCTCTGATCAAATGGCAATCCACATCTATATGCTTGGACTTGTCATGCAGAACAGGGTTGGCAGCAAGTTGCATTGCTGAGTTGCTGTCACAATAAACCACTGGAGTGCCTGTCAGCTTCACACCAAAGTCATTAAGTAAGAACAGAAACCATTGCAATTCACATGCAACACTAGCCAAACTTCTATACTCAGATTCAGTGGAGCTTTTTGAGACTGCAGTTTGCTTCTTAGATCTCCATGAAACTAAAGAATCACCAATGTAAACAAGATAACCAGAGGTTGATTTTCTGGTATCCAAGCAACCTCCCCAATCAGCATCTGAGTATGCATGAAGACTAAGAGGAGATGTAACAGAGAAAAGAAGACCTTGTGCTGGAGCAGTCTGCAAATATCTAAGCACATGATGAACAGCCTTCAAATGAATTGAAGTGGGCTTAGAGACAAACTGGGAGAGTTTATGCACAGCAAAACAAATATCTGGTCTGCTATGGCCCAAATAAAGAAGCTTCCCAACCAACTGTCTGTATAAGATAGTGTCACTAACAGAAAGCAAGTCACCTGAAGTAGCAGAGAGCTTGACAGCTGGATTCATAGGTACAGAAACTGGCTTGCTATCTGAATAACCTGCATCTCTTAGAATTTCCAAAGCAAATTTTCTTTGACACATGGTAATACCATGGTCATTTCTAGCAACTTCAAAACCTAGAAAATACCTCAGAGTACCAAGATCCTTGAGTTGAAAAGTTCCATGAAGAACATTCTTCAAAGAATTCATCTCAGCCAAGTCAGTTCCAGCAAGAACTATGTCATCCACATACACAAGAATACATAGGAAAACAGTGGCAGTTCTTTTCACAAATAAGGTGTAATCTGCTTTGCTTTGAATAAAACCAAGAGATATCAAAGTTGTAGAAAACTTGCTATACCATTGTCTTGAAGCCTGTTTGAGTCCATAGAGTGATTTCTTGAGATGACAAACAACTTCACCTTGTGAACTCAAAGACTGAATAACAGGAGAATCATATCCAGGAGGCAAATCCATATAAACCTCTTCTTGTAATTCTCCATGCAAAAATGCATTATTGACATCTAATTGCATTAGATGCCAACCTTTACTAGCTGCAAGAGCCAAAAGACACTTAACTGTAGGTAGTTTAGCAACAGGAGAGAAGGTTTCACTATAATCTATACCCTCTGTTTGGGTATAGCCTTTTGCTACCAACCTAGCCTTGTGTCTCTCAATAGTGCCATCTGACTTGAGTTTAATTTTGTAAACCCACCTACACCCCACTGCATCTTGCCCAGGTGGGAGTAATGTAACTTCCCAAGTATGGTTGAGCTCAAGAGCTTGAAGCTCAGTTTTCATTGCTTGAACCCAGCTATCTGATTGAACTGCTTCTTTGTAAGTTTTGGGTTCCACAATACTATCAACAGCAGCCAAAAAATGGGTATAAAGAGGTGTACTCCCAGAAGTAGATTCATAATGCATAGGTGTTAAGCAATCTGAAACCAGTCTTGGTTTGTTAACCACAAAATCTCTGAGATGTGGTGGAGTTCTGATGATTCTAGTGCTTCTTCTAACAATTGGAGAAGGAGCAGAGAGTTGTGGAGACTCACTTGCTTCATGGACAGAAACAATGTCTGTAAAAGGTGCAATTGGTGCTACTGAGAGATCATGCATGTCAAAAGAAGTGTCTTGAGTATGACTGATAGGTAGTGTAAGATCTCTAATCAAAGAAGGTAGAGAATTGGATTTAGCAGCAAAAGGAAATACTGACTCGTGAAATATCACATTTCTAGAGACAGAAAAACTCCCATCCTGCAAATTATAACACTTATAGCCCTTCATGCCAAAAACATAACCCAAGAAGACATTAGGTGCAGCTCTAGGTTCAAATTTTGTTCTTCCCTGCATCAGAGTAGAGCTATAACAAAGACAACCAAAAACCCTTAAAGAATCATAATCAAGAAGCTTTCCAAAAAGGGACTCACATGGAGACTTATTATGAAGAACCTTAGTGGGTGTTCTGTTGATGAGAAAGGTAGCTGTGAGCACACTATCTCCCCAAAATTTCAATGGTAGTGAAGATTGAAAAGTCAAAGCTCTTGCAACACTCAGCAGATGTTGGTGTTTTCTCTCAACAACTGAGTTTTGTTGATGTGCTTCAACACAACTGAGTTGGTGTATTATTCCCTTTTCCAACATAAAATCAACCAATGCTAGCTCTTTAGCATTATCACTTCTTATCTTCTGGATCTTTGTCTTGAATTGTGTCTCAATCATGGTATAAAATTGAGGAATGTAGATTTGAGCTTCTGACTTGTGAACTAGCAAGTACACCCATGTCATCCTTGTAGCATCATCAACTAAAGTGAGAAAATATTTGTGACCATCATAAGTGGGAACCCTATATGGACCCCATATATCACAATGTACTAGAGAAAAGGGTTTCTTCTCTCGTTTACCAATGCTGGGATAATGTAATTTCCTCTGCTTAGCCAAAGGACACACTTCACAGAGAGTGTTATCCACTTCTGAAGTGGAAGATAAGATTTTATCAAGACACTTTAGTTTGACATCAGAAAGATGTCCTAATCTTCTATGCCAAACAGTTCCTGCACACTCTTTTGAAACTTTTGGAACCAGATTGCAAATAGCTAGAGTAGTATTTGTAGGAATAAGTAGATAAAGACCATCAACTCTTTTACCTTCACTAAGTATCTCTTGTGAATCAGCATGTATGATTTGGCATTTTTCTGCATCACAAAGAAAATGACACCCTTGTTGCTTGGCTAGCTGAGTCATTGAAATAAGATTGAATTGGAAGTCTGGAATGCACAAAACTCCTGTCAAATGCAGCATAGAAGTAAGCTTCACCTCCCCAACATGTGTCACAGCAACTCTCTTTCCATTTGGGAGACAAACTTGAACATCTGAGACTCTAGTTACATTCTGCAACATTCTTAGATCATGACACATGTGGTCTGTTGCACCACTGTCAATGATCCAAGCTTGAGAATCAAGAGAAGCCATGCCTTTGGAACCAACAAGACCATAAGATTTCATGACACCACCCATAAAGTGGTTGTTATAAATAGAATCCCCCCTTGAGTGTTGACTAATAGGACTGTCCATCAATGTAGATTGAGAGTTGTGTGATGGAGAAGACCCTGAGTTTGTGTCACTTGAACTCCCTTGATTAGATTGACTCATTTGTGTATTAATATAACTCATCATTTGCTGACATTGTGATTGAGTAAAAGGAAAAGCTCCTTTTGTATGGGATGAATCTGAAGACACATCTTCAGCAACTACATTGTGTGCTTGAGCTTTGTGTTTACTCTTGAAGTTAGAAGGGTAACCATGAAGCTTCCAACATTTTGCTTTGACATGCCCTGTGCCTCCACAGTGATGACAATGCAATCTAGATTTAAGACTTCCTTGAGAATGGCCACTGTTAGTATCCATCTCTTGATGTTGAAAATTCATGTTGTGCCCTCCTGCATTGTGTGTACTGGAGTACATGTGGGGTGGTAGCTGTTGATTGTTATTAACATACATAGCCATTGTGGGAGATGCTGAATTACCCAAACTGATACTTCCTTGCATTTCTTGCTGTACCACTTTGGCAAAAACCTTGTTTAAACTAGGCAATGGATCCATCAGCAAAACCTGATCTCTAACAGCTGCATACCCCACATTTAACCCCATAAGAAACTGCATTATATGCTCCTGTTCTTGCTTTCTATATATTGTGACCAATATATTACAAGCACAATTTTGAAGCACACCACAAGAACAAACTGGTCTCTCAATGTAGTTGTCTAACTCATCCCATAGAGATTTCAACTTTGTAAAATAACCAGTGACAGTCATTCCACCTTGTCTTAGATTAGAAATGGCACTACGAAGCTGGAAAACCTTAGGTAGGTTCTGTAGGGTTTTGATTCATGGATCGCGCAAACGGAAGCATAATCAAACAAACAACCATGCAAAACCCTCCAAGGATCACAAGTCTAGATGCATAACGATAGTGAAGGTAAGAAATCATAAACACACCTTTGGGTTCTCCTTGATGACTTCAAACGCGAATAGTGTCACGTTCTCTATAGTTGATCCACGCCTAGAGTTGATCCTAGATCTCCAATCTCCTTAGTGCTAGCCCGGAATGAGAGGAGGGTGAAGGAATCACGCAAAACGAGGCACAAAGAGGGGGTTCGGCCCTCTTGTGGCGTCGGGGACGAGGGGCGGCGGCAAGGGGGCGGCGTCCTCCTTGTTGCTTGCTCTCTCTCTCCTTTGTTCTCTCCCACTCTTGTTATGTTCTCTTTAGAGCATAAGTTATAAGAAGGAAGGAAGGAGGGTCCTTTATATAGTCCAAAAAATCCTTGTTAACTACCTAAAGGACTTATTCTAGTCCTACTAGAATTCAATTTAGTCCCTTCCTTGCAAATTAGTCCCTACTAAGTTTGCAAGGGTTTGCAAAGTGATCCTTATAATTAATTAATCCAATTAATTAATTCCCAAATCAAGTACAACTCTATATAGCGTGTGACCCCATAGGTTCTATCTAGTTGGTAGCAACTATTTGCTAATATGGAGCGGTTTCTAGCAAAACATCCATTCTAGCCAACTAATAGAATAGTCATCTAGACAACCTTGTACAAGTAATTGTCACATCCCTTTGCCTCCATATCCGGATTGGACACGAGACATACAAGTCACACTCGTATATCCAATCCCTAGTTTCTCGATCCATGGAATAGTCTTATTCGTGCAAATAACATCAATATCCCATATATTGATTTATTTGAGTCTGGCCAGACATTCTATAAGCACTATCCTTCGAGTGGCCTTGGATATTTGCTCCCGTTATGTGGGAGGGGAAAATCCTCTCTACGTCCACTACGATCTCTAAGCTTGCTTCTCATTGTATCCAGTACACGCCTTTATAACTACCCAGTTACGGTGTAGCGTTTAACGCTACCAAGATCACAATGATCCACAACTAGAATATCTAGTGACTTCAAGTCTATGGATGACAATACCATTGTACCCGAGAAGCACTTGTGACTCAACATAACGTGTATGTAGCCTTCTCGGTGATGGGTCAATCCAGTGCAACATTCCGTAATGCACACCTATGTGTTGGATCGTGATATCTCCATATCAATCCAACCCCATACTAGTCTATAAATGATTGTCCCATTTAATCATTATACTTGACTAGGGATATTTAAGATAAACAACACGATTGTAAATCTAAGGACTTCATTATATTAAATATCCAATAAATAATAAATGAATTTCTAGCCAAATACAAATTCATACTAAACTAGATTGCCTCTAGGGCATCTATTCCAACAGTCTCCCACTTGCACTAGAGCCAATCTGGCGCATCTCGTATGCCCATACTCCTAGTGTGCCCTTCATGCTTCCACTGCGTGAGAGGCTTCGTAAGCGGGTCTGACAGATTATCATCTGTAGGAATCTTGCATATCCGAACGTCTCCTCTATCGATAATATCTCGAATCAGATGAAACTTCCTGAGCACATGCTTGGATTTCTGGTGCGATCTGGGTTCCTTTGATTGCGCGATCGCCCCAGTGTTGTCACAGAACAACTCCACTGGATCCGCAATGCTAGGGACCACACCAAGTTCAGAAACAAACTTTCTGATCCAAACAGCCTCCTTTGCTGCGCCATTTGCAGCAATGTACTCAGCCTCTGTTGTAGAATCAGCCACCGTCTCTTGCTTGGAACTCTCTCAGCTCACCGCTGCTCCATTCAGGCAAAACACATATCCCGACTGTGATCTAAAGTCATCTCTATCGGTTTGGAAGCTTGCATCAGTGTAACCCCTTACACGCAACTCTTCCTCACCGCCAAACATCAAGAAGGCATCCTTAGTTCTTCTCAAGTACTTTAGGATGTTCTTGACAGCAATCCAGTGACTTTCACCCGGATTGGATTGGTATCTGCTTGTCATACTCAAGGCATATGACACATCTGGTCTAGTACATAACATGGCGTACATGATAGATCCTATGGCCGAGGCATAGGGAATCCTACTCATGCGTTCCTTCTCAATCTCATTGGAAGGACAACCACTCTTCGAAAGAGCGATTCCATGTGACATGGGCAAGAACCCCTTCTTGGAGCCTTGCATGTGAACCGTTTCAACACCTTGTCAATATATGTACTTTGACTTAGGCCTAGCAACCTTTTAGATCTATCTCTATAGATCTTTATACCGAGTATATAGGCTGCTTCCCCTAAGTCCTTCATTGAGAAACACTTTCCTAACCAATCTTTCACAGATTGCAGCATGGGAATGTCGTTTCCAATGAGTAGTATGTCATCAACATACAAGACCAGAAAAGCTACAGAGCTCCCACTAACCTTCTTGTAGACACAAGACTCATCTTCGTTTCTGATGAAGCCAAACTCTTTGACCACTTCATCAAAACGTCGATTCCAACTCCTAGAAGCTTGCTTCAATCCATAAATGGATCGTTGCAGCTTACAGACTTTGTTGGCTTGCTTTGGATCCTCAAAACCCTCCGGCTGTATCATATACACGTCCTCGAGGAGATTCCCATAAAGGAATGCTGTTTTGACATCTATCTGCCAAATCTCATAGTCGTAGTATGCTGCAATTGCAAGTAGGATTCGTATGGATTTGGTCATAGCGACTGGTGAAAAGGTTTCATCATAGTCAATACCATGAATCTGTCTGAATCCTTTAGCCACCAATCGGCCCTTATAGGTAATCACATTACCATCCATGTCGATCTTATTCTTGAAGACCCACTTGCACCCTATGGCCGCGCCCCATGAGGTGGTTCCACCAAAGTTCATACTTTGTTGGTATACATGGATTCCATCTCGGATCTCATGGCTTCTAGCCACTTCTGCGAGTCTGGGCCATTCATGGCCTCCTCATAGGTAGTAGGCTCATCATCTATGAGCATCGTGTCACCAGAATCAGTCACGAGAAGTCCGTACCTCTCGGGTTCCTGGCGCACTCTACTAGATCTACGAAGCTCTTGTGTTACCTGAACAGGTGGCTCCACAACTACTTGTGATTCCTGTTCATGTTCCATAATCGGTTCAGTGATTTGTGGTTCTTGAACTTCTTCAAGTTCTACATTCCTCCCACTTGCTTCTTTAGAGACAAACTCTCTTTCTAGAAACACGTCGGTCCGAGCAACAAACACTTTGTTCTCGGTTGGATTGTAGAAGTAGTATCCCTTAGTTTCCTTAGGGTACCCCACAAATTTACACTTATCCGATTTAGGCCCCAACTTGTCTGATTGTAAACGTTTTACATAGACATCGCAGCCCCAAATCCTCATGAACGACAGTGTGGGACGTCTCTCACTCCACATCTCATATGGTGTTTTCATGACTGATTTAGATGGAACACGGTTAATGGTGAAAGCTGCACTTAATAGAGCGTAGCCCCAAAATGATAATGGAAGATCGGTTTGACACATCATAGACCGAACCATATCCAATAGGGTTCGATTCCTCCTTTCGGACACGCCATTCCATTGTGGCGTTCCGGGTGGAGTGAGTTGGGACACGATCCCACACTCTCTAAGATAGTCGTCAAACTCTTGACTCAAGTATTCTCCTCCACGATCTGATCGTAGAGCCTTGATACTTTTGCCAAGTTGCTTCTCTACTTCATTCTTGAATTCTTTGAACACTTCAAAGGATTCGGATTTTGCCCTCATAAGGTACACAAATCCATATCTACTGTAATCATCAGTAAACGTAATGAAGTAGACATAACCACCCCTGGCAGGCGTGGCAAATGGCCCACACACATCGGTATGTATGAGCGCCAATTGCTCACTAGTCCTCTCACCTTTCTTATTGAAAGGGGACTTTGTCATTTTTCCCAATAAACAAGCCTCACATGTCTCATATGATTCAAAATCAAATGAGTCTAGTAATCCATCCTTATGGAGTCTAGATACACGTTTCTCATTTATGTGGCCTAAACGACAATGCCATAAATAAGCAGGATTTAAATCATTTATTTTAATCCGCTTGGTATTAATGTTGTAGACAGGATTGCTTAGATCAAGGACATAAAGTCCATTAAATAATTGCGCACTAAAATAGTGAATATTATTCAAATAAAAGGAACAACAATTGTTCTTTATTGAAATAATAAAACCTTCCTTGTCCAAACAAGAAATAGAAATAATGTTTCTGCTCATAGCAGGCACAAAATAGCAATTATTTAATTCTAAAACTAATCCTGAAGGCAGAGATAGCTCGCACACGCCTATGGCCAACGCAGCAACCTTTGCTCCATTCCCAACGCGTAGATCTACCTCCCCTTTAGCCAATCTTTTACTTCTCTTTAGATCCTGCATATTTCGACAAATATGAGATCCACATCCAGTATCTAATACCCATGATGTAGAGACAGTTAAATTGACATCTACAACAAAAATACCTGGTGGTGGTGGAATCACTATTCCAAGCCTCTTGTCCTCCAGATATTTTGGGCAGTTCCTCCTCCAGTGTCCAGGTTGACTACAGTAGTGACATTCACCCTTAGTCACGACCTTGGCAACGCCACCAACAGGCTTAAGGGCTTGTTCCTTGGAATTGGCAACTGACTTGCCTTTGCCCTTGGAGGAAGAGGCAAACTTTTTGCCCTTTCCTTTATGCACCATCATAATGGCCTTGCCCTTACCCTTGTTGATGCTCTGTTCAGCCGTCCTCAACATGTTGAGCAAATCTGGCAGTGGTTTAACGATCTCGTTCATGTTATAGTTCATAATGAACTGTCCATAACTCTCGGGCAACGATTGCAACACGAGATCGGTTGCCAACTCTTGGCCGACCGGGAACCCAAGCCGGGCGAGATTCTCCAAGTACCCGATCATTCGGAGTACATGGGGTCCCACCGGGTTCCCTTCTGCCAGATGACATTTGAACAGTGCCTTTGAGACCTCATACCTCTCTACCCTCGCCTGCTCTTGGAAGAGCTGCTTTAGATGTTCGATCATATCGACAGCATTCATGTTCTCATGTTGCTTCTGAAGCTCAGAGGTCATGGTGCAAAGCATTAGGCAGGCCGCATCATTAGCGTCGTCAACACGCTTTTGATACGCCTTTAAGGCAGCAGGTGTCTGATTCTCTGGACCTTCTGGAACTTGCTCCTCTATTGCGTACAGTTTCTTCTCTTGCTTGAGAACAATTCTCAAGTTTCTGTACCAATCAAGAAAGTTGGTTCCAGAGAGCTTGTCCTTCTTAAGGACAGATCGTAGGGAATGTTGTGAACTCGATGAGTTGTTTGCCATTTGGAATTCTACAAAAGGAAAATACGCAAGTTTTAGTATTTGTGAATTTTTGACTATATTTAATAATGGCTAGTTTATTAAATATAGCTCCCACTATTTTTCTACGGATTAATAACCCTCAAGATATTAATGCGGAAAATATCATTATATTTTCTAGTGGGCCAAGATCCATCTTTTTCATCTCCTTATGAGCTTGCTTTGGCAAGTCACCCATAATTCGACTACTTCTTAGGTAGGAACAATTCCAATTGCATCCCATATGCAACTCTTGGTTCAATCGGGCAAATAACTCCTTATTTATCCATCCATATGGATAATCCCAATTGATTGCCTCTAGGTTTCTTAATCAAATTAATAGCCTAGTTGTGTTCAACCTCTTATCTAAACAATTGCACATTGTTACGTGCCATCGCATTCCATCATTATGAACCAAGTCGCCATGCTTTGGCACGCACGAACTTGATAAATAATGATGATAATGAGTGTTTAAATAACGAGAAGGCAAGAACACAATATTGAAATTTTGAGGGATTTTCAATTTTAATTATTTTGTTGATCAATATCAACTAATCTATCTATTTGAGTTTGGGCACAACTCCAAATAATAGATCCGGGTTGTCTAATTATCTTATTATCCTAATTGCATGCATCATCCATACACCAACCACACAAATAAGACAATAAATAAACAACCACAAAACAGAAATTAAACGTGATGTGGATATGGCCTTTTCTAGACTAAGATAATTCCAAGCCAATGGAATTATCTATGAACCCTAAACAAACACATCTCCATGCGTCTTGATCTTTTGGTCCATCCTTCATAGTCATGTGGTGTGCTCCATGCTCCATGCTCCATCTTTTGTGGCTTCTTTGGCTTTGGGCTTCTTTTCTTCAATCTTGGCTAACAATCTACTTTATCTAGCACTAGCTAATTTCTATACTAAATAAAATAAATCTCACAAGTTGAGAAAAAAAATGGCACGCAGGCCATAAAACCCTAATTAATTATTACAATTAATTGATCAGCTCGCAGGCCGTAAAACCAAACCACAAAATTAAACATCCACATCAAACCACATCCTAAGGCCATATCCAATCACCATGCGATTTGCACATAAACAGTTAAAATCCAATTTTAACGCGCTTGGTCAATTTTAATTGATTTTAGGATTTCTAGGGTTAAAACGGTCCATGGGCCCAACAATCCAATTGCCCGGGCCCAAACAAAGTGAACCATAAAGCCCTAGGGCCGGCCCGGCCCAAAACCCGCAAGCTAGGCCCGCGGGTTAGGGCCGCCCGGCCCCTTAGGGCGCCAAGCTTGGGCGGCAAGCAAGGGGGGGCGGTCCCCTAGGGGCCGAACCTCCTTGTGGAGGTTGTTTCCAAAACAACCTCCTTGCTTGGAGCCCAAGTTTGGTTGTTTCCTTGTTTTGGGAGAACTCCTTCTTCCCCAAGGATGCCCAAACCCTAGATCTAAGATCCTAAAATTTCTCAAACTCACCAATTCATGCATCCAATGCAATAATTGGGTCTTGTTGTGATTAATTCTTTGACAAATTGCATCCAATGCTTGATTTGTCTTGTTTTACGCGATAAACAACAAATTAAGGTGTAAAACAACAAGAATGTAACACATAAACTACGTTTATGCTCTATGACCTGTGGCTCTGATACCACTGTAGGGTTTTGATTCATGGATCGCGCAAACGGAAGCATAATCAAACAAACAACCATGCAAAACCCTCCAAGGATCAGAAGTCTAGATGCATAACGATAGTGAAGGTAAGAAATCATAAACACACCTTTGGGTTCTCCTTGATGACTTCAAACGCGAATAGTGTCACGTTCTCTATAGTTGATCCACGCCTAGAGTTGATCCTAGATCTCCAATCTCCTTAGTGCTAGCCCGGAATGAGAGGAGGGTGAAGGAATCACGCAAAACGAGGCACAAAGAGGGGGTTCGGCCCTCTTGTGGCGTCGGGGACGAGGGGCGGCGGCAAGGGGGCGGCGTCCTCCTTGTTGCTTGCTCTCTCTCTCCTTTGTTCTCTCCCACTCTTGTTATGTTCTCTTTAGAGCATAAGTTATAAGAAGGAAGGAAGGAGGGTCCTTTATATAGTCCAACAACTCCTTGTTAACTACCTAAAGGACTTATTCTAGTCCTACTAGAATTCAATTTAGTCCCTTCCTTGCAAATTAGTCCCTACTAAGTTTGCAAGGGTTTGCAAAGTGATCCTTCTAATTAATTAATCCAATTAATTAATTCCCAAATCTAGTACAACTCTATATAGCGTGTGACCCCATAGGTTCTATCTAGTTGGTAGCAACTATTTGCTAATATGGAGCGGTTTCTAGCAAAACATCCATTCTAGCCAACTAATAGAATAGTCATCTAGACAACCTTGTACAAGTAATTGTCACATCCCTTTGCCTCCATATCCGGATTGGACACGAGACATACAAGTCACACTCGTATATCCAATCCCTAGTTTCTCGATCCATGGAATAGTCTTATTCGTGCAAATAACATCAATATCCCATATATTGATTTATTTGAGTCTGGCCAGACATTCTATAAGCACTATCCTTCGAGTGGCCTTGGATATTTGCTCCCGTTATGTGGGAGGGGCAAATCCTCTCTACGTCCACCACGATCTCTAAGCTTGCTTCTCATTGTATCCAGTACACGCCTTTATAACTACCCAGTTACGGTGTAGCGTTTAACGCTACCAAGATCACAATGATCCACAACTAGAATATCTAGTGACTTCAAGTCTAAGGATGACAATACCATTGTACCCGAGAAGCACTTGTGACTCAACATAACGTGTATGTAGCCTTCTCGGTGATGGGTCAATCCAGTGCAACATTCCGTAATGCACACCTATGTGTTGGATCGTGATATCTCCATATCAATCCAACCCCATACTAGTCTATAAATGATTGTCCCATTTAATCATTATACTTGACTAGGGATATTTAAGATAAACAACACGATTGTAAATCTAAGGACTTCATTATATTAAATATCCAATAAATATTAAATGAATTTCTAGCCAAATACAATTTCATACTAAACTAGATTGCCTCTAGGGCATCTATTCCAACAGGTTCTTCTGTGAGAATCTTTCAATTAGATCAGTCCAAATTTCTTTAGCTGTTACATAATACACAACACTAGATGCTATCTCTTTGCTCACAGAATTCAAAATCCAGGACAGTACCATTCTATCACATCTCTTCCAAAGAGAATATAACTCAGTATTACGCTCAGGTTCAACTATAACTCCGGTCACAAAATCCAATTTGTTTTTAGCCTCAAGAGCCACAACCATAGATCTGTACCATATGTTAAAATTTTCACCATTAAGAACCTGAGCAACCAAGGACATACCTGGTGAATCTGAGTTATGGAGAAAAAACGGCGAAGATCCGTCCATCGCGTTACGCGAACCAGAGGTTCCAGAGCTCGGAGACTGAGGAATATGAACATCATCAGTCGGAAGCGACATAGCTTCAAAAGCGAGCCTCTGTCAAAAGGAAACTAGATCAGTATGCAAAATAGCACCCCTGGTACAAAGGAAACGCCGATCTCCGGCGTTGCCTAGCTACGAACCGGTAGCTCACCATATTGAAGATCTCAAATGGAGAAGAAGATGAACTTTTCATTCAGATTGAAAAATTAGAAACCCTAGTACATCAATCTTCTTCTAATAAACTTGCCGTTAGAGGCAAAAGAAAAAGGAAAAAGAAAATAACGGAAATGACATAGTTGGACCAATGAAAGCTTGCCACATCAGCCACACGGTCCTAACCAGCCACATAGGCAAAGCTTCAAACGACATCGTCTCACTAAATAACAGAAACAAAAGAAAAGGAACGGCCAAGATTAAAAAGACCGAAAGACGATCTAACGGTAGCTGCTGCACTAGAAACTCATGTCATCAGTTTGTCACTCATTGCAGTTTAGTCCACCAAGATTCATCCAACAGCCTTAATATCTTCAATAGCAAATGAAGGAAAAAGATGGGAGTACATTTCTAATGAATGCAGACAGCAGTAAGAGAAATGACAGCTAATAATTGGTTCGCCTTAATGCTGTCGAGCAATTGTTAGACCCCATGTTGTGCTATCCTCATATTTTCACGATAGGTAATAGCCTAACTCGAAATCGAGTTCACTAGCTGTGAATGGATGAGATGCATTCATGATCATGTAACACAGATACTTATAGAAAGCTCAACACATGATGCAGTCAAGTAACCAGGTATCCCTTTCAAAATATTTTCTAAGGCTTCACAATCAATTCCTTGGAATTCAGCACGATTCGTCAGAGTCTCAATGCAGGTAGATTACAAATAAGCACAAAGGTTAGATGATTTAGGCCTATCAGTTCATAACCTTGAGCCATATTATCATAGATAGGCAACTATTGTAGCTGAAACTTGAAACACAATCATCCGAGCAACCATCCACAATAGGGAAAAGAACGCATACACAAAGTTGTAAACATAGGAGCAGGGGTCGATGCTAATAACATCTACGCGCTGACCCCATATGCACTCACCACAGGGCAACCAGATAAGGACCTAGTAATTGAGGAATCAACTGAAAACATGTTTGAATTCAGATCATGAACCTTCAGACCCAGAAAAAGGGAAGGAAGGACAGATTTCTTAAACCTCACACTTCCGTATGTTAGTATAGCAAAACATCAAGACTTCTGCTTCAACTTAGATGGAACTTGTGTAAACTTGAGGGTTTGGCAAGCAGTAAGTTTTGATCGAAAAAACTTGTTTTGTTTTTTTTTTTTTTTTTTTGAGAAGAAAAAGCAAAAGTTATATTAAGATAAAGATTGAAACGAGTTCTGGGCAATATTGTAAGCCCTTGATACAATGTCGCGTTTGACATACTTAACTAAAACATTTTCAAAAAGAGAGCTGATTGCTTGAATATCGTTGACGAGCGTAGTAATGTCCTTGTCTCTTCTGGTATGTCATTTCAACAAGTACGGATCCACAAGTACTGATTTAGCAGCTGACAAGGAATTGGGTGCATCCTTAGGTGGATTCATTTTTCTTGAGCAAAGTAAATACAGTATTAAGCAAATTTATTAACAAAAACAAAACATGTCAATCCAGCCAAGAACCTTCTTGAATGCCAGAGTACAAAAAGTTTATCCTAATTTATGAATTCATTTTTCAAACTTGTTGAAATGACATACATGGAAAGACGAAGCATAAGAAACTGCTAAACTTACATAAAAGAGAGCATTCAGTTAGACATAAGCTTTACTGACCTTATATTAAAGGTCATAAAACAGCCATGTTTAATGTGGCAACTTACTGTAATGACTCAAGAAACAGATGTGATACCCAAAAAGTTTTTGAGCACCTCGTTGGAAGTCTTGTCTAATCCATCACTATCCAGCATATTGAACAAAATTTTTATTGTGCCGGTACCAACAGCAATTCCTCTCTTGCGCATCGTCTCAAGAACTTTAACCGCCTTCACCATCTCGTTATTCTTTAAGTATGCCTCGGCAACTATGGAATACGAATAAAAATCTGGCAAGCACCCCTTCTCTTCCATTCTACTTAGCCAATTATTTGCTTCATTAAATAGGCTTTCTATGCAAAGGCCGTGGAGCATGATATTGAATGTTCGAACGTTGGGTTTCAGTCCTTTGGCAGAGAGGTTTGAGAAGAGTTCTCGAGCAGCGACGAGTCTTCCACCTTTGCACAAACCATCCAGAACCGCATTATAGATCACAATATTTGGGTCGAATTCTTCATTTTCAAGCTGTTTCAAAACCGTCAAGGCTTCATCAAGTTGCTGGTTTTTGCACAAACCAGCCAACAGAGTAGAGTATGTGAACTGATCGGGAAATAGGCCTAGACATTTCATGTTGTCAAGAAGACGAAGAGCATCTGATGTTCTTCCTGCTCCACAGAAGCCACTAATAAGAGTAGTGTAGGTAACTTTGTCAGGAAGAACTTGCTTTTGAGCCATCACCTCAAAGACGGTCAAAGCTTCATCAATCTGCTTGTGCTTGCAGTACCCATTAATCAATGTATTGTAACTGATGACGTTAGGAGTATAACCCCTGGCAACGATAGTATCAAGTAACTTTCTTGCCTTACCAACCTGGCCTAGCAGACAGTATCCATCCATCAAAGAGTTGTATGTGACAACATCAGGCCAGTTGCCCGTTTTAAGCATGAAAGCAACCACTTGCCAAGATTCCTTGACTCTCCCTTTTTTGCAAAGGGCATCGACCATAATGTTGAACGTCCAGAAGTCGGGCGAGATGTTCATAGCTGTCATTTCAGATAGCAGTCTGGTACCTTGGCTCCACTGTCCGAAGTTGCAAACTCCTAGAATGAGGGATGTATAAGTAACAACGTCTGGGGAAATACCTTTACCAATCATTTCCGAAAAGATGTTTAAAGCCTGGTCCAAGTGCTGGTCTATGCAGAGGCTATCAATGATAGTATTGTAAGTCACTATGTTAGGCTCGTAACCTGGTGTTGTTTCCAGCCTTCTGAGGATGCGAATAGCTTCAGTTGTCCTGCCGGCCTTGCACAATCCATTGATAATAGCACTACAAGTTATTAAATCGAGATGATAGCCTTTGAGGACTAATTCGTCAAATAGCTGAATGGCGGTGTCTACCCGACCGCCGCGACAGAGGCCATCGATGAGACTAGTAAAGGTTACCACGCTTGGCTCATAGCCTTGTTTGAGAATCCGACCCAGAAGAGAGCAACCCAAGGCAACTTGATTCAAACGGCAGAAACAATTGATGGCAATGTTGAGTGCGTAAAGATCGGGCCTAACCTTGTGATATTGGGATCCTAAGGAATCCAACTGGGCGAACAAAGAGAGGGCAGTCGAGTAGTGCTTTTTTCGAACGAGAGAAGAGAGGAGTTGGGTGAATTGGATGATGGAGGGCAAGGGTCGCGTATGAAGCATGGATTCAAACTGATTAACGGCGTTGTCGACGTGGAGGTGACCGAACCGATCAGATTTGGTCAAGTTGTTATCGGTTTGAGAATGAAGTGAATTCACAACAGTAAAAGACCCAAGAAATGAAGGAGGAAAGGTACCGCATTGTGGAACAGTTGAAGAAGAAGAGAAAGCACAATTTCCTCCTGCAGCAGCTTTCGCCATCCTTGGAGATAAAATCATCGTCTTCTTCATCTTGGATCTGAGGTCGATCTATTTCAGAAGATGAAAGCTCTTTTCGTTCTCTTCTCTCTCTGGGGTTTTCTCTGGAGTCTGGAAGGAACGGAACTGGTACTGCCTACCATATTAGAGCAACTCCAACAGATGGAGGATAAAAATTTGTCATTGGACCAAATTTGGTCCTGGAGCAAAATTTGCTCCTCCACTCTGTTGCTTGTGCTCCAACAGTGAGGAGCAAAATTTGTCCTTGGAACAGTTATTGTATTTTATTATTTTTAATTTTTTATATTATTATTAATTAATTATATTTTTATATTAATTAGTCTTAATTAACTAACTAATGTTTATTTAAACAAATAATATGTAATTAAAATAATATTTTAAATCATTTACGTAAAAATACTTGATTTATTTAAAAAATAAAATAAAAATTATTTTGTTTCTTATCACCATTTCTATCGGCTCATTTTCAACGGTCATAATCCAATACATATATTCTAACACCAATATTAATTATATATGCTAGGAACATGTTTATAATTGAAAAAACAAAAACTAACATATTTATAAAGAAATCAAAGTTAATTAACTAAGTATAATTACTAGTAAACTGAAAAAAGAAGTAGCACTCAAAAAAAAAGTCCAAAGTTAATGGACTAAACCTACCATAATTAGAACCATATCAACAAATTTATAAAAAGTCCAAAAACTAACATGTTTAGTGGCCCAATTTGAAGCCTAAATCCTCCTACAGTAAACTAAACCTATCCTAATTAGAACCATATCAACAGACTTCTCTCACACCAGTCAGTCTCTTTCTCCTCCACACCCCAGAAGCATCGCGGCTTCCAACATCAACACCTTGGTGGTACTTTTCCGATCGGTTCTGTCACTCCAGGTTCCTCTCAATCTCCTCCAGTACCACTCTTCCTCTCAATCTCTGGACATCTCAAATCAAGGGTATTGCAAATTGGGTGAAAATAGAGAACATACCTTGCTGAAATTGGAGGTCGAAATTGATGGTGCTTGAAGCTGATTTCTTCTACAATCTGCAATCTAAGATAAGTGTAGTGGATTTCTCCGATTTTGCAAACAGATTGGACAATTTATAGTGTTTTCCCTTTTTTTTACCGTTTGAACAGTTGATGAGAAAGCTGAAAATTCTCAATATATCATCAGCTTTACAGTGTAGGATTAGACTTTTGTAAATTCTACCGCTGATGTGTTCGAAATGGAGGGTGGAATCAACTTTTTGATTAAAAATCAGTTTTATATGTTTGCTCCTATGAACAGTGTGTCTCTGGTATTGTCCTCCATTTAACTGTCCTAGCTTTTGCTCCAGCAGATGCTCCTTCTGCTGGAGCTGTGTTTTCTCTGATATGGAGCATTTTTTGGTCCAAATAGTGTTTTGCTCCCTCTGTTGGAGTTGCTCTTACGGTGCCAAGAAGTCAAAGCATTTGGAGGCGTATGATTGACTATCCACTAAGAAGACTGCTATACCCTCCCCAGTAATAATAACAAAAAATAAACACGCGATCAAAGATCAGATGTTTGAACTTGTCGTTTAGCCCAGCGGTTGCGGCTGTTGAGGCCGTTCATTGTGGTATCGAGTCCAGGCC
Organism: Linanthus parryae; assembly: GCA_023055425.1. Taxonomy (NCBI): domain Eukaryota; kingdom Viridiplantae; phylum Streptophyta; class Magnoliopsida; order Ericales; family Polemoniaceae; genus Linanthus; species Linanthus parryae. Next base: position 176,806,373 of record JALGPY010000001.1, on the reverse strand, counting down.
TCCACCTAGCATATGATAGGATATGATTTCTTATCTTGTAACAAAAAAAAGTCCAGAGGTTTACCCATCGCTTTAGCTAGGGATGGAAACGGTTCAGTTCTGAGAAAAATTAGAGCCTCGATAGTTGGGTTTAGCCTCTGATCGATTTTGCCTTGTTCTTGGTTTTAGGCGGTTTAGTTCGGTTAAAACCGACTGTATACATATGATACTATAAAGGATTGACTGGACACACAAACACTGGATTTTTTATCCCACACACACTTTATTTTTTCTTCTTCTTCATTTATCTCTAAAACAATGAAATTATAACGTTTAAATAGAAAAATAACTAACCCTAACTAAATGATTTGACCTAACGGACTCGGCCCGGTATACTAGATTAAACTTATTAAATAAATAGACTAACAAAATAAAATATGTAAATAAATAATATAAAATGATAATGATACGGTTAACCGTATCAACATATTAGTACACACTGTAACTTAATTGAAGCTAAAAATGTAAAATAATGTAAAAAATCAAAATATTAGAGAGTACAGTTTACTCAATTGAAGCTACAATTATTTTTTGATATTTCAAGCATCTTTTACAAATAAGTCAAACAAGAGCTAAAAGATTATGAATGAAACTTCGACATTTTACATGAAAGAATAATAATACGACGTTTTGGGTACAAGAATGCTATACAATACGGTTTGAACAGTTTTTTGCAGTTTAATCGGTTCGGTTTGGTTTGTGTTCGGAACACTTTGCACACTGTTCGGTTTTGCTCGATTCGATTCGGTTTGCGATTTCTCCGGTTTGAACTTACATCCCAGCTTTGACAAGACACTAGCAGCTAGAGCATCTTTTGATAAAAAGCACTAACAGGAAATGATCAATGGGGCTGTTTCGTAACTTGCTGATCCGGTTTTTTTACCGACCTCAAACTAATGCTTTAGAACTGTCTTTTTTTCGGAAATTTGAATCCATAATCTCTCTTGAGTGTTAACAGTAACTTTAAGTTCAGAAGTTATGATGGACGGCCTAAGTAAGTCAAAATTAATCGCATAAGTTCAAGTGTGGAATGTGGTCAGTCATTTTGCTGATTTCAAAACTAATGCAATTGACACTCCAGCTAATCTCATCGGTCCTTTGACTATGGACGTTTTTTATTTCGCCTTAAAGGGCTCTGCTATTTACAAATTAATACCCATTGTACTAAAATAACAACAACTACAAATACAATAACAACAAGTAAATATAGTAATAATCGAAAACTTGGGGTTTGAAGGCTCAAGAACCATTCTATCTCACGGTTGCATTATCGACACTTTCAATTTGAGGCATGGAGGAGGCGAGCCTTACCAAAAGTCAACTAACCGTCATAGGAGAAGTTTGGCTACTGGAAAAAAGTAATGGCTGAAAGAGAATCAGAGATTCAAGAATGAAGAACACGAAAGAACAAAAGAGAAATAAGGGTTTTCATTAGAATGAGTAAAGTCGGTACATGAATGATAATTAGATTAATAAATCGATACAATCGAGGAGACTAAATACAGAAGCAATTACAACGGTTGGATTGATATCCAACGGGTGGATATCAACGGGCAGAAAGGAAGCTTCCAAAGAACGCGGTTTCTTCAGTAACCCTAGTGGATTTGGGTTGAGAAGGAAACGGGCTTGAGGGTTTGTGAAGCTGGCCCAAACTTGAGTTGTATTTTAGCAAGGCCCAATGACTTGAGTCCAATAACTTCATCTTCTAATAGCCTCCACCATGAGTTTAGTCTTGAGATCTTGAAATTGAACCGGAGGAAGACTCTTTGTAAACAAGTCAGCAATCTGATCTGTACTAGACACAAAATCAACAGTAAGTTCTTGATTCATAACTTTCTCATGTACAAACTGATAATCAATTTCGACGTGTTTCATTCGTGCATGAAAAATTGCATTTGTTGTCATACTTAAGGCAGATTTGCTATCACTAAAAAGAGTAGGAGCAGAAGGTATGTAAAGACGAAGATCACGAAAAAGTTTGCGAAACCAGGAAATGTCACCTGCACCAGTTGCTAAAGCCCGATACTCAGCTTCAGCTGATGAACGGGCCACAGTTGGTTGTTTTTTTGAAGCCCAGTGTACTGGATTTGGGCCTAAAAATACTACAAGCCCACTTGTACTGCGGCGGTCAGTTGGGTTTCCGGCCCAATCCGCATCTGTAAAAACATGTAAAGGAAGATGACCAGGACTATAAAGTAAACCATGTTGTTTTGTGCCCTGAAGATATCGTAAAGTAAGTTTGGCACCCCCAAGATGAGTTTATGTGGGTTGATGCATAAATTGGCACAAATGGTTGACGACAAAAGCTATATCAGGACAGCTAAATGTTAAGTACTGTAATGCCCCCAAAAGCTGTCGAAATATTGTTGGATTTGCAAGAGGTTTCCCATCTAAAAGATAGAATTTAATACCAGGAGCTAATGGAGTAGGGCAAGATTTGCAAAAACTCATGTTAAACTTTTGTAATAAGTCAGAAATATATTTTGCTTGGTGAATAAAAATACCAGAGGTAGTTCTGTGAATCTACAGACCCAAATAGGTGAGGGGTCCGAGATTAGTCATTTCAAACTCTTTGTTGAGTTTGATTACAAGAGATTTGATAAAAGAGGTGTCATTTCCAGTAAGGATTATGTCGTCAACATACAATAGCAAAACAGTAATATTGTTGTGATTGTGTCTGATGAACAAAGAAGAGTCAGCATAAGATGACTTGAAACCCAGAGATAATAAAAAACTTGTAAAACGGTCAAACCAGGTCCTAGGGGCCTGTTTTAACCCATAAATGGATTTATGTAATAAACAGACATGATAAGAAAAGTTTGGGTTTGTAAACCCAGGGGGGGTGAGTCATAAATACAGTTTCACGAAGTTGGCCGTGAAGAAAGGCGTTTTTTACGTCTAACTGCTGTAAGGGCCAAGAGAAATTTGCAGCAAGAACAAGAATGCATCTTACAGTAGCATGTTTGGCAACTGGGCTAAAGGTTTCATCATAGTCCAATCCTGGAGTTTGATGAAATCCTTTAGCCACCAAACGTGCTTTATAGCGAGATATGGAGCCATCTGGGTGGTATTTGGTGCGAAACACCCATTTATTGCCAATAATATTGGCATTAGGAGGTGCAGCAACCAAGGACCAAGTATGTTGTTTCAAAAGACTATTATATTCATCATTCATAGCTTTTCACCATTCTGGGTTTTTGGAAGCCTCAGAAAAAGTGTGAGGATCAGGAGATGTTGTTACAGTATGAAAACCAGTATGAGCAGGTGCAGAAAATAAAAGTTTCTTTTTGACAATACCATATTTGTTGCGAGTGGTCATGTGATGACCAGGGGGTGGAGGTGGATTGGTGGGCATCATTGGACTGGAGGGAGATGCCATGCCAGTACTAGATGAAGATGAAGACGCCTGACCTGTAACTGGAGTCACAGGGGTACCAAGATTTTCAGTAGTAGGCTGCATTCCTCCAAGGTCCTCAGCAGAGTGATTGTCATCATGGGGAGATGACATAGTAGAGGTGGTGGGAGGGACAGTGGAGGGGGGAGGGACATTTTGTGTAGTATCTGTTCTTGCAAAAGAAGAGAAGTCAGTACTTGATTCAGAAAAAGTTGAAGCAGTAGCAGTTTTAGAGTAAGGAAAGCAATACTCATAAAAAATGACATCTCTGCTAACATAATTTTTTTTGTCATTTTGATCAAAACACAGATAACCATTAAAACCATCTGCATATCTGAGAAAAATATATTGTTTAGTTTTTGGAGATAATTTGGATGAGATATAAGGTGTTAGACGTGGATAGTAAGCACAACCAAAGATTTTCAGTTTAGTATAGTCAGGTTTCTTTTTAAATAGAATTTCAAATGGTGATTTATTTTGTGTGTTAACACTAGGCATTCTATTTATAAGATAAGTTGCAGTGGCAATAGCATGATACCAGAAATAAGAAGGCAAACTTGCATTGTGCATCAAGGTTACAGCAGTTTCTACAATATGTCTGTGTTTACGTTCAGAAACTCCATTTTGTTGTGGTGTGTGTGGACAAGATCTCTGATGTGTAATGCCATGTGTGCTCAGAAATGTTTGAAACAAATATGACATGTATTATCCACCTCCATCAGATTTAAGAACTGTAATAGAGCAATTAAGCAATTTTTCAACAAAGGCTTTAAGTTTTTCAAACACAGCAGGTACTTCAGATTTGTTATGCAATGGAAATAGCCAAGTGAATCTAGAATAACCATCAATAAACAAGACATAAAATTTGTAGCCATGATAGGATCTTGTAGCAGCAGGACCCCAAACATCAGAATGCAGAATTTCTAATGGTCTTTTCACAACAGTTTGAGATTTTTCATAAGGCAACCTAGTGATCTTTCCAGCAAGACAAGATTCACAAACAGTATTTTTATGGTTTGATTTAACTGAAGAACACTTAACACATTTAGATAAAACAAAATTGGATGGATGCCCTAAACGAGCATGCCATAAAGGAGACTTGACTTGTTGACCCAAGAAAGCTTGAGGAGAGGACTTGACAGGTATGGACTGAGACTGGATTGGATATAGACCATTTTTACTCAGACCCTGGTACAAAATTTTGCCCGTAGCCATGTCCTGAATGCAGAATGAGGTTTTATCAAAAATAAATCTCACATTATTATCACAACACATTTTGTTGACAGACAGTAAGTTGGCAGATAGTGCTTTTTGAACAGACAGATCTTGGCCACGTGGCAATCATCCAGCACACCATATTGTGCTCCACACACACAAGATCACCAGCCGCGCTGATCCATGTGGGGGCTACGAGACAGGGCCCTCGCATACCACTGCACGGGACTTGTAGAGACTTAGTGGTTTGGAGGCTAGAGTAAGTCCTGTCGCGTGCGAGCCAAGCCCGCGCGCGACCTTTAGTAACTGCTCTTGAGATATTTATGGCACGAGCTCCATAAACCCGGTCAAACCCGGTCAAACCCATAACGGTTCCGGTATTTGCGCATAACGTGCTGTAACGGTCCCTATATATGCGGACGAACGTGCCGCTGTGGTTAAGCTAATTAAGCCGCCATTGATGGGCGCATTAACCACACTGCAACGGTCACATTCTCCGTTATATATAGGACGTTAACCTTTCCATACAAAGGAGGACACACCAGTCATACGCGGAAGCTCTGCCAAACCCCTGTCTCTCTCTCAGACATTACTACTGCCTTACTCTCTCCCTACACACAACCCAACTCTTCCTGTGCCATTTCCGATCCTCTTCTCTTGGTGTACACAGAGTGCTCCCCGCCGGATTCTCTTGTGCACACTTCCACAGAATGAAATTTGTGCCATCGAGTTTGTGGGGCATAAGGTTATGAATATTGGATAGTAAAGCAAGAGGGTTTGATTGATTCGCCATTGGAGCGATTTGAGAGAGCATAACAGAGGTTGAAGGCTCTGATACCATGAAAGAGAATCAGAGATTCATGAATGAAGAACACGAAAGAACAAAAGAGAAATAAGGGTTTTCATTAGAATGAGTAAAGTCGGTACATGAATGATAATTAGATTAATAAATCGATACAACCGCGGAGACTAAATACAGAAGCAATTACAACGGTTGGATTGATATCCAACGGGTGGATATCAACGGGTAGAAAGGAATCTTCCAGAGAACGCGGTTTCTTCAGTAACCCTAGTGGATTTGGGTTGAGAAGGAAACGGGCTTGAGGGTTTGTGAAGTTGGCCCAAACTTGAGTTGTATTTTAGCAAGGCCCAATGACTTGAGTCCAATAACATCATCTTCTAATAATGGCAGCTACGCCAAGAACTCCGAAATAACAATAAGTGAAATGAGGAAAAAATCATATGGAAACAGTTTGCGCAGACCAGTGAAAAGCTACGGAAAATTAAGGGAGAAGATGGAGTACATTTCTAATCACAGATATGCAACTCTTGTAGTTGAAATGCTATCATCAGAACCATCGACAATAGGGAAAAATATGATACACTAAGTTGTTAGCATAGGAGCAGAGATCGATGTTAAATAATATACGTGCTGACCCCCTATGCTCTCATCCGTTCTTTGGAGCACAGGTCAACCAGATCAGAGCCTAGTAATTGAGGAATCAACTGAAATCATGTTTGAACTAAGATCATAAACCTTCAGACATATAAAAAGGGACTGAGGACACTTCAAGAGAGAACAAATCCATATGCTAGCGTAGCAAATATCTGGACTTCTGCTTCACCTTAAATGGCACTGAGTTGATGGCTATTAAGTTGCTGCATCAACAAGAATAACAAATCATGTCCCGGAACTGCCAGGTGCTAAGCATTTAACACAAACAGAGAGATGGATCTTAGCAATAATAAGATTCACGAAGTTGGATCCAACACCTAGAGGTTCTTAGCATCATCAACAGTCCTCCTCTACTGATCTTTGACTCGGAACTAGACATGCTAGGATTATGACCTGCTTCTCGAGAACTCATCCCTTGTCCAGAAAGAACTCCACTACATTGAGATGTCTTCCCGGTCATGAAAATTGCTGATTAATCTTTACTATCATAACCAAACCGTCTGCCTTGACCTTTGCCATAATATCAATCCATAAGAAAGCAGCCCCTGAACACAATTGAAATAGTAGCAACTTAACAAATAATTCGAAAAAAAGTCAATCTCAAATTTATAACTTCGCGGTGTCCACTAGGTCAAATCACCACTTTTGTTCAAGTAAAGTCATCGGCCAACTCAAAAAAGAGCAAACAAAAGTAAGGGCTCTCAGGTGCAGCGATTTCGATAACATCGACAACCCCTCAAGTAAGCCTCTTTCAAGTTCCAACTCCAGCATATATGCTGAAATGTGGGGAGCAGTTTCTGTCACCCCTGAATAGCCTACACACATATTTGCACATTATCATAACCATCGACAATTCCACTTATGAGTATATCAAGGATATCCTGACTACATGTAAAAGAGTTAATAGTTTTGTGAAAGGCGTGGTAATGGCATCATCATATACCCTGCATTGACCCAACTCCTAGTTTTAGAAATTGAACTCCAGATATCCCCGCAAAAATATAATGAACAGGTTCACAGTGAACATCGTACTTTGGTTCATCATCATAAGAAAATGACTGTCACAATCATCAACAGGCCATATTCTAAGATGTCCATTCTTTAGATGATGGACGGTCAATGTAAACCAAGTCTGATAGGAACGGAGTTTCAAGCACTATATTCTACTTGTGGACTTTGAAGCAGAAATCTTAATGGGTTGGCTTGGATGAGATAGATTATGAGATTGTGAGATGAAACTTCACCAAGTTTTGACGAATCTCACAATCTGAGATGATTGCTGCCAAAATCGGGGCGGGTTAAGCACTTTGCTCTGAAATTTTAACTGCCTCTAACAGAAAGTCTTTTACAGTAAATAAACGTGGCAAACCTTTAGCATATGTTCCAGTTCTCAAAAGTGGCACTATGTTCTCCCAGGCATGTCGCAGCACCTATTTCACCAATTAGAGTCTCAAAAACTGGAACAGCGGATAAGTTCCACAAGCGCCAGAAGGGACACCCCAACGCAGATGGCGTTACTTTCAGATGCTTTCGAGGAAGTGGCATACCTTATATTTCCAGCCGTACCAGCTGACCTATCAGTTTCAGGACCACCTGCAAGCACCAAAATTTGACCAGAGAATACAATGAATTAAGAGAGTGAGGCATCTAGTTTGGTACCTATATACAAGCACGGAAACCTCAAATTTACAAGCATTGAAGTGTTAGGCTTCACAAGGCAACAAGTCGTACAGCATTCCTTGAAATTATCATTGGGATGAGCAAGGTTTACAGGACGGATATTCAAAAGTTCAAATCTTGTTTGCGTTTTGAAAAACACCATAGATGCATCTGAATACAGAATGGATAGGAAAAAGGTAGATTACGAAAAAGATGAAGAGACGGATAAAAGTTGTAGGTATTTGCTTCGATTGTAATCATTACAAGAAAAGCCAATTTAGTCAGCAAGGATCATTACTCACGTGAATGACAAGTTTGTTAAGAGATTACATAGAGTGTCCAATTTTCCAACTTACAATCTAAAACACTACTACCGTCATCTATACTACTACAACCACCATCTTCTCCACAACTACCACACACCACCACCGCAACCTCTGCCACAAACCCAGATTTTGATCACCAAAATCAACCATTTATCTTCTCCTACAAAAAAACATAGCTTTTGTCGAATTCCAAACACCCATTAATGCCCCCAGTAGTCTAATCAAATCAAACACCCAGTAAATTGATGAGCTAAATGTTCAAAATCAACAAAACAATTCTGCAACATAGGTCATTTCTACCTATTCCTCAACTGAACAAGACCGGCCACCATGGACATCTAGGAAGCTTCGAGTAAGATTAAGCCAGCCCAAAAACACCATCACCGATTCACGAGGTGAGAGAAAGAAATGCAAAGAGACAGAGGCGGAGGACGGTGGTGGATCAAATCGCTACCTGAAACCACCCACAAGCACCGACCCCTATACTCGACAGTCTTCTCCAACCGAAGTCCACCATGATTTCGGGCGGCAAGGTCACAAAACCCAGAGCAGCCGCTCCCTAAACAGCCCCCGAGTGTGAAACTTTGAAAGAGAGGAGATGGGTGGAGGTGGGGAGGGAGAAGAAGAGGATGCAAGAGAGGAGAGGAACTGATTTGGGAGTGGGTGGAGTGAAACCGCAATTTGAAATCAGAAAAGAAGAGAAGAGTGGGTGGATTGAAACCGCAAATTACTAGGATCCTTAAACTTTTATAACAAAATGAATACTAGGGTTGATGGTTCAGAGTCTACGATTGGCAAGAGCTCATACTCGTTATCCTTACACAATGCATCCCTTCGTCTGATGAGCATTATCTTATCAATTTATACCCTAGTATTCATTATATCTTAATGGTCTGGACAATAGTTATGTGGTTGTGCAGTGGTGTACTTTGTTCGCCCAGCACAAGATTTTTTGAGACAGAAATAATTCTTCTTAGCCATCTTCTGAATCTTTAGGTAGCAAGCAAACAATCCATAAAATAGTAGGTAGCCGTTGGAAGAATGCCTAAAGCAGCAGGGCTAATGATTTAGCCTTAAAAGGTATTGTCACCAGAAAGCATCCATTTGAACGTGAGCAAAAAGAAGTGTCTCCTCATGCAGATTGCATAAGCTTTAAGACATGTGTACCAGATCAGCTGATCCATTGATTTAATGAGACTAAGATCATTGTGGAAACTCTAAAGCACTAACAGCATCAAACCGTTCATACTATCCTAAATAAATGCACAGGGGGAAATAATTCGCTTAAAGAAAGCATAGAAATTCAACTAAAGAACCTTCGTTTCATGCCAGAATGCTGAAATATTCATGCTATTTTATGTCGTCATTTCTCTTTAAAGACGTTGTAATATACTAATATAACATAGGCACAGATCAAACGGATAACCTTATATAAACAAGATAACTCACATAGTCACAATCTTTGCCCGCCATGTATTGACAGTCATCAAACAAACAGGTCTAGTGTCACAAGTGACCTAAAGAACTTTAAGCAGCTTTTTGTGGGTATGCAGTGATACCCAAAAAATCCTTAAGAGCCTCCTTGGAGGCCTCGTCTAACCAGTCACCATCCAGAGCATTGATATTGTGCCTGTACCAACGGCAATCCCTCTTTTGCGCATTGCCTTGAGAACTTTAACTGCCTTGAACACCTCATTATTCTTCAAATATGCATCAGCAACAATGGAATACGAATAAAAATTTGGCAAGCACCCATTTTCTTCCATTTTGCTTAGCAACGCTTTTGCTTCATCAAAGAGGCTTCCCTTGCAAAGTCCATTGAGCATGATACTGTATGTTTGAACGTCGGGTTTTGTTCCTCTGGCAGAGAGGTACGAGAAGAGGTCTCGAGCAGCGATGAGTCTTCCAGCTTTGCACAAACCGTCCAGAACCGCACTGTACACTACAATATCAGGCTCGAATTCTTCACTTCGAAGCTGTTTTAAAAGCATCAAGGCTTCATCAAGTTGCTGGTTTTTGCACAAGCCATCCAACAGAGTAGAGTATGTGAATTGGTTGGGGAACAGGCCTTGACGTTTCATCTTGTCAAGAAGAAGAAGGGCATGTCCAACTCTTCCTGCCTGAGACAAGCCCCAGATAAGAGTACTGAAGGTAACTGTATCAGGAAGGACTTGCTTACTAGTCATTCCTTCAAAGACAGCTGTAGCTTCATCAATCTGATTGTGCTTGCAGTACCCGTTAATTAACGTGTTGTAACTGACGACGTTAGGAGTATAACCCCTGGCTTTAATAGTATTTAGCAACTTTCTTGCCTTACCAACCTGACCTACCAGACAGTACCCGTCCATCAGAGAGCTGTATGTGATGATATCAGGCCAGTTGCCCGTTTTAAGCATGAAAGCAACGACTTGCCAAGATTCCTTCACCCTCCCTTTTTTGCAAAGGGCATCGATCATAATGGTATACGTCTGGATGTTGGGCGAGATATTCAGGGCCGCCATTTCATATAGCAACCTTGTTCCTTGGCTCCACTGTCCGAAGTTGCAAACTCCCAGAATGAGTGATGTGTAAGTTACAACGTCTGGGGAAATACCCTTGGAAACCATTTCAGAGAAGATGTTGAAAGCTTGGTCCAAGTGCTGGTCTATACAGAGGCCATCAATGATAGCAGTGTAAGTAATGTCGGGCTCGTAACCTGGAGTTGTTTCCAGCCTTCTGAGGAGGCGAAGAGCTTGAGTTGTTCTGCCGGTCTTGCACAAGCCATTGATGATAGTAGTGAAAGTAATTAAATTGAGATGATAGCCTTTAAGGACTAATTCTTCGAAGAGCTGAATGGCAGCATCTATCCGACCAGCAAGACAAAGACCATGGATAAGAGTATTAAAGGTGACGACGTCTGGTTCATAGCCTTGTTTCAGAATTCTGCCCAACAGAGAGCAACCAAAGGCAACTCGATTCAAGCGGCAGTAACAATTGATGGCTATGCTGAGGGTGTAAAGATCAGGCCTAACCTTGTAGTGTTGTTCGGATCCAAAGGAATCTAATTTGGAAAACAAAGAGAGGGCGGTGGAATAGTGCTTTCTCCGAACAAGTGAAGAGAGGAGTTGAGTGAATTGGATGATAGAAGGCAAGGGTCGCGTTTGAAGCATCGAATCAAACTTATTAACGGCATCGTCAATTGATCCGTTTATGTGAGTAGACGACGATGATGTGTTTTGAGAATCAAACGAATTATTGCTATTTGTGGCAAAAGAATGGCAAAGAGGAGGGAGGGTGTTACCATTTCCTGAAGCTGCTGCTACTGTAACAGCAACTCTGCGCCGTGATGTCATCGTCGTCGTCTCTAACAGGAAGAAGAAGAAGTAGGAAAGGGTTGACTTACCTTAAACAGCGGAGTCGCCACTGCGGTTGAAGGAGAAAACTGGATCTGATGGAGAAACAGAAGAATCGTTTCGTTCTGAATAACTTGTAATAAACTAGAGTATTACCCGTGCCCAGGGGCACTATCCTTAGATTGGAAAGTTTTTTAATTTAGAGGTGTTTCTTTTAAATAAATTTATTAAAATTATATTTAATTATTTACAAATGTGGTGAAAAAAGAAATAAAAAAACAACTTCCAAGTTAGGGATGTAATTGAAAAAAACTTCTCTCCTATTAGTTATGAATGTCCAAGGAAAGTAGGTAATTAAGGTTTTAAGAATGTCCAAAGAAAATGGGTAGTTAGAGATGTAATAAGTAGGTGAGATCTAATGGTGGGGATGTGTTTGATTTAATTTAACGGATGAAAATTCAAAAGTTTGTTAAACCATGCTATTTTATAATATAGATATGTTGATTTTCTTTTAGACTACGAAGGTGTAGTTGGCGTGAGTCTCTCTCTCTACAATGCTCTGCGTTGGTGAGGTGTGAGTTTTTCTTGAGGTTTCTCTTAATCCGTACCGTTTAATCGGTTTGTTCTGAGATTCATTCTCACCTTTTTCTTTCCTTTATTTCAATCGATTTGGGTTTTGTGAGTAGTGTTTTCTGAATCAAACTTTCTCTGTTTTCGCAAAGTTTGGTGTGGGGTTTGAACTTTCTTTCTCCGATCTAAAATGGGGGATAACGATGATACAGTGATCGAATTGGAGGAGGATTTGGTTGTAGCGGAGGATGTATCACAGCACGTCTTGGTTGGGAAGATCCTGTCTAATAAGAACTTCTCGGCCATTACAGTGCAGAAGATTGCTACAGGGATCTGGAATTTGAGAGAAGACATCAGAGTAGAAATGTGGGAGAAAAATAAGTATATTATTCGTTTCAAGAGTAAAGAAGATTGTTTGAAGGTGATGGCAGGGGTTCCATGGAATATATCAAATCAGTTACTGATATTGAAGAAATGGCCGGCAAGGATGGCACTGAAGGAAATCGATTTCTCTCGGGCACCTTTCTGGGTTCAAATCTTTGGACTACCCCCAGCGTTCAAAACAGAGAAAAATGCGAGAAAGATTGGATCAAAAGCTGGGGAACTAATTGATATTGATGCAGATACGATAGGCTCTAATCAAAGGTATCCTTATCTGCGATTCCAAGTGATGGTGGAGGTAGATAAGCCATTAACGCAGGCTTTCTTTTACACAAATAATAATCGCAGGATTAGGCAAGGATTTAGCTATGAACATGTGGGGGACTATTGTTATGACTGTGGACGTTTGGGTCATCGAGACCGAGAGTGCAGATTCCTTAGGCCGGAGCGACGGGGATGCCAAGACTATGGGATGTTTCTGCGATGCACTCCGAAGAAAGGCAGGGGACCAAAACCGGCTTGGTTAACGCCGGAAGCCGAGAAATCGTTAAAATTGTGGGGACCGCCGGAAACAGGGTATGAAGAGAGTCCGGCGGCGAGTGACTACAAGGAAGAAGAAAGGCGCGTGGGGTACCGAGAGGACAGTGTGACACCTCAGCAAACGCGTTTTGGGATAAGCGAGGATCAAATCCCTGTCAATGAAATCTCTCAGAGGCCGGTACAGAATCCAGCTGGCATTGTACGTACGCTATCTTTCTCCGATACTCAAATTTTGAGTGATGAGGACGATGAGGAAGGTTCGGAGAAAAGAAAGGAATCTGGTGTGTCGGAAATTGAGACCGTTCCAGAAACACAGCTGGAAGAAGGGGAGGCGATTGTAATTTGGGAAAAAGAAAGGACTGGAATAAATAACAATTCAACTGAAGTGGAGGGTGTGGTTGAAATTTCTACGCCAAGACAAGTGGGCTGCGCTGATTGGGCTAATGATTTTAATATTGCTACAAAACAACAGCCCACAGGTTCGTCTCATTTAAAGACAGGCCCAAAATGGCGACGGTTTAAAAGACCCACCCATTTACAGTCACAAATAATTGACTCTTTTGAACAACCTGAAGCTGCAAGACAAGAAGAAATGGGGGATAGGGTTCAAGTCAGTGAAGGCTCAGGAAATCCGATTACAGACATTAAATTGGCGAAGGTTTTCAATCGATTTGTTAATCTGAAGAGGAAAGATGATCAGGTTGACCAGCAGGATCATCAAACAAAGAGAAGATGTGTGGAGTTTCAAGATCGGAGATGTGCGTCAATTTACAGCAAGGATGGGTCTTTTGCTAAAGAGGATGAAGAATATATATCGCTGGTATGTAAAAGCCAATCCAGAACCTCGGCTCAGGGGGGATTTCAAATCAGAACTGAAACAATGGTGGAACGCAAGGTGAGTTTCTCTCCAATTTTAAACATGGAAGAAGATAGATTATATGCAAAATATATGGAAGAATTTGAAGTGCAAATGGGTTTGGGTGTAAATCCAGAGATTGTCTCATCCTCTAAGGTGGTGGTGGCTGACCTTCAACAGCCACAAGAAAAATGTTAAGTGTTTGCTGGAACTGTCAGGGCTTGGGGCGTAACCTGACAGTCCAGAGATTACGAGATCTCATGAGAGATCATCGTCCTAATTTGGTTTTTTTATGTGAAACAAAGAATAGAGTCCAAAAATTAGATAGAATTAGAAGATCTTTAAATTTTGATCATGCTGATTATGTGGATCCAGTGGGTAGGTCTGGTGGCTTAGCTCTTTGGTGGAATGATGATATAGATGTTACTATAATGTGGAAGTCAAAAATTTATTTCAAGTTCTTATTACTAAGGAGGATAGGAGCAAGGAAGTGTGGTTCTTAATCTATGCTCCTCCTGATCAAGCTCCTAGGAGGAAATTTTGGAAAGAAATTGAATTGGTAACTGCAGATTTACTTATCCCCTGGATAATTATGGGGGATTGCAATGATTATGTGAGCTCTAATGAGAAAGAAGGAGGAAACCAGTCTTTGCCCTGGAGATGTGATAATTTCAGGAGATTTATCAGTGTTTGTGGACTGTTAGAGTTGGAAGCTCAAGGCTTAAGATATAGTTGGACAAACAACAGAGTTGAAGGCAATATAAAAGAACTTATTGATAGAGCTTTTTTCACTACTCAATGGGGTTTTTCAAATCCAAATGCTAGATTGTTCAGAGAGTTTTTCCTTGGATCTGATCACACTCCCTTAGTGTTGGATACTGATTGGCAGAAAGAAAAAAGGAAATATGCTTTTGTATTTTGTAAAAGATGGTTGGATGCAAAAGATTGCAAAACAGTTATTGGCAAGTTGTGGGAGGAAAAAGCTACTCAGTACCCTACTTCAAATTTCACTGCAAAGTTAGTTCATTGTAGGGAAGGGCTAAAGAAATGGAGTAAACAGGAGTTTAACAACTCCCTCTCTTTGATCAAAAAGTTGAGCAAGGATCTTCTAGATTTGCAGAATAAAAATTGGAGTGTTACAAATTGGGAGAGTCAGAAAAGGATTAAAAGACAAATTGCAGCTGCTTGGGACAAAGAAGAAGCTTACTGGAGGGAGAAGTCTAGAATCCAGTATCTCAAGGAGGGGGATAAGAACTCTAAGTTCTTTTTTCTTTCAACTCTGCAAAGAAGAAATATAAACAGAATAAACAAGTTAAAGAATGAGAGTGGGATCTGGATTGAAGGGAAAGATGCAGTGCACTCTTTAACTAAGCTCTACTTTGAGAAGCTGTTTGCTCATCATGATTATCAAAAGTCAGAAGAAGTGCTGAATCTTTTTACTCCTATGATCTCTGCTGAAGAAAATAGTGTCTTATGTGCTTGCCCTACTTTGGAGGAAATAGAGGCAGTGGTGTTCTCAATAAATCCAAATAAAGCTCCTGGGTTTGATGGGTTTACAGGTGTGTTTTTCCAATCTCAATGGCTGATTATTAAAGAAGATTTTTGTAAAGCCATACAACAGTTCTTCATCACAGGAGTTCTTCTTCCTAGTTTCAACAAAACAGTGTTGGCTCTTATCCCAAAAGTGAAAGGTCCTGAAAAGGTGTCTGACTTCAGACCAATAGCTTTATGCACATTCACATATAAGGTGATAGCCAAACTTTTAGCTAATAGATTGAAGATCTTTTTGCCTAACATTATTGCCAAAGAACAGTCTGCTTTTGTAGCAGGAAGGGCTATTCAGGATAATGTGATAATAACCCAGGAATTGTTGCATTTTATTAAGCATAAATCCCAAGGCAAAAGTGGAGTGCTGGCTCTGAAGTTAGATTTAAAAAAGGCTTATGACAAAGTGGAGTGGGGGTTTTTACTGGATATTTTGGAGAAACTAGGGTTTTGCAATGATTTTATTAATTTGATAAGACAGTGCATTAGCACAGTGTCTATGTCTATAAAAATCAATGGGGAATGTGGAAACTATTTCAGCCCAAACAGAGGTATCAGACAAGGGGATCCTCTATCCCCTTATCTCTTTGTTTTGGTTATGGAAGCTCTTTCTAGAAGGATGGCACAAGCTAAACAAGAAGGGTTGCTAAAGGGAATAAGGATATGTAAAAATGGTGTTGCTATCAATCACTTGCTCTTTGCAGATGATGCTATCATATTTCTGAAGGCTACTGATACTGAAATGGTAAGTTTCTTGACCATATTACAAGAGTTCTGTACAACTTCTGGTATGGAAATTAATTTTGACAAGTCTGGGGTTTTGTTCTCTCCAAATGTAAATGCTGCTTTACAAAGTGATATCTCTGATTTATGTGGAGTCCCTTTGATGAGTCAAGAAGCAAAATATCTAGGGTTTCCTACTTTTTGGGGTAGATCAAGGAGTCAGTGTTTGAGATTCATTATTGAGAGAATAGAAGCTTATCTCCAAGGATGGAAAAGTTCTGTTTTATCACATGCTGGAAGAGAGGTCTTACTGAAAGCAGTAGCCTTGTCAATTCCTGGATATATGATGAGTTGCTTATTATTACCAAATGATTTGTGTTCTAAAATTGTAGCAGTTGTAAGGAATTTCTGGTGGGGTGGCAAAACAAATAAGAAAAGCATTTGATGGGTTGGATGGAGGTCTATGACTAATCCAAAAAGTGAAGGAGGTCTTGCCTTCAAAGATTTAAGAACTTTTAATACAGCTATGCTTGCTAAAAACAGTTGGAGATGGCTGCAAGACCCTTATTCTCTGTGTGCTACTTTTCTCAAAGCAAAGTACTTCCCTAATGGATCAATTCTAACAGCAAAGATGGGTAATGCCCCTTCTTGGACATGGAGGAGTATAGTTGCAGGTCTAGAGGTGATCAAAAAAGGTTTGTTGTGGAAAATTGGGAATGGTCAAGACATCAAGGTGTTTTCTGATAATTGGATTCCAGCATTATATGGAGGTCATGCTCTTAAGAATTTGACAAATCAACATTTGGAAATGGTGTCTGAGTTGATCAATAATGAAGACAGAAGCTGGAAGGTGGATTTTATTAATAATATGTTTGATTCAAGAACTGCAGCTGCAATTTTTGCTACCCCAATATCCAGGAATGTGTCAATGGATAAAGTGCTATGGCCTTTCTCTAAGCAAGGGAATTATTGTGTGAAATCTGGGAATAGAGTTGCCAAACAACTTTTTGAAGCAGCAGCTCTTCAAGGTAAATTAGGATTCAAGGACTATAAAAATTTACAATGTTCCTCTTCTTTTTCAATTCCTGCTGATTTTTGGAATGGTTGCTGGAATCTCAAACTTCCTCCCAAGGTAAAAATGTTTTGGTGGAGGGTTATGAAAAATGCTATAGCCACCAGACAAAATTTAATGGTAAGAGGATGTTCAAGCTCAAATGTGTGTCAAATTTGTAATTTGGCTAAAGAAAGTTTATGGCATTTGTTTGTGGGCTGCCACTGGACTCATCCTATTTGGTTAAAGTTGGGTTTAAATTGGAGCACAATTTCTGAAGAGGAAAATTTTCAGCAATGGGTAGTTAAGTTGTGGGAATCAATCACCAAGCAGAAGATGAATGGGTTGATGGAAAATATTGTTTTGAGCTGTTGGATGATCTGGAAGGAAAGAAACCATCTTGTTTTTGACAATGTCCTGGTTTGTCCTACTAGAGTGGCTGCTAGTGTGGAACACCAATTGGCAGAATATATTTGCTACCAGAATCAAAAGAAGCAGCAGATTTCAGGTGCTTTCAAGGAGCCTGGTGATATTGATGTTAAATGGCAACTTCCTCCTTCAGGTAAGCTCAAATGTAATGTGGATGCTAGTTGGGATAGTAAAAGTTTACAAATGACAGCTGTGTGGATTATGAGAAATTCAGATGGGAAAATCACTGGAAGTGGTTGGCTTAAAAATTTTGCTTATTCTGCTCTCTGTGCTGAAGGAATGGCAATGAAATTTGCAGTTGAACAAAATTTAAATCAGTGGCAGGACATTATCTTTGAAGGTGATAACAAGACACTCATTGATAGCTTGAAAGGAGCTACTGATATGAGATGGGACATTCAAAATGTTTTTGAAGATCTTATGCAGCTGATGAAGAATATGAAGGTCCAATTCAGGTGGATTAGAAGAAGTGCTAATGGAGTTGCTGATTTTCTTGCTAGAAATATTCAAAATTCTGTTACTAGTGGTAGTGAGTTGTTAGGTAGCCCAGAATTTGAGAAGTGTTTGTTAGATGATGGTTGTACTGGTTTTGATATTAATTAAAATTTTCCTTTGGTCAAAAAAAAAAAAAAAAAAAAGATTTTCTTTTAGGAGAAGATGGATTAGTTTATTAATTATTGGGCTCCTGGCCCATTAAGTCATTTGGTGGTGGAGACGAGTTGGGTAGGGTAGGGCTAAGCATGAATTTGTCTTAAAATAGAAAGCCGATGTCAAGAACACGGCAGTACTCGATTATTTTCTCCAACGGACCATTGTGTCTTGTAGGGGTGCACACGGATCGGATCGGTCCGGATTGAGGTTGAGGTAATCCGATCCGCCGGTTTACGGATCGAAACGGATCGGATCCAATCGGATCCACAGTTCCGCGGATCGGACCGGATTAATCCGCGGATCGCAAATATTTTAAAGTATTTTTGAATATGTTCAACTAACAACATAAACACTAATATACAATTATCATTTAGTATAGTTTTTAGTTAACTTAAGAAATATCTTACTCTTTATATCATCAAAAATCAAAATTAGTCAACACAACATTGATAAGTAATGACATTACTAAGTTAAAGTTAGCATTAGAACAAATAATATTGATGAAATTAGTAAAAATTAACATAATAATAAGCATAAACGGATCGAACGGATTGACGGATCGGATCGGATTTATATTTTTCGATCCTAGTCCGATCAATTACGGATCGGTTCGGACCCAATCCGTCACGGATCGGACGGATTTGCGGATCGGTGCGGATTGACGGATTCTTGTGCACCCCTAGTGTCTTGAATAAGTAATTCAACTCAAAATGGGTCAATCGACTCATAATTCAACCAAGGAGTTGGATCCGAGCTTTAATTTGATCAATTTACCAACTATGAATCTACATTGTACGGGAATTGGAAAAGAAGAAATAAAATAATGCAACAACATAATTCTTTGTTGATATTTAGAGAAATGAATTTAGTTGTGTTTACAACGGTTGAGGAGCAAGCATAAACGACCCATTTGTCACTCCTAACTATGATAATTAACAGTTAAGTCTCACTTATCCTTATTTGACCCTTGCACCTCAAAACAGCGTAAGAAAAACAGCGTCGTAACACTAATAGTTGATCTTCGAGTGAGCCAGACGGTTTCGTGTTACTCAGGGTTAAGTAGGACGACATTGTCCTTCGGGTGTCGAGCACAATCTTGATTATCATTGGTATATCTCTCATATATCAAGAAAAACAAATTTAAAATACAAGCAAAGGGGTAGATATGCAATTAACGTATACTTTCCCAGAGCACTTCGACATACTCAGCTCTTCTAGGGCAGGGCAGATGCCAATGAGCCCTGAAATTGAGTCTCCATTTGATAATCTGACATTTTCAAGACAAGGGACTTGAGAGACAAGGTAGACAAAACGATGTAGGCACATTAATATTACGTTTTCCCCAAAGTTTCAATTCAAACATTGTTCCGCAAAAATACAAATTCCATGGAGATGAAACTTACACGAGCAGCATCATACCTTCTATAACACTTGAGATGAAACTTACATAAGCGTAAAGATCTGCATTGTAGCAAAACCTGATACACAAAGTTCGCAAAGATAGTCCTGTCTGCTCTTTCGCACTAGGATGTCATCATTACAATCCAGACTGGTTATCGAAGTCCAAATATTCTTCCATCGGATTGACAAGACACTTGTTGCTGATTCCGTCTTCATTTACCTGTGGAATACACACAGTATAAAACACAGGGTATGAAACGCCAACAGAGTTCACTCAAGAACTTACTAGCAATAATAATAGTGTAGCTGAAGATAAGTGATTAATATACAGAATGTGGCCAGTCCTTCGTTGCTGTTTCGAAAACGGTTGCAGTTAAAGACTAGTTAATTGTTCTTTTGACTGTGGAAGGTGAAGCTTTTCATTTTCATACCTAACTTCAGACACTGTACTTTAACTCCACTACTGGAAACACACCACCACCCACCACAATTTCTGTTTGTGATGTTTTCAGAACCTAGCTTGAGTAGATTCCTAATGGCGTGAACTGGTGGTGTTCCCACGAATCATATAGTACTAGTAGTAAGGACTAAAACCAGAGTGTAGAAGATCATTTGAGCTTCAGTATGATCTCAGTCTTCTCAAATCAAAAATATAAAGAATCAGTCTCATGTTCAAGAATCACAAAAGCTCTATACCTCACAAATTTTCCAGCCCCTTGGAAACCTTAAAAGAAGTCACAATAAGACACCTCAAGTCACTTGGCAACATCGATCAAATGTTATCTACTGACCTTCACCTTTTGGGACTCAAAAAATTAATATGGGTTATTTATTATCACCTTTTTAAGAACTTCTGCATCCTCCACAATGTACTTGACTATCTCTAGAACTTTATTTCATCTGACAAAACACCTTATCTCAATTATCTTAGAGGTGATGGAGTAAGACTTAACAGAAAATAATATCCTACCTTTAAGGAAATTACAAAAGTTCGACCACACACCTTGAGGCCCTTGACAGCATCAAAAGTTCCTACTAACATGTGCACCTTCCTGAATTCAGTAAAACGTCAGCAAGTACTTGACTAACTGTAGCTCAGTCAATCGTGGACAATATGTATAATCAGTGTCTCAAGAGCTTCAGCATTCTCCAGAAAGTACCTGACTAACTCTAGCTCATCCAACCAAAGGCCACATTGTAATTTTTTAAGGTGAAAGAGAAGCATATTAGGTACTGTTTTATCTGGATAAACATTTATCAAGTCATCTGAATCTTCTTTGTCATAATTTGGTATTCAAGCGCCCCAGTATAAAACACAAATTAGGATTTGGCAAATGCACTTAGGTTATAATAGCCGTATGTTAAAATAAAATGACGGATGAGAATATAATACTCGGATTCGGATAGAACAATCTTTTACTTCCAATATCCCAATGTTCATGGTTCTCCCAATTGGAGAGGAAAATTGGAATATATAAATTATCCTATGCTGCATGTCCTGAGCAGCTACCAATGTAACCAACAACTAAACATTTTTTGAGGTCACCTATCTCAAAGTAGTTACCTTACCGCCTAAAGTAATATGACTTTGCAGCCTTCAGATGCTCTTTTGGTTTCCTCAGTTTGTGATCACTTCTATTGCAACATATCCAGGTTTATATTTTGTCAGGCACCGCCAGACAGTATTATGCCAGGTGATCCTTCAACGAGAGCATCTTTAGTGATAGTGTTTTGATCTTTTGCTGCATAAACAGCAGCATGATCTCCTGAATATTAATCTCAGACGAATGGTAAAACTGCAAACTTGGAGCCATATTAGATCATGCCTAAGTGTAACATAACTGAAGAAAGGCATCTGAAGTTGTTCTCCTACTGTGTCCAATTTGGATGCCTCCAAAAACTGAATTCAAGTCCAAAATTAATCTATAATCCAAAGGCATGAATTCCGAGTTTTAATAGGAACGGTTCCAGTAGCTGCACCATGTTTTCGGAATCAGATACGCAGTTAAAATGTTACTATTAGCTTCCAAGTCCACCTAGACAGAGCTAGAAGCATACAGGAACCAGCATACTATCGTTATAGAATAACAACAGCTGGAAAAGTTGGGAGATGGAGCTTGGAGCAGTCAAAAGTGAAACTAAACCTCAAGACTCCCAAATGAGAAGCTAGTGGAGCGGTCATCTGTAACTGGAACAATTATCAACATAAAAAGGGGGTGAATATGACAACTTTACTCTACGTGACTTATTAGTGCTTATCAATGTATTTGATGTTAGTTTTTACTAACGAATAAAGCTTTGAATGTTTGATGTTTAAGAAATCTGGTACAGAACCGTTTTATTCTCTTGTATGCTGCCTCACTGTCTTCTAAGCGACACAGATAAACAATGGTTCGACCCCCAAAGATAAACCCATATTTTATTCAATAACGTCAATTCAGAGAGCTCGTAAAGACAAAACCTTTACCCATATTTTATTCTAATTTATACATACAACTCTAACGGAACTTACTTTAGCAACACACAGGGAGAAACCAAACATGAAAGACTGGGAGAAATGTTTTTTTTTTTTTTTTTTAAAGAAGAGAGCTCGTAAAGACAAAACCTTTACCCAGTTATAAACACATGACGGTCACCAGGGTCGATGTTGCAAGTGAGCGAAGAATACTGTGACTTAGGAAGCTTTGGCAAAAACCAAAAAAATCCTTAAGAACCTCCCGGGAAGTCTCGTCTAACTCCTCTGCATCCAGCTTATTAAACATAATTTTTATTGTGCCTGTACCAACCGCGATCCCTCTCTTGAGCATCGTCTCAAGAACCTCAACTGCCTTCAACATATCATTACTTCAAATATGCATTAGCGACTATAGAATACGAATAAAAATCTGGCAAGCATCTATTTCCTTCCAGTTTACTTAGCAATGCTTCTGCTTCATCAAATATGCCTTCTTTACAGAGTCCATTGAGCATGGTATTGTAAGTTCGAACATCGGGTTTCAGTCCTTTGGCAGAGAGGCCCGAGAAAAGTTCTTGAGCAGCAATGAGCCTTCCACCTTTGCACAAACCATCCAGTACCACATTATAGATCACAATATTGGGCTCCAATTCTTCCTTTTCAAGCTGTTTGAAAAATGTCAACGCCTCATCAAGCTGATTGTTTTTGCACAAGTCGCACAACAGAATAGAGTATGTGAATTGATCTGGAATCAGGCCTTGATCTTTCATCTTGTCAAGAAGAAGAAGAGCTTCTGCAGTTCTTCTTGCCTGACACAAGCCACCAATGAGAGAAGTGTAGGTAACTGTATTAGGAAGAACTTGATTACGAGTCATTTCCTCAAAGATGGTTGTAGCTTCATCAATCTGATTGCGCTTGCAGTAGCCGTTGATCAACGTGTTGTAACTGACGACATCAGGAGTATAACCCATGGCAACAATAGTATTAAGTAGCTTTCTTGCCTTACTGACCTGGCCTAGCAAACAGTACCCATCCATTAGAAAATTGTATGTGATGATATCAGGTCAGTTGCCCATTTTAAGCATGAAAGCAACCACTTGCCAAGATTCTTTCACCCTCCCCTTTTTGCAAAGGGCATCGATGTTGAACGTCCTGATGTTGGGCGAGATATTCATGGCCACCATTTCAGATAGCAGTGTGGTACCTTGGCTCCACCGTCCGAAGTTGCAAACTCCCAGAATGAGGGATGTATAGGTAACATCTGGGGAAATGCCATTGGAAATCATTTCTGAATAGATTTTGAAAGCATCGTCCAAGTGCTGGTCTATGCAGAGGCTATCGATGATAGTAGTGTAAGTCACAATGTTAGGAGGCTCGTAACCTGGAGCCTTTTCGAGCCTTCTGAGCAGGCAAATAGCTTGAGTTGTTCTGCCAGCCTTGCACAATCCTTTGATGATAGTATTGCAAGTTATTCGATCAAGATGATAGCCTTTGAGGACTAATTCGTCAAATAGCTGAATGGCCGGATATGTTAATACAGTGCCTGATGGTGCAATGATGCTATTGCCTCCAGCAAAAACAACAGAATATGCTGTAAGGTCATCTTCTATTCCTTGAATATACATAATCCGGAGTAGGTGCGCAATATAATTCAATATCTAAGCAAAAATTATGTGAGGAAAAAAATACCTAAACAAATTACTTCACTGGAGAAAGTAAGAATCTTTAGCTTGGCAATACATGGGCTCACCAAGCAATCAAGTAAAGAACTACAATCACACAATTCAAGACTATAAAGGTGTAAAATTTGCATGTTATGTGAATATCGCAAAATGAAGCATATGATTCAATAAACTGTATCTGGCCGAATCGGAAGATAAAGAAATAGAATGAAAGTTAAGATGATGATTTCAAATGACACTCAAGCTAGGATCAGTCAAGGTGTGCTAGCAATGAAATCTCTGCCTCTCAAGTCTTAACCAATGAAAAACTAAAAGAGATTCAACCAGCAATCCAACATCACGGTGACATACTAGGCTCAAGTATCCTGTTGTCCATATGTGATTTGACCAATCGTACTTACATGTATACACAAAGCTGGTACATACTAAACTGTTTGTGAAATTAAGGTAAAAGACACTTCCACCCTCTCAAGTTCGATATAATGACACTTTCCCGTTCCAGTTTGGGAAACGACAATTTCATCCCTTTGTGTGCCCAACGTCAGGAACTTTCACCCCTAAATTATGTTATTCCATACTATAAGAGGAAAATTTGTCCCAGAAACTACTATCAGTGGGGACTTCCGCCCCAGACTAACGGCGTCACAGTTAGTGAGTGTATATATCCTGAAATTTGGGACACTAGACGGGTAAAAGTTTCCTTCACCAACTGGAAGAGTGTGAAAGTGTCTTTGCATCAAACTTGAGGGTATGGGATCATAGAGTCGTCATTGGAGAACATCCATCGCCACAGGCAGACACGAGAACTGTACCAGCTCTTGCAGGATTTATAACCTTTGCAGAAATCTAAAGCACCAACACAATCAAAACCTCTTCATAACAAACCATATGAACACAAATGAAATGCATTTTTAAGAGGACTTATTAACTACTACTAAACATTTCCATAGCGTATCAATTCAGCCAAACAACCTTCCATCCCATATCAAATGTCAGCATGCGAAAATGTTTATCCTAGTTTGCCTGCTTTGCTAAAACTTATTGAAGTCTTAAAAACTGGGACAGTGGATGCATTCCCCAGATCCAAACATGATAAGTTCTGCAGTAACATAACTTAATGATGCTTTCAAAGGAAGTGGCCATGAGAAGCAAAGACGAGAACCGTGCAATGAACTGTCACACTCATAACTATATGTACTTGGCATTTTCTAGCCATACCAACTAACCTGTCAATTTCAGGACCTACATGCATGCGTAAGGCACCATGATCAAAGGGAAAGAAAATGAAAATGAGAACTACCTGAAATTGTGGGGATTCATCCCAAGCAAAATGCCAATCACATTTAAGAAAAGATGAAGATAACCTCTTCTACTGGTTGGTGGTCCAGAGTCTAGGATTAACAAGAGTCCATACTTCTAGCTTTACTATCATTACACGCTGCATCACTTCCTCTCATGAACGTAACCAAGTGATATCCCGATATTCATTATACCCTCTAATGAAAATGCAGCTGTTAGTGTCCAACTCATGCATACAAAGACTAATTATCTTTCAAGATCCGTTATCCATCACCTGGGAGTATTTCTGTATAAAATATTCACTGATCTCTTGTTTGGCCATACATCTCCGATGATTTCTGTAGTAGCCTATAACCTCGACGATTTCAATTATAGAAGGATGGCTACCAGTGTTGCCTACTCTTACCTAGATTCCAATGGATTCCACAAATTTATTTCTTCCTAATTGAAATATCCTAGACTAATAAATGTCAGGGTTGTTTGTCTTTCTTCAAAAACAGTGTTCTGAGTTTGCTTATGAATACCAAACGCTTTCTCAGGGATGGATTTGTAACATTACCAGAGCATTGCAGAAGATAGTGGATTTGTCAAATTGACTGGGCCTTCACTTGAGCTTATTTGCTTAACTCCCTTCAGGTGTTGTTTTGTTCAAAAAAAGTACATAGATAAAAGGCAAAATTGCACCCGAGGTACCCATAATTTGCCAAAACTGGCAAGTGGGTACCCAAATTTTCAAATCGTGCACCACGGAATCGTGCACCGGAGGTACCCACCGCTAATTGCCGTTAACTTTCCGTTAACTTTCCATCCAAATTGGACGGAAAAGTATAAAAAGACTATTATACCGATTATTTTCACCTCCAACTTTTTTAAAAATACAACTGCTACTAAAGAACCTAAAAAAATTTAAAAATAATAAAAAATTAATTTAATAATTTTTTTTACCATTATTTAGTAATTTGATATATGTAAGATAATGTAATATATTTCATCAAAACTACATATTTGTACATCATTTCAAGATATGTAATATGTTTTTATTAACATATATACCCGTCAATCTTAAAGTCCTTAACTTTTTTTTAACAAAAATATCAAAATTTCATAATCTCATAATAGAAAATTAACGGGAGGGTACATGTGAAATTATCAAAGATAGTTATATGTTATTGTTTTTATTAAAAATAAATATGTGAAATTATGAAATTTTGAGATTGTTTTAATTAACATATATCCGCCAAATATAAATTCTTTTAACTTTTCTTTTAACAATTTTCTTAAAAAAAATCAAAATTTCATATTTTTGCATGATTTTTTTAATAAAACAATAACATACAAGTACCTTTGATAATTTCACATGTACCCTTCCCTTAATTTTTCATTTTGAGATTACGAAATTTTGATATTTTTGTTTAAAAAGAGTTAAAGACTTTAAGATTGACGAATATATGTTAATAAAAACATTTTTTATATCTTGAAATGATGTACAAATATGTAATATACTGCATTATCTTACATATATCTAATTATTAAATTAAAATTTTATTGTTTCTAATTTTTTAGATTTGTTAGTAACACTTGTAGTTAAAAAAAATGGAGGTGAAAATGGGTATAATAGTTTTTTATACTTTTCTGTCCAATTTGGATGGAAAGTTAACGACATTTAGCGTTGGGTACCTCCGGTGCACGATTTTGAAAATTTGGGTACCCATGGTGCACGATTTGAAATTTTGGGTACCCACTTGCTAGTTTTGGCAAAATATGGGTACCTCCGGTGCAATTTTACCTAGATAAAAAGGGAAAAGAACCAGATTACAGTCACAGAAGCTGAACAGTGCCAGATTCAAATGCTTTTCTGTAAAATTATGATGCCACAACTTAATAGGTACAATGATTGTAGCCAAGAAATAGAGGTGGGCGAGTCATGTGGTTTTGCCGGGGTTCTTTGTTTGCCCAGGAGCAGAATGTTTAAGCTCGGAATAATCTTTCCAAGCAGTGGCGGACGCAGAATTTATACCAAGCGGGGGCCAAATACCATTATAAAACACTATTGAGTAAATGCGTTACTTGATTTTACCAAAATAATTTTAACAAAAAACTATAGAAAGATATTTTTGTACGTTTTTTTTACAAAAAATAGAAAAATGATGTATTGAAAGTTTTAAGTCTCGTCTAGTTTCTAAACTCGAGTTTTATGAGGCGTAATGAAATTTTGGGCATGACTACTATGAAATAACCTTAAAGTTTAATGGTGGAAATTTATACATGTCAAAATAAAAAGAGTAAATTGAAACGTTCATAGACTTTAAGGGGGCGAAAATTAAGAAACTTGTATAAATAGTACAAAATTTAGGAGTAATTTTGAGTTTTTTGGAAAGCTTGTGGGGGGGCCGGGGCACGGCCCCCCTTTGCCCCCCCCCCCCCCCCCCCCCCCCCCCCCAGGTCCGCCAATGTTTCCAAGGCATCTTTTGTATCTATAATTCAAGCAAACAATCCAGTAAATAGTAACCAAATAGCCATACTACAAAGTACAAACACTAAACCATATGGAAGAATACCTAAGAGCAGCAGCATCAGCATGGCTGATGATTGGCCTTTAAGGTATTGTCAACCCGGAGCATCAATTTCCACGGGCACACAAGAGAAGGGAGCAGAATCCACATGCTGGAAGACATCGGTACCTGATCGGCTGATCCATTGATTTAATGAGAGAGTAAGATTTTTGGATACCCTAAAGCACAACCGCATACTACATAAATATCAAATAAATTTAATGTTGAGAAAGAGAAAGAAGACACTAGTAACTTAAATAGAACATATCAATTCAACTAAAGAGCCTTCATTTCTTGCCGAATGGCAGAACGCGGACATGTTTGTGCTCATTTTTGTCTTTGTTTCTCTTGGAATACATTGTAGTATACTAATAGAGCACAAAGGCACAGAACAAGCATAAAAATCTGATAAGCTTATGCAAAAAAGAGAATTCACATAGTCAGAATCTTTTCCCACGTTTTACTGACAGCCGTCATACAACCAGGTCTAGCATTGCAAGTGACTTCAAGAACTTTAAGCACCTTTTTTTGGGTAAACAGCGATACCCAAAAATTGCTTTAGCACCTCCTTGGAAGTCTCGTCTAACCCATCATCATCCAACATGCAAAATATAATCCTTATCGTGCCTGTACCAACCGCAATCCCTCTCGTACGCATCGCCTCAAGAACATTAACTGCCTTCAACATCTCATTATTCTTCAAATATGCATCAGCAACAGTGGAATACGAATAAAAGTCGGGCAAGCACCCATTTTCTTCCATTTTATATAACATCTGAATTGCTTCATCAAATAGGCTATTCTTACAAAGTCCATAGAGCATGATATTGTATGTTCGAACGTTGGGTTTCAGTCCTTTGGCAGAGAGGCCCGAGAAGAGTTCTTGAGCAGCAATTAGCCTTCCGCCTTTGCACAAACCATCCAGGACCACAGTATTGATCTTAATATCAGGCTCCAATTCTTTCTTTTCAAGATGTTTAAAAAATGTCAACGCCTCATCAAGTTTCTTGTTTTTGCATAATCCGTCCAACAAAGTAATGTATGTGACTCGATCAGGAAACAGGCCTTGACCTTTCATCTTGTCAAGAAGAAGATGACCATCTTCAGTTCTTCCGGCATGGCATAAGCCACCAATGAGAGTACTGTAGGTAACTGTATTGGGAATAACTTGCTTACGAGACATTTCCTCAAAGACAGTCGTGGCTTCATCAATCTGATTGCGCTTGCAGTAGCCGTTGATCAACGTGTTGTAACTGACGACATCAGGACTATAACCCATGGCAACAATAGTATTAAGTAGCTTTCTTGCCTTACCAACCTGGCCTAGCAAACAATATCCATCCATCAGAGAGTTGTATGTGACGATATCTGGCCAGTTGCCCGTTTTAAGCATGAAAGCAACCACTTGCCAAGACTCCTGGACCCTCCCTTTTTTGCAGAGGGCATCGACCATAATGGTGAACGTCCTGATGTTGGGCGAGATATTCAGGGCCGCCATTTCATATAGCAGTCTGGCACCTTGGCTCCACTGTCCGAAGTTGCAAACTCCCAGAATGAGGGTATTGTAAGTAACAACGTTAGGGGAAATACCCTTGGAAATCATTTCTGAAAAGAATTTGAAAGCCTCGTCCAAGTGCCGGTCTATGCAGAGGCTGTCAATGATAGTACTGTAGGTAACTATGTCAGGCTCGTATCCTGGAGTTGTTTCCAGCCTTCTGAGGAGGCGAATAGCTTGAGTTGTTCTGCCAGCCTTGCACAATCCATTAACGATAGTATTGCAAGTTATTAGATCGAGAGAATAGCCTTTGAGGACTAATTCGTCAAAGAGCTGGATGGCAGCATCTACCCGACCACCGCGACAAAGGCCATCGATCAGAGAATTAAAGGTTACGACGTCGGGTTCATAACCTAGTTTGAGAATCCTAGCCAGCAGAGAGCAACCGAAGGCAACTCGATTCAAACGGCAGTAACAATTGATGGCGACGCTGAGCGTGTAAAGATCGGGCTTAATCCTGTAATGTTGGTCTCCTAAGGAATCCAATTTGGCGAACAAAGAAAGAGCAGTGGAATAGTGCTTATTTCGAACGAGAGAAGAGAGGAGTTGGGTGAATTGGATGATGGAAGGCAAGGGTCGCGCTTGAAGCATGGATTCAAACAGATTGATATCGTCGTGGACGTGGAGGTGAGCGAAGCGATCAGATTTTTTCGAGTTATGGGTCTGAGAATGAAGAGATTGCACAAAGGTAAAAAAGCATAGAAGAAATGGATGACGAAAGGTACCGCCTTGTGGAACAGTTGAAGAACGGAAAGTAGCATTTCCTCCTGAAGCAGTAGTTTTCGTCATTCTTCGAGAAAAAATCTTCATCTTGTTCTTGGATCTGACTTCGATCTATTTCAGGGGACGAAAGCTCTCTCTCTTCCCCTCTGGTTTCTCTGGACTATATTATCGGTGTAACATACCCTCCGTTGACTTTGTATCAAACTAGTACTCCTAGTCCGAGGTTCACGCCGAAATGGGTGAGTTGGACTCCAATAATACCAGAATAAGAGAGCTTTGAGGAAAAATACCAAAATGGGGATGTTTGTGAAAACTCATTTTGAAAATGAGGTTTTACCGCTAAATCCTCAAAATGATATGCGGTTTTGTATGCCTACGGTCAGACAACCAATACAGTCAGCTATGACAATTTTCACTTTGGATATGTGATTTTAAAAATCAATAAATTAGATTACATTTTTTTTTACTGGGGCCAATTTTTCAGACAAAAAAAATGATAAAAAAAGACTAAAAAAAATAAAACAAAAAGGTTGTTGTGAAGTCATGTGGATCACTGATTTTTTTTTTACCTCAAACATTTTTCTCTAGAAAAATCTGTTTCAGATACATTATTGTAGAGACCAACTTTGACATTTAAACAGAATTAAACATAAGGAATCTAAACTAGTCTTTTGGCTTTAAAAAAAAAAAAAAAAGTAGTCTTCAACTGGAACACCACCCCATCTTTCTGGATGATAATATTGGTGCCGTTCAGTGCTAAATTATAGAAGTCCATGCCAGGAACTTGAAACAACGGTCCCGCATTCCCAGTACCACATTTCAACTTCAGAAACTTCGTCCCACAAATCTGAAAACACGTTTCTAATTAACAGCAAGTGATACAAAGTAATGACCACAGTGCAATCGCACAACTTTTGGATCCTTGTTGTCCCTTTCATTCTTGAGCATCCACTAAAACTTCCCTAGTCTTAAGACCGGAAAATGATTTCGACTCCCTTTCTTTCATCCCTCTGTTGAGTAATACTCTGAATTGTTGCCACCAAGTTACTGTAAACATACCATTTGCGGTGAGGAGGGTCATAATCAAGACCTTCTTGCATTATCCCAATCACCTGTCTGAACTCTTTGGACGTTTTCGGTGTCGCTTCGATTGCTTTCACCTTCACCACAACCTGGATTTGGACGTTTCCCAATCACAGGTACTGATCTATGAAACTAACAGCCACAATCAAACAATTCAACTTTGAGTGAAAAATTAATTTAAATTGCAAACCCAATAATAATAAACTGCATGTTTTATGTAAATCAAAATAGAGTCGGCACACAAATGTCTGAACGATAACATACCTCGGTAGGCCATAACAAAGCCTAATATATGTGTCTAAAAACCTGAAATGGTTTGAAAATTTTGATAAAACTTCCTGCACTTAATCAAACTAATCTAACTAAGATGTAGCTGAAGTAGCACTCTCGACAACCCTTTTCCGTTTCCTCGCAATCAAATCCATATCACTGGCGATTCGATTCTTCTTCGGGCGACCTTTGCCTCGACGGAGTGACGGATCCGGCTTATAAAGTGGCCCATTGTATCTCGGCCAGTAATCTTCATGTGCAATTGGCATTATCGTGTGTTCGTAGATTCGTTTCCACGTCCGTACATATAGCTCATCTCCGACGTATTGCTTCCAATTGTATCCTAACGTCTGGCAAACCGCGATGACATGAGAGCACGGAACCTGATACACAGCCCACTTTCCACAAGAACAATAGTGTTGTGATAGTTGCACCGTTTGGATGTTGCCACCTCCCCTAGGCCGCCGCTGTGTTAAAACCGTGTAGATTCCTTGCTGTAAATGGTGTGCCTGCAAGGTGTGGGTACCAGCTTTCTTTTGCCAGCTACTAATCTGCTCATAAACCGAAGGTGTGACTGACATTTCAGACTCCTCAAACGCAATGGACGCCTTCTTGTATCTGTGAGCAAAGAATTCTGAGATTTTGTAAAATATGCATTGTACCAAGGCCATAATAGGCAATGCCCTCGGACCTTTCAAAACAGAATTAAGAGACTCAACGAGATTGCTTGTAAGCTGACCATGGCGCCTCCCTTTGTCATGGGATAATGTCCACTTCTCCAAAGGGCACTCAGTACGTAACCACCTTTCAGCTGTTTCATCAATGACTCTGATTGCCTCCATTACTCTCTCGAATTTTCTAACTTGGTGTTTCTTTGCTGCTTGCATCATTAAATCGCCAAGCATGTCACTTTTAAATTTTTTAACAAAGTTTGCTTTGTAATGTCGTATGCAATGACAGTGAAACACTCCATATGGTTCATCTCCCCAACCATTTCGCCTTCTATTCACGGCTGCTTTGATGGAATTACCTCTGTCAGATATAAGACAAATACCAAGCCGTTCTTTAGCAACATGGGTCCTCAAACATCTGAGGAAGAAACCCCAGCTAGCCTCCGATTCAGTATCAACAATAGAAAATGCTAATGGAAATATTTGGTTGTTGGCATCAACGCTATTCGCAATCAGAAGAACACCCTTGTATTTTCCTTTTAAGAAAGTGCCGTCAATAGCCACAACGGGCCTGCAATGAGAGAACCCCGCAATTGAACCACTCATAGCCCAAAATATGTATTTGAACTGAACATATCCATCCATGGTTGTGTTGACACTATCATACACGACGACAGTTCCTGGATTGTAGTGTTGCATAGCAGTCATAAACCGAGGCAATTCGTTATAAGACTCTTCCCAGTTCCCAAACACACTTTCTATAGCCAAATTTTTAGCAATGGAAGCCTTCCTTTTTGTGATATTTATACTTCTCGATTTGATCGCCAGTATAACTTCAGCAATACTCAACTCAGGATTGATCTTCACTTGTTGCTCAATTAGATGAGCCACAAACCTAGAAGTCATCTGTGTATGATCAGAACCTTCCACCATATACAAGCACGTATGTGGACCCTTGTAGTTAGAGATCTCCCATTGGTTGCCACGCCTTTTCTTACATGTAGCTCGTAGCCGCCATGAACACTTCTCTTCCTCAAGTTTTAGGCAAATGAATAGCAAAGTGTGTTTCTTGGACTCCTTAGTAAAACACTGGCGATTTCGGGAAACCGAGTAAATCTGAATAGCTCTGATGACACTAGCCTTACTCGGAAATAGAAGGCCACTGTTGGTTCATGTGTCAAAGGATCCCACTCAGACCCCAATAGGTAAGGACGGGTAGCATCCACGGATGGAGCATCAGCTGCCTCCATGTCTATCTGGGTGAATATTTCAGACATAGGCTGATGCATCTGCACACTCTGTCGGAGACTAAACTCTTGCCCGTTGTTGTCACCATCTCTTTCAATGTCTTCACACTCATCAAACAACACATCATCATCGTCGACTAGTTCCTCATCAAGAATATCCTGAACGACACATGTTCCAGATGGTGCGTACACATTATCGTACTGATTTGAATTAGATGATTTTCCAACATAATCTTCATTTTCTCTAGTATTTGTAAAACTAGGAACAACACTTGGAGTGAGAGTATCTAAACCAGCCACATGTACAGGGCTGTAACAATACCGCCTCGATGATGATTCACCACCTGTTGGTGAGGGCTGTGAAGATGCATGTTCAATGCCAAGTGTAGGAATATTATGCTCTCTTGCCAATGGGTCACTTCCATTCCCAAAAAATTCGAGGTACAAATCAACATGTCGAAACACACCATCTTGAACAATTTGTAACATTGACTCAACCGCATCATCATCATCAACCACAAGCGATCTATACACCACAGGATGATGAGGTCGTACAATCCCGGGCCATCGACAAATCATACGAGATATACTCCCTTCCTGAGCGGCATGTCTATTTCCGTTCAGTTTTCTCAATAACTCATCATACGTGATTGTACTGCTAACCACAATTGAACACTTATGAACCGTATCATACGATATTCCTTCATCAGTCTCAATTACACCACCTCCCCAATAGAGTAGTAAAGTAACACGAGACTTCATATTTACCTGTAAGGGCAAAAATTCTACACAATTAAATGGGAAAAACTATTCCAGTACATTCACTGGTATGAAAATATATAAGATATATATGATACAACACTTTTCCACAATATGTAACTTTTAAGAACATGTAAAATAGCTTGTAACCTAGGGCATCACTTTTTCTCAAAAATAAATAAATAATAATAATTAGAAGTGATGTAATCAGGTTAGAACACCAAACTGTTATCTACCTAGCCTTCTCAAAGTCTTGACTAAACATGATATTCACTTCCAAAAAAAAAAAAAACTGTAAACCTGAATGAAGAGGGGAGAAAATCTATCATGTCATAATATGATCAGGTTTGAACACCAAACGGTATTCTACATTGTCTTCTCAAAGTCTTGACTGAAAATGATATATACTAAAACAAAACTGTAAACCTGGATGAAGAAGGGAGAAAAGTAATGGGAAACAGTTGTACAACTTACCTCGGTTTGGCTGCCTCCTCAGGTAGGGTTTGTGCCAGTACTAAAAGAAAACTCTAACAAGCAACGTGGGTGACCACGGCAGAGGCGGTTAATGGAGATGAAAGTAATCACAGGAAGAGATGGAGAATCAACAGAGCGTGACGAGGAAGACGGCTCCTGGAGACGACGAGGGTTTCATCTCTCTTTAATTAGGTTTTAAAAGTAAATGGAATTTAATTCAATTTAATTTAATTTAATTTAATTTTAGTTTTATTTCAAAACTCATTACAGAAGTTACCTAAAACCCACGTTCTAAGCTGCCCGAATTGCCCTACTGCCCAGAGATAATGAAACCTCATCATGATTTTAAGGTTTAAATGAAAAGATTCTCATTTTGTTAGTGACGTGTAGAAAATATACCCCTTTTAGTAACTCTTCTCAAACATCCCCTATTTTGGTTTTATTTGGGTCCAAGTGACCCATTTTAGCGTGAACCTCATCTGAGGTCGATCTATTTCAAAAGATGAAAGCTCTTCTCGTTCTCTTCTATTTCTGGGACGTCCCACCTCTTTCTTCCCATCTGATTTTGTTGACTCGTATCTAGGTCGGGTGATTTGGATAGCAAAATAATACGATTTTTTGATATTTTTTTCACCATATTATAAATCAACTTTTACTCTAAAAAACCATGAAAAAGTTATCAAAAAATTGCATTGGTTTGCTATTCAAATCACCGGGTCAAAGTAACCCAGTGAATAATGACAAAAGTCAAATTGGAAAGAAAGAGCTGGGACAGACTGGTATTACGATGCCAAGTCAAAGCATTTGGAGGTGTAAGATTGACTATCGACTAAGAAGACTGTTATACCCTCCACAGTAATAACAACAAAAATAAACATGCGAAGTTGCGAACATAGTTCAGCGGTTTGAACTCACGGTTTAGCCCAGTGGTTAGGGCTGTTGAGGCATTCATTGAGGTTTCGAGGTCGAGTCTCCCCTAGCATATGATAGAATATGATTTCTTATTTTGTAACAAAAAAAGCCCAGTGTCTAAAAAAAAGAGTCCAGAGATTTGTCCATCGCTTTGGCTAGGGATGTAAACGATTCAGTTCGGTCTAGTTTGAGGAGAAAAATCTCAACCTCGACGGTTTGGTTTAGCCTCGGATTGGTTTTGCATCGGTCTTGGTATTAGGCAATTCGGTTCGGTTAAAACCGACGGTTTATATATTACTAGTGCACATTCTAACTTAAAATTAAATATTTAACCTAAAATGTAAAAAAAAAAATCTAAATATTAGAGAGTACAGTTTACTCAATTGAATCTACAATTGTTTTTTTTTTTCCTTTTTTAGTATCTTTTACGGAAAGTCAAACAAGAGCTAACGCCTCGTTTGGGTAGAGAGCATAAGATAAGTTATACCAAACTAATTTTACTTTATTTCGTGTTAGTTTTGCACAGGGACATCTCGAATATGACATTTTTAGCTATTTTCAATGGCGTAGTTGTACTAAACTTCATTAAAAACAACTTCTTTTAGAGAATTATTATTTATTTTTAGGAAAAATGGAATTACATAAAACGCACTAAGATGGAAAAGAGACATAATGTAATCTGAAGATATAACAGTAACTTTGGAAATGAATAAACAATAACATGAAAATGAAAAAACAATAACACAAATTGCTCCTAAAAAATTGGGTTTACCAGTAAAAACAGAGAACTTTGATCATTAAAAAAAAAAAAAAAGAGAGAGAGAATTTGGATGGATAACGTGTTTCTTCTTATCCAGACACGTCCTTCACAAAATATTTTCATTTATTTGCCTTATCTCTTCCCACTCCCAGTTCCCCTCTTCCCTCTAATTTCGTTCTCTCTTTACTCTCTTTCTCTCGGTCTCCTCCCTCTCTCCACCATATCTGTGGCATGCCTAATTCGTCGGTAACCAACTTCGACGGTAAACTGATTCCTCCGCACTTCTCTTCCTCAATTTCTATCTCTTCAACTTGGAGCGGCGACGAAGAAAGGAACTCATGGTGGCAGCGAGCCTCCATTGTTAGTGAATTGGTTGCAGATCTGCGTTGAGGAAAAGAACATACCAGAACCGGCGAAACCGGTCAAAACCAGCCGGTTCACCGGTTCAGCTGTAAACCGGCGGCTTTGGCCGGTTGGTTTACACAAGCGATCCAATAGGTGGACCGGACCGGTAAGGCACCGGTTCACCGGTTCAACCGGTCGAACCGGCCGGTCCGGTCCGGTTTTAAAAACTATGAGTTATGCTGATGGAGCTTTTAAGGAATAATTTTTATACCACCAACATGGAGGTATAAGCTCGGATAAAAAAATATAGCATATCGGGATGTTAGTAAGTTGACAAAAGTACCCCCACAAACTATCAAATTTCTTACCCTTGTAAACGTTTTAGTACTTATTTTGGGATTGCATAACTTTATTTGAGTATGTATGGTTGAGATAAATATGAAGACATTTTACCGTGCTTGCTGAAATTTCATTGGTTTAATTTAAGTTGTTTATTGTAGATTTTGTATCACCTTGCTAATATGCCAATAAGTACCAGTAATTTATACTCCATATTTTGCTATGGCCATGTTGTATCCATGAATATTTGTCATGTTTGAATGTTACTACAATTTAATTTCGCGTATTAATATACATTTTGTATATATTTTGACTTCACTATTGTGTAAAAAAAGAGTATTAAAAGATAAACATGCAATTTGAAATATACATTTTGTATGCATTTTTCCTCTTCAATTTGAAATATACAATATTTTTATACACATAACATCATTGAGGGTATTACAGTCATTTTGGCACATATCCTACTTTATATCATGCATCATATCAGACAGCACTCAAACACTGACAACCACCATATCTTATCAGACAGCATTCATATCCTTGCTCATGTCACAGCATTAGCCTTATCCCTACATACCATATCCTCTACCCAAATGAGGCCTAAAGGAATATGAATGAAACTTCAACATTTTACATGAAAAAATAATAATAAGATGTTTTGGGTACAAAAATTACATGCAATACGGCTTGACCGGTTTGTGGCGGTTTAATCGGTTCAATCCGGTTTGGTTGGTGTTCTGAACGCTTTGCACTCTGTTTGGTTTTGCTCGATTTGATTCGGTTTGCGATTTCTCCGGTTTGAACTTGCATCCCTAGCTTTAACAAGATACTAGTAGCTAGCGCATCTTTTGATGGAAGCACTGACATGATATGATTATTGGGGCTGTTTTGTAACTTGATGATCCGGTCTTTTTACCGATCTCAAACTAATGCTTTAGCACTGTATTTTTTTCGGGAAGTTGAATCCATAATATCTCTCTTGAGTGTTGACGGTAACTTTAAGTTCAGAAGTTATGATGGAGGGTCTAAGTAAGTCAAATTAACCGCATATTCGCATAAGTTCAAGTGTGGAAGGTGGCCAGTCATTTTGCTGTTCTCAAAACAAATGCAATTGACACTCCAGCTAACCCCTCATCGAGTCATAGGTCCTTTGACTATGGAAGGTTATTTATTTCTCCTTAAAGGGCTCTGCTGTTTACAAATTAATACCCATTGTACAACAACAACAACAACAACAACAACAACAACAACAACTAAATATAGTAATAATCGAAAACTTGGGGTTTGAAGGCTCAAGAATCATTCTATCTCACGGTTGCATTATCAACACTTTCAATCTGAGGCATGGAGGAGGCGAGCCTTACCAAAAGTCAACTAACCGTCACAGGAGAAGTTTGGCTACTGGAAAAAGGTAATGGCAGCTATGCCAAGAACTCAGAAGTAATAATAAGTGAAAATCAGGAAAAAATCATAATGGAAAAAGTTTGCGCAGACTTGTGAAAAGCTACGGAAAATTAAGGAAGAAGATGGAGTACATTTCTAATCATAGATATGCAACTCTTGTAGTTGAAATGCTATCATCAGAACCATCGACAATAGGGAAAAATATGCATACATTAAGTTGTGAGCATAGGAGCAGAGATCGATGTTAAATAATATTTACGTGCTGACCCCCTATGATCTCATCCGTTCTTTGGAGCACAGGTAATCCAGATAAGAACCTAGGAATTGAGGAATCAACTGAAATCATGTTTGAACTAAATCCTTCAGACATATAAAAAGGGACTGAGGGCAAAATTGTTAAACCATACACTTCAAGAGAGAACAAATCCATATGCTATCGTAGCAAATATCTTAACTTCTGCTTCAGCTTAGATGGCACTGAGTTGATGGCTATTAAGTTGCTGGATCAACCAGAATAACAAATCATGTCCAGAACTGCCAGGTGCTAAGCAGTTAACACAAACAGAGAGATGGATCTTAGCAATAATAAGATTCACGAAGTTCGATCCAACACCTCTAGAGGTTCTTGGCATCATCAACGGTCCTCTACTGATCTTTGACTCAGAACTAGACATGCTAGGATGTATGACCTGTTTTTCAAGAACACGTCCCTTGTCCAGAAAGTACTCCACAACATTGAGATATTCTTCCCGGTCATGAAAATTGCTGATTAATCTTTTACTATCATAACCAAACCGTCTGCCTTGACCTTGCCACAATATCCATCCATAAGAAAGCAGCCCCTGAACACAATTGAATAGTAGCAACTTAACAAATTTGTTGTTTCATAATAACATAGAATGTAATCGAAAAGAAGAGCAAAGCAGATACTCACAAAAGTGAGGGCTCTCAGATGCGAAGATTTCGATAACATCGACAACCCCTCAGCAAAGCCTCTTTCAAGTTCCAACTCCAGCATATTTTGAAACGTGGGGAGCAGTTTCTGTCACCCCTGAATAGCCCACACACATATATGCACATTATCATAACCATCGACAATTCCACTTATGAATATATCAAGGATATCCTGACTACAAGTGAAAGAGTTAATACTTCTGTGAAAGGCATGCGTTGTAGTGGCATCATCATATACCCTGCAGTGAGCCAACTCCTAGTTTTAGAAATTGAACTCCCCTCGAAAATATAATGGACAGGTTCACAGTGAACATCGTACTATGGTTCATCGGCATACAAATCAATGTCACAATCATCAACAGGCCATATTCTAGTATGTCCATTCTTTAGATGACTGGCGTTCTTGAATGCAGAACTTCCAGATATACAGTCAATGTAAACCAAGTCTGATAGGAAAGGAGTTTCAAGCACTTTCTTGTACTCGTGGACTTTGGAGCGAAATGGCCATCAGCCAACTTGCACAAAACCAAATTCGTGATATATTCATAAGAGACAGGGGCATCTAGTTTGGTACCTATATACAAGCATGAACCCTTAAATCTACAAGAATTGAGGTGTTAGGCTTCACAAGGCAAGAAAAAGTAGTACAGCATTCCTTGAAATTATGAAAGTTCAAATCTTGTTTGCGTTACGAAAAACACCATAGAGATGCATCTGAATACAGAATAGAGGGAAAAGGTTGATTACGAAAATGATAAAGAGACAGATAAAAGCTGTAGGAATTTGCTTCAATTGAAATCATTACAGGAAGCCAATTTAGTCAGCAAGGATCATTAACATGAATCTAATATGAATAGACAGATGCAAGCATTATTAACATGAACAGCAAGTTTGTTAGGAGATTAGAATAGACGGATGCAAGCATTAATGGCAAGTTTGTTACTTAGAAAGAGTGTGCCCAATTTCGATTTTTATTGTGGTGTTTAATAAACTATGCCTAAACTGAAGAGGATGGATTATCAGGAACATCAATGGCTGAAGCACGCTTACTTCAGAACTCCTTTGTCCCTCTATCTGTGAGATTACCAGTTGAAGCACCAAAAGGCAATTAAGCATCAAATAAAATCCAACATGCTTCAGGAAACACAACAAGCTGTGAACCACATCAGGTTGCCTCAGCTAGCTGCCTCTCAGTCTCATCTGTAAACAACAAGCTGTGAACCAATCACAAATTAGAAGTACATTTAAATAAAGATATCTAACATTTAAATAGATGATACTTTGTTTTCTTATCTTTTTTCCAGATAACCAAAAAGTTGCTCAGAAATCGTACACTTTCTTATGTTGATGTATCGATGAAGTAGAAGAAGGTGGATATAGGTAAGGTACAAGCTCAAGGGAATTACTTCCATCCCAGTGAGCATAAGAACTCATAAAAGAAATTTAACTAAGACCCCGAGCAAAATGGTGAATAATGTGTAAGTGCCAGACTGATAAGTTGCTATCTTAACATTTAACACTAAGTCAATAACTCTAGTACTAAGTAGGCATTTCATGTACATGTAGATGCTATAGAGGTAAAAAAAAAAAAAAAAAAAAAAAAAAAAAAAAAAAAAAAAAAAGCAAGCCCAACATATAGTCTATAGTCTATACAAAGCCTTGCAGTATATCCCGATTCCCATGATCTGTAAAAATCATTTTTTTATGGACGACTGCATAAACCATACACATCATAATTACCAAACCCCTGAGGAATCCGGGCCTGAACAAGAACATTTAAACATATTAGTTAGGTCGATTTCGGAGGTCACATCAAACAAAAAACTAGAAGCATTAGAATAATACCAGTTTTCAACCGAAGACCACGTGGTTTCTTTTGTCTTGAGTTTCATTAACCTATTTCTGGAAATTATGATCCAACATAACCGATTAGCTAAGATATTCCATAGCATATTAATTCAGCCAAAGAACCTTCTGTTTCATTCATATCATTTGCCCGAATGTGATAATATTTATCTTTCTTTTTAAACTCATGGCAATAATATAGACTCAAAGATCAGGCTTACAAGACAGAAAATTTTATATAAACAATAGTACTTACTTAGAAGTGAGCTTTACCCACCTTTTATTGACAGTCATAAAACATCTATGATTAAAGACTGTAATGACTTAGGAAACCGAGGCGACACCCAGAAAGTCCTTGAGCCCCTCCTTCGAAGTCTCGTCTAACCTATCAGCATCCAGAATAGTATTAAACAGAATTTTTACTGTGCCTGCACCAGCCCCAATTCCACTCTTGCGCATTATTTCGAGAACTTTAACTGCCTTTGACATCTCATTATTCTTTAAATATGCATTCGCGAAAATGGAATATGAAAAATAATCTGGAGAACATCCCCTTTCTTCCATTTTACTCATCAACTCATTTGCTTCCTCAATTCGACTTTCTTGACAAAGTCCATTGAGCATGATGTTGTATGTTCGAACGTTGGGTTTCAGTCCTTTGGCAGAGAGGTTAGAGAAGAGTTCTCGGGCAGCAACGACTCTTCGACCTTTGCACAAACCATCCAGAACCGCATTATAGACCACAATATCAGGCTCGAATTCTTCACTTCGAAGCTGTTTTAAAAGCGTCAAGGCTTCATCAAGTTGCTGGTTTTTGCACAAGCCATCCAACAGAGTAGAGTATGTGAATTGGTTGGGAAACACGCCTTGACGTTTCATCTTGTCAAGGAGAAGAAGGGGATCTCCGACTCCTCCCGCCTGACACAAGCCCCAGATAAGAGTACTGTAGGTAACTGTATCGGGAAGAACATGCCTTCGATTCATTTCTTCAAAGACAGCCATAGCTTCATCAATCTGTTTGCACTTGCAGTAGCCATTGATCACCGTATTGTAACTGAAGACGTCAGGAGTACAACCCCTGGCGACAATAGTACTAAGTAACTTTCTTGCCTTACCAACCTGGCCTAGCAGACAGTATCCATCCATCAGAGCGTTGTATGTGATGATATCAGGCCAGATGCCCGTTTTAAGCATGAAAGCAACCACTTGCCAAGATTCCTTAACTCTCCCTTTTTTGCAAAGGGCATCAACCATAATGGTGAATGTCCTGGTGTTGGGCGAGATATTCCTTGCCACCATTTCAGATAGCAGTCCGGTACCTTGGTTCCACTGTCCGAAATTGCAAACTCCTAGAATGAGGGTATTGTAAGTAACAACATTGGGGGAAATGCCCTTGGCGATCATTTCTGAAAAGATGTTGAAAGCTTGGTCCAAGTGCTGGTCTATGCAGAGGCCATCAATGATAGTATTGTAAGTCACTATGTCAGGCTCGTAACTTGGAGTTGTTTCCAGGCTTCTAAGGATGTTAATAGCTTGAGTTGTTCTACCAGCCTTGCACAGTCCATTGATGATAGTATTGCAAGTTATTAAATTGAGATGATAGCCTTTGAGCACTAACTCGTCACAGAGCTGAATGACAGTGTCTACCCGACCACCGCGACAAAGGCCGTTGATAAGAGTAGTAAAGGTTACGACGTTGGGTTGATAACCTAGTTTGAGAATCCTACCAAGCAGAGAGCAACCCAAGGCAACTTGATTCAAACGGCAGTAAGAATTAATGGCGATGCTGAGCGTGTACAAACTAGGCCTAATCTTGTGGTATTGGGTTCCTAAGGAATCCAACTTGGCGAACAAAGAGAGGGCGGTGGAGTAGTGCTTCGTGCGAACAATGGAAGAGAGGAGTTGATTGAATTGGATGATGGAAGGGAATGGCCTCGCTTGAAGCATGGATTCGAACTGATTAACGGCGTTGTTGAGGTCAGTGAACCCAGTAGTAGTAGTAGAAGAAGAATGAATCGATTTGTTTGTAGTAAAACAAGAGTAAAGAAGAGGAAGAAATGGAGGGTGGATGTTACCATTTCGTGAAACTTGTGCGGCAACAGTAACTCTTGGCGATAGTTTCATCATCGTCGTCGTTTTCAACGGAAGGAATGAGAAGATAATCTTGAGCTCCCGAACGGAGGAAGCGGCGGCGGTAGGAGGAGGGGAAGAGAGAATCTTGATACTACAAACACTCTTCAGGGTTTCCATGAAGAAGAGTAAATTACACACACCCACCTTAACGTTTGGCAGAAATAAAAAACCTACCCCCATTTATCAAACCTTATTAGAACCCCACAAGGCCCCACTTAATGTGAAAATGTTAGAACCAGCCCCCTTCCGGTTTGGCAGTGCCGTGTCCATTGATCATCATATTGTGACTATATCAGGCCAGTTTCCCACTTTAATCATGAAAGAAACCAGTTGCCAAGATTCCTTAACCCTCCCTTTTTTGCAAAGGGCATCGACCATAATGTTGAACGTCCAGATGTCGGGCGAGATATCAATGGCCACCATTTCATAGAGCAATTTGGTACCTTGGCTCCACTGTCCGAAGTCGCAAACTCCAAGAATGAGGGTATTGTAAGTAACAACATTAGGGGAAATACCCTTACCAATCATTTCAGAGAAGATATTGAAAGCCTGGTCCAAGTGCTGGTCTATGCAGAGGCTATCAATGATAGTAGTGTAAGTAACAATGTTAGGAGGCTCGTAACCTGGAGTTGTTTCCAGCCTTCTGAGGATGGTAATAGCTTGAGTGGTTCTGCCAGCCTTGCACAAGCCGTTGATGATAGCATTGCAAGTTATAAGATTGAGATGATAGCCTTTGAGCACTAGTTCGTCAAAGAGCTGAATGGCGGTGTCTACCCGACCACCGCGACAAAGGCCCGTTGATAAGAGTATTGAAGGTTACGACATCTGGTTCAAAGCCTTGTTTGAGAATCCTAGCCAACAGAGAGCAACCCAAGGCAACTTGATTAAGATCAGGCCTAATCTTGTGGTAGTGTTGTTGTTGGGCTCCTAAGGAATCCAACTTGGCGAACAAAGAGAGAGCGGTGGAGTAGTGTTTTTTAGTACGAACAAGAGAAGAGAGGAGTTGGTTGAAGTGGATGATTGGAGGAAGGGGTCTCAATTGAAGCATCGATTCAAACCGATTAATAGCATCATCGTTAATAGATGACGATGAGGAATGATTTTGAACAAGAGATTGAGAATGAATCGAACTAGTGTTATTTTTGGTAAAAGAAAAATAAAGAGGAAGGCGGGATGGAGGTCGGATTTTACCATTTACTGAAGCAGCAACACCGCCCGATAATCTCATCATCGCCGTCGTCGTCGTCTCAAACAAGGAGGGGAGCTTTCCAGCAAGCGTAGTGGCCGCTGTGTTTAGAAAGGAGAATTCTGGATCTGGTTATAAAACAAAGAAGCATTTGGGGGAAGGTTTTAGTACAAATTGTGTTGGATCTGGTGGATGGAAGAAGAGAACTTCCGGAA
This sequence comes from Linanthus parryae, assembly GCA_023055425.1. Classification (NCBI taxonomy): domain Eukaryota; kingdom Viridiplantae; phylum Streptophyta; class Magnoliopsida; order Ericales; family Polemoniaceae; genus Linanthus; species Linanthus parryae. The sequence continues at coordinate 176,761,939 of JALGPY010000001.1, read as the reverse complement.
AACACTCGGTAACTGTGTAAGGTTTCACAACTTAAACGACACTTACACACCCTCAGGTTTGACAAAAAGACACTTTCACCGCCTCTAGTTTGGGGAAGAACCCCTTCGGTGTCTCTCCAACTGTATCATTCCATACCCTAAAGAATCCAGGTCTTTTTTCTCCATTCTTGTGTTGTATCCTTCCGGTTACTTATGTGGATGCTATCACGTTGTATATGTACTTGTAAGTAGGGTGCAGTAGAGCAAAGACAAACTTCATGAGTTCATGGCATGGATTAAAAAGTCTCGTTTGGGTAACGGATATGATAAGGCCGATTATGACTTATGTTGATATATAATATAATGTAGGATATTAAGAATGTGAGATAAGACAGGATATGAAAAATGTGTTTTATCTTTTTTTCTTTTGTTTGGGTGAACTAGGATGTGATCAAGAATTATTGCAAAATGACAAATTCCGGCAATGCCGTAGTTGTTTGTTGTCTAATTTGCGCATAAAACAGATTTTGTTATACATTATAATGTAGGGCGGTGATACTTACACTGTTGCACAAGAAGATGTGTTTTGTACTGAGCCCCATTGGGCATCTAAATCAGTTTCAAATGATGTTTTGGGCCTCATAAACTCATCTGCAGTTGATTAATAACATAATCCACTATTTTACCATTTCTAATGAAACTCAAATTATTTATCATCTTGCTCTTTGAGTATTACCTTTTTTTTTTTGATAAACTCTTTGTATATTAAACCAAAGAGCATCAGATCCAAACTCTACTCTATTGTAGTACTCCAATTGGAATGAGCAGTATTGGGATTAATCCAACTATGAATTACAGTAAGAGCATCAGATTCAAACTCTACTCTATCCAGATCTTCCTTTAATGTTCTTTTTTTTTTTTTTTTTTTTTTTTTTTTTTTTTTTTTTTACAGCTTCCTCAACAGCTGTAAACTTAGCTTCTTCAACACTAATGCAGTTTATAGTGGAGGAGCCTCCCAACAGAACCTCACCATTCTCATTCCTTGCAATGCAAGCTGTAGCACCTTTACTTCCTTATAGCTAGCATCACAATTAATTTTAATCCAGTTAGGATAAGGAGTACTCCATTTTTGTAGGACTTTCTCAGCTGGATGAGTAACATCACCCAAGATAACACTAATGTGTTCATTCCATTTAAAGCAAATTTCCTCACACACTTTGTCTACCTTTGCTACCTTGTTATTGAAGATTCTGTCATTCCTAAAAGCCCAGTTTTTTTCCAAAATAATACCACACAAAGCAAGTCTTGAGTTATCAACCTTTTCTCCATCTCCAGCCAGAATAGCTCTTAGAATCTTTTTCTTGTCATTAAACTTGAAGATCCAGAGTTCTAATGCCTAGACAAAGAAACCACACAGCTCTAGCAAAGTCACATTCAAAAAGTAAGTGTACCTCATCCTCCAGTTTACTTGAGCAGAGATAGCACATGTCTGCATTGTACCTTCTTCCATATCTAGCAATAGGGATGGCATTAGCTAAAAACCTCCAGATCATTACCTTTAATCTGTTGTGAACTTTTCCTCCCCAAATTCGATTAGAATTTGTCTGAGTTTGTAGCAGTTCTCACATTGTGCTCTTCCTGCATTTGTGCAAAATACATTGTTTTTGCTGTAACAGTGCCTTTCCTATCTTGTATCCACCTCCACTTGTCTGCAGTTGGAGTTATAGGAATCTTTATCTTCAATATTTCCCTCTTCTCCTCTTCATCCATCCGAAAATTCAGTACCTCCTCATTCCACCTAGAATTTGCAGACCAGAGAACAGTTCCTCTTTCGGGATTTATATGATTCAGTGCAGCAGACTTGATCCAACAATAACCTTTTCCGAAACTCCAAAGCATCAACGAAATTGAGCGATTCAAATTACACCATGTGAATGCAAAGGAAGTGCAATATTAAGGGAACTGATTAACTAAGATATTCCAAAGCATATCAATTCAGCCAAAGAACATTTTATTTCATTCATGGCCAGGATGTGATAATGTTTATCCTATTTCATGTCATCTTTCTTTTTAAACTTCTTGCCATAATATACATTTAAAGACCAAGCACAAAAACTGAAAATCTCATATAAACAAGAGTACTGACTTAAACATGAACTTCACCCACCTTTTATTGACAGTCATAAAACATCCAGGATTGTTGTCGCACTTGACTATAAAATGTAATGACATAAGAAACCAAGGTGACACCCAAAAGTTCCTTAAGAACCTCCTTGGAAGTCGCATCTAACCCATCAGCATCCTGAATAGTTAAACAAAATTTTTACTGTGCATGTACCAACCCCAATTCCTCTCTTGGGCAATATCTTAAGAACTTTAAACGCCTTCAACATCTCATTATTATTTAAATATGCATTCGCGAGAATAGAATATGAAAAATACTATGGAGAACACCCACCTTCTTGCATTCTACTCATCAACTCATTTGCTTCATCAAATAGACTGAAACCTGACGTTCACACATACATTCCATGATTTATATGTATGAACGTCAGGTTTCAGTCCTTTGGCAGAGAGGCCCGAGAAGACATCTAATCCAACTAAAAAAATAAGACCAGTAAGGATGCTAAAGCAGAATATATAAAATTGTTTGGTCTCAAGAGCTTAGAATTTCAGGCATAAATAGATGGATCATGGCACTACTATATTTAATGCCTGGTAAGTAAAACTACATTAACAAGAACAACAAATAATTTCCCTAACATAAATTTTCAAGCGCTGGATAGTTAACACAAGCAGAAAAGTTGGATCTAAGCAAGGGAGTGCAGTACTGTAGTAAGCAGATAAGGTATTTCCTTAGAAAGAACACTAGTATGCAGTATTCATTTCACGTACATGTAAAGGCTAAAGAATGAATAATAAGAGCAAGTTACAGTCACCATAGATCATCCATTTGCACGGACAGGCAGCAGAGCTGTGCCTCCTCTTGAAGGACTATGCTTCAAAAACCCAAACACATGTAAAATTAAGTTAATTTACGCATAACTATTCAATGCTTTAATCAAAGAAGACAGTTGTTTAATAAAGTGTATAACCAACTCTCTCAATCACACTTATAACTAAATATACCTTTTAATTTCTAGCCATACAAGCTAACCTAATAACTTCAGGACCAGCATGCATCAGACACCATCGTCAGAGGCAAATAAGATGAAAATGTAATTTACCTAAATTTGAAAGGATTCATCTCAAGCAAAAACGTGGACTTCCTATAAGGAACGTTATCAAGTAATATCTCAAAATTCATTATACCCTCTAATAAAAAATGCAACTGTTAGGTGCTACAGGCTAATGCATACAAAGTCAAGTTCTCTTTCAGGATCCATAAACCGTCACTAAGCTCTTGCTATTAGTGAGATGAAAATGGGCTCCTGACTTAAGAGAGGACTGTCACGTTCCAACTAAACCAATCTGAAAGTACTGTGCAGGGTCCGGGGTAGGGTCGGACGCAGCCTTACCTTGCATTCCTGCAAGAGGTTAATTCCACGACTTGTCTCAGGGTCCGGGGAAGTATTTGTTTATGACTGAAAACGACTTGTCTCACAACTTCCCTAAATCAGATGACTGAGCTTGGTAAAATACAGATGCAAACATCAACTATTTTCTATCTACTTAAAAGGCTCAACTGATTTACAACATTTAATATTTATGTGAAGATATAATTTCTTCGGCCCAGTAGATCATAAAAAAGACAAATCGAACCTAGATCAGCAGATATAAGTGCTCTCACCGTCATAACTGGGTACTGCTAGAACAGTGCCTCATGGTGAAATGATGCTACCGTCTCCAGCACAAACAAGCAAAAGAATCTGGTGTAAGGTCCTCTTCTGTTCCTTCGGCAGAATTGATTGGCTGAAAAACCAAAGCATTCACCCTTGAGAGCAATATGGGTTGTAGACGCTTTCCATACATCCCTTGCATCACCAGGAGGAGCGCAGTATATTTCGATACCTAAGCAAATTAGTTCACTGAAGAAAGTAACAATCTTTAGCTAACCATTACATGGACGAACATAGAAATCAAGTAAAGAACTACTGTCGTATTCACCAAGATAGCATAAAATGAACTTGTTTATTACACAATCCATCATTTTTTTTCTGGAAACAAGAGAGAATATAAGGGAAACCAAGTTCCTGAACAATTTACAGCCTGATAAAAAAAAATATCCAGGTAAGGATTTACAATTCCAGTTGGTGCTGTGATGACCCAGATGGAGCACTTTGTTGATGCTGCTGGTTGACCAGATGGTGCACCTTGGTGTTGCGGAGGTGGTGGTCCCCCTGGCGGTGATGAAGTATGATGAGGCTGGGCTGAGTATTTCTGATATGGAGGTGGCGACACATACCAGTATGGCGGATAAAATGGCTGTTGATACTGACCTTGATACGGATAATCCTGAGCTTGCTTCTGCTTATCTCAAGGATTTGAGGCGAAGGGGGCACAAGGATCCATGGAAGGCTCTTTCCAGCTGTTGGGGCTGTGATGGGATATTGAAATATTGAAGCAGAGTTGCTGAACGGAGTTCGCTGTTGCAATCCACCGTGAGTAATTGCCTGCTGTATTGCTTCTTATGAGAGTTAAGACTCTGGTCTAGAAAAAGCTTCAGGCAATACTTGAATTACAGTTCCAGAATCATGATGTAGAAGGGAGTGTTGTCGAGCACAGTAGGAGGCCATTCAGTGGGACGTAAGCATTACTGACCTTTTCTTTATTGGTAGTCATAAAACAGCCATGTGACAAGTTACTGCAATGACTCAAGAAACAGATGTGATACGGTGATACCCAAAAAGCTCTTGAGCACCTCGTTGGAAGTCTTGTCTAATCCATCACCATCCAGCATATCAATCAAGATTTTAATTGTGCCTGGACAAACAGCAATTCCCCTCTTGCACATCATCTCAAGAACTTCAACTCCCTTCACAATCTCATTATTTTTTAAGTATGCCTCAGCAACTATGGAATGCGAATAAAAATCTGGCAAGCACCCATTTTCTTCCATTCTACTTAGCCAACTTTTTGCTTCATTAAATAGGCTTTCTTTGCAAAGCCCATGGAGCATGATATTGTATGTCTGAACGTCGGGTTTCAGTCCTTTGGCAGAGAGGTTCGAGAAGAGTTCGCGAGCAGCGAGAAGTCTTCCACCTTTGCACAAACCATCCAGAACCACATTAAACATCACGATATCAGAATCGAATTCTTCATTTTGAAGCTGTTTCAAAAGTGTCAGGGCTTCATCGAGTTGCTGGTTTTTGCACAAGCCATCCAACAGAGTAGAGTATGTGAATTGATTGGGAAGTAGGCCTAAACGTTTCATTTTGTCAAGAAGAAGAAAAGCATCTGTTGTTCTACCTGCTTGACACAAGCCTCCAATGAGAGTAGTGTAGGTAATTGTATTAGGAAGAACTTGCTTACGATTCATTTCCTCAAAGACCGTCATAGCTTCATCAATTCGTTTGCGTTTGCAGTACCCATTGATCAACGTGCTATAACTGACGACATTAGGAGTATAACCCCTGGTGACAATAGTATTAAGTAACTTTCTTGCCTTAACAACCTGACCTACCAGACAGTATCCATCCATAAGAGAGCTATATGTGATGATATCAGGCCAGTTGCCCATTTTAAGCATGAAAGCAACGACTTGCCAACATTCCCTCACCCTCCCTTTCTTGCAAAGGGCATCAACCATAATGGTGAACGTCCTGGTGTTGGGCGATATATTCATTGCCGCCATTTCATATAGCAGCCTGGTACCTTGACTCCACTGTCCAAAGTTGCAAACTCCCAGAATGAGGGTGTTGTAAGTAACAACGTCTGGGGAAATACCCTTGGCAATCATTTCAGAGAAGATGTTGAAAGCTTGGTCCAAGTTCTGGTCTATGCAGAGGCCATCAATGATAGTACTGTAAGTCACTATGTTAGGCTCGTAGCCTGGAGTTGTTTCCAGCCTTCTGAGGATGTTAATAGCTTGAGTTGTTCTGCCAGCCTTGCACAAGCCATTGATGATGGTAGTGCAAGTTATTATATCGAGATGATAGCCTTTGAGCACTAATTCATCAAAGAGCTGAATGGCATTGTCTACACGACCACCACGACAAAGGCCGTCGATGAGAGTATTAAAGGTTACGACGTCTGGTTCAAAGCCTAGTTTGAGAATTCTGGCAAGGAGAGAGCAACCGAAGGCAACTCGATTCAAACGGCAGAAACAATTGATGGCGATGTTGAGTGTGTACAAACTAGGCCTAATCTTGTAATGTTGGGTTTCTAATAAATCCAACTTGGCGAACAAAGAGAGGGCAGAGGAATAGTGCTTCCTTCTAACAATAGAAGAGAGGAGTTGATTGAATTGGATCACGGAAGGCAAGGGCCGCGCAAGAAGCATGGATTCGAACTGATTTACAGCGTCGGCGACGTTAAGGTGACTGAACCGATCAGGTTTGGTCAAGTTATTATCGGTTTGGGAATGAAGTGAATTCACAGGAGTAAAAGAGCCAATAAATGAAGGAGAAAAAGTACCGCCTTGTGTAATAGTTGGAGTACAAGAGAAAGCACCATTTCCTCCTCCTGAAGCAGCTTTCGCCATTGTTCGAGATAAAATCATCATCATCTTCATGTAGGATCTGGGGTCGATCTACTTCAGAGGACGAACCTTGATTAATCTCGGGAAAGAACAGAACTGGTTCGGAGCGGAGCGGACCTGTAAGATTGATGATCGACGAAAAAGACTGATATACCCTCTTCGGTAACAGTGAGAAACTGAGAGTGACAAAATAAACACAGGTAAAAGATACTTTCACCCCTAAAGTAGATACAAAGACACTTACACCTGTTTCAGTTTGGAAAATGACACTTTCACTCCTTCCGTCTGTCAAATTCCAGAATATTTACACTTCCTTATCGTGACATCATTACTCAGGGGGTGATTGTTCGTCATCATAGTACTTCTGGATAGGGATGGCAACGGGTCGGATCCGGATCGGATCAGGCTAGATCCGATCCAGATCCGTCTAGGAGAAATGGGATCCCGATCCGTTCGGATCATCAGCGGATTCGGATCAGATCGGATCGGGTTTCATCCAGCTGATCCAAATCCGATCCGTAGATCCATATAATACGTGGTCGGGTCGGATTCGGATCGAATCCGACTTGGGTTTGCAATAAAATACAAAAAATACCCTAAGAAATAAACACTATTTCATACGCTAAAGCATGTTCGCAAGTTATGAAGCCTAAAACACAACAGAAATAGTTTTGTAGGTTGGAATTACTATTGTATTCTTCTTGGAAGTGAAAGTGGGGAGGTAATATTAATATATTTGTAAAGCACACATATACGTCGGATCGGATCGGGTCGGAACTCGGTGGATCTGCCCTTAGATCCAAATCCAGATCGGAATCGGATCCGATCCATTCGGCCCGGATCGCACGGATGACAGATCGGATCGGACCATATTGCCATCCCTACTTCTGGAGATAAATTTGTTCTCTGAGAGTATGATGTGACACTGTCAAAGAGGTTAGTGTCATTTTCCAACCAAAAGGGGGTAAAACTATCCTTCTTCAAATCTGAGGGGGTGACAGTGTTTTTTACCCAATAAACAAGGCTCAACTTGTCAATTGATTGAAATATATGGTTAGTTTGGCACGACTAATAAGCAGCTCAGTCAATCTCAGATTATTAGTTGAGTTCATTTTATAAGCCGCATTTTATGCTACTTATATTCGGAAATTTTGAATTTGGACTTATATGTCCATGCTGTCAAAAGTTATTGTAGGAAAAGTTTGGTTTGTGAAACATTTCTCCAAAACTTGTTTTAATGTGACAAAAGAAAATCACCAATCACATATATCTTTTTTTCTTATATTTTATGTTATGACATTTTTAATATACTAAACTTTTCCATAATCTTTTTATTTTAGCATTGCATCTTCAGCCGTATGTGAAAAAAAAAAAATTACATATTTTAGGCTTCGTATGACTTTTGTTTGCAGTGTAGAAAAAGAAACTTTGCATGATACGAACTAACCAAACGTTTGTGCATTGCCGGAATAAATTTTAAAAGATACATATATCAAATCGTGGAAAGAATGCATATGAAAAAAAAATAAAAAAAATAACATTTTCAATCCTTTAGCCGAAAATTTCGTGTTTGAAGGTAAAATAGAATTAAGGTTTTCATTTTAGATCACTCTATTGAAGAATCTACTGTGCGATCATAAGAGATTTTCCATGAAATAGTGACTGATATAATTTTATGTTGGAGTACTACCAATTATATATATATATATATATATTAATATATACATATTATATATATATATATATATTAATCTTGAAGACAAAGACATCTTCGGTTTCTTTTTGTCTCTTGTGACAAATAAAGGCAATTATGCTAATAGAAAATTACTTTTGAATTGTAATTGAATCTGACGATTGCAGTTACTTCTCAACCTCGTGGATAGTAACAATATCTTTTTTTTTTTCGGGCGAGGAGATAAAAATATCATACCATCAAAAGTAAAATAAAAAAAACATTGTGCAAAAGAGCAGAAAAAAACAAAAGGAGACAAAGTCTAGAGAGGAGGAAGAAACTAAAGGGAGATTCGAGTAAGTCTAACCACTGCAACAATTATGCATATGTAGCTTGGCTGCAACCTAATCTGGGAAGTGATCTTCTGAGGCTGCCTCTAGCTCTGCTGGGAGAAGGAGCTTGCCTCCTGTTGCTGGTTCCTCCACTTTTGATGATGTAGGTTGCTCAAAATTCAAGACATTTGTAGTGGCATCTCCTTTTGTCCTAATTCTTCCCAGTGCACTATTTATCAGTTCACTTTGAACCGGTAATTTGGTTAGCAAAAATGATGCAAGAATTTGTAATCTTTTCATGGAAAAAAGACTAAGGGACAATTGCCACATGGGGGAGGGGAGGAAATACCCAACAACCCTCCAACCAAAACTCACCCACAAACTGTGGTGCAGTCATTAACCAACATAAACTGAAATTGTCTGAAGCAAAGGAAGAAACAGCATGCATAACATTTTACTAGCATTAGTATTAACAACATTCTTGGCAAGAGAGTCAGTAGCCTTTGTTTGAGTCCATGTGCTCCTGCTTGATCTGAAAAGATTGGATTTCACTAGTCAACAACTTGCATTTGGCAATAATGGGCTCAACAGTGTGATTACACACATTGCATTTAAACAAATTAACCAGCTCAATGCAGTCAATGCTTGCTATAACATTTGGTGGTAAGCTTAACTCTTTAGCCGTGGTAAGCGCAGTGAGGAAGGCAAGAGCTTCAGCTATGAGAGGGGAGAAGGAAAGAGCATTGCAGCTGAGCCTTCAGTCACGGTATCTGATCAGACCCCCAAATGCCCACCTTGCTTTGTTTCCAAGCACCACCAGTACTTAGTTTAGCCCAACATATAGGAGGATTGATCCATCTACAGGTTCTAGTCACCACCATGTTCCGGACCCGATGCTAGTTTCAATTGGTCTTTATTTTATCTAACTGTAGTTGTATCATCTCTATGTACGATTCCTCAGATATCAATATAATCTTTCATTCTCAGCGGGGAAAAAATTGTACACCATCGACCACCCCTTTCATATGCAATAGCTTAAGAAAAGCACTAAGAGTTTTACTTTACCAATTCAATTTACCCGTATACGAATAAGCTTACATTAGGAGATTTACATTCTCACGCGGCCCCTAAAAATGTTTGTTTTCACAAGATATAGCTCATTTTCTTGTTTCCATATTTGAGTTTGAGTATAAGCGAGGCGACATCTAAGAACGAACAAACAAAAAATGAAATCAATAATGCATTCCATGCTTTCCAATGCTTCATGTATCAAGTGGATATCAGCAGTCTTTTTAGGCAAGACGCCTTAGCTCTTATGTACTATCTACCACCTTGACAATTTTTTTTTCTTGAGACTGTCTAGTGGCTCTCGACTTTGTGTTTTCTTGTAGTAGTGGGTGGGGATAATGCAGGATTATGCCGCCACACATCCAGGTAGGATCCGTTAAAAAGAAGAAGAAAATAATGCAATTCCATGAAAAGTTCCAACCTGGAATAATGTCCAACCACATCGAAATCAAAAATTTGCACGAACTATTTCACCGAGATCTGCATCGTGTTAAATCAGCCTAGTGTAAGAAAGGCATTCTTGAGGGAAAAATAACATGAATGCATGAAGTATGTGCCACAGACCAAAATGTGGGCATAACAGATACTCAACAATGACGTATGAGAGCATGTGAGTGGTGTACGCATTCATGATTGAAACTTGACAATTAATAGAGACTTCCTATTAGTCTTGGTGTTGTATCCGCTAAAACTCTATAAGGCTTACAAAAGTACAGTTACGTTCCAACTAAACCAAACTGAAAATCTGGTGTTGTATCGACTAAAACTCTACAAGGCTTTAAAGTTTCAGCATGCAACCGTTTCCATTTACTGCAGTGTTGAACACGATACATCTGTGTCGAGTTTCGTAGGATTTCACAACAAACCATGTGCAAGGGATCCTAAAACAACTTCACACTGATTTGTCAGGTGTGAAAGTACTTGTTTACCATTGAGAAAATACTTCTTGTTCTCACAATTTCTTAAATCACACTACTGAGCTTGGGTAAATACACATGCAAACATCAACTATTTTCTCTATATTAGAAAGCACTCAATGGATTTACAAAATTCAGCAATTATTTGAGGATGGAACTTCTTTCAGTCTAGCATATCATAAACAGACTAACCGTACCTGCTAGAATAGTGCCTGATGGTGAAATGACACAAACAACAGGATCTGGTGTAAGGTCATCTTTTGTTCCTTGACAATACATAATCCGGAGTAGGTGCGCAGTACATTTCAATACCTAAAAAAAAAAAAAAACTAGTTAAATGATGAAAGTTGGACTCTTTAGCTTGGCATTACATGGGCTCACCTGGAAATCAAGTAAAGAACTACAATCACACAATTCACCTGGCCGACTATAAAGGTCTAGAATTTGCAAATTATGTGAATATTGCAAAGTGAAGCATATGATTCAATAAGTGGTAGCGGACCGAATTCGGAAGATAAAGAAAGAGAACAAAATTTAAAATGATGATTTGAAATGACACTCAAGCTAGGATCAGTCAAGGTGTGCTAGCAATGAAATCTCTGTCTCTCAAGTCTCAACCAATGAAAAACTATAAAAGAGATTCAACCAGCAATCCAGCATCACGGTGACATACTAGGCTCAAGTATCCTGTTGTCTATATGTGATTTGACCAATCCTACTTATATGTATACACAAAGCTGGTACATATAACTGTTTGTGAAATTAAGGTAAAAGACACTTCCACCCCCTCAGGTTTGACATAAAGACACTTTCACCCCTTCCAGTTTGGGAAAGGATGCTTTCATCCCTTTGTGTGCCTAACATCAGGAACTTTCACCCCTAAATTATGTTAATCCATACTGTAAGAGGGCAAATTTGTCCCAGAAACTACTATCAGTGGCGGACTTCTACCTCTGGCGTCACAATTAGTGAGTGTATTAATCCTGAAATTTGGGACACTAGAGGGGTCAAAGTGTCCTTTCACCAACTGGAAGGGGGTGAAAGTGTCTTTGCATCAAACTTGAGGGTATGGGATCATAGAGTCCTCACTGGAGAACATCCATCTCCACAGGCAGACATGAGAACTGTACCAGCTTTGCAGGATTTATAATGCTTAAAAAACAGCAGAAGTTGATCCATCCATAACCTTTGCGGAAATCTAAAGCACTAAAGAAATCAAAACCCCTTCATAATAAACCATATGAACACAAATGAAATGCAGTATTAAGAGGACTTATTAACTGCTACTAAACATCTCCATAGCATATCAATTCAGCCAAACAACCTTCAATCTCATATAAAATGCCAGCATGCGAAAAAAGTTTATCCTAGTTTGAGCCTGCTTTGTCAAAAACTGGGACAGTGGATGCATTCCCCAGATCCAAGTATGATAAGTTGCGCAGTAACGTAACTTAATGATTCTTTGAAAGGAAGTGGCCATGAGAACCAGAGAGTCTCTCCATCACACTCATAACTAGATGTACTTTGCATTTTCCAGCCATACCAACTAACCTGTCAACTTCAGGACCTACATGCATGAGTCAGGCACCATGATTAGAGGCAAAGAATATGAACATGTGAACTGCCTGAAATTGTGTGGATTCATCCCAATCAAAATGCCAATCACATTTAAGAACAGAAGAAGATAACATCTTCTACTGGTTGATGGTTCAGACTCTAGGATTAACAAGAGTTCACACTTTACTATCATTACACGCTGCATCACTTCCTCCGACGAACATTAGCAAGTTATATCCCGATATTCATTATACCCATCTAGGGAAAATACAGCTGTTCGGGTCCTCCTCATGCATGAAAAGACTAATTTATCTTTCAAGATCCGTTAACCATCACTAGGGTGCATTTCTATAAAAAATATATTCACTAATCTCTTCTTTGGCCATATCTCTTCGATGATTTCTGTAGTAGCCTCTACTCTGTATAACCTAAACGGTTTCAGTTATAGAAGTCCCTACTCTTACCTAGATTACAATGGATTCCACAAATTTATTTCTTCCTAATTGAAATGTTTTTGACTGATAAATGTCAGGGTTGTTTGTCTTTCTTCAAAAAGAGTGTGTTCTGAGTTTGCTTATGAATACCAAACGCTATGGATTTGTAACATTACCAGAGCATTGCAGAAGATAGTGGATTTTGATAAATCAGGAACAAATGTTAAATTGCTTCAGCCTCGTAATGCAAACACTTGATCTTACTTGCTTACCTCCTTTCAAGTGTTGTTTTGTTCATAAAAAATACATAAATAAAAAGGAAAAGATCCAGATTTCTGTCACACAAGCTGAACAGTACCAGATTCAAATGCTTTTCTGTAAATTGATGATGCCACAAGTTACAAGGTTCAAAGATTGTAGCCAAGAAATAGAGGGGGGCGAGTCATGCGGTTATGCAGGGGTTATTTGTTTGTCCAGGAGCAGAATGTTTAAGATGGGGATAATCATTCCAAAGTATCTCTTATATCTTTGAGGTACCAATCAAACAATCCATAAAATAGTAACCAGATAGCCATACTACAGAGTACAAACACTAAACCAGATAGGAAGAATACTTAACAATAGCAGCATCGATTTCCATGGGCACACAAGAGAAGGGAGCAGAATCCACATGCTGCAAGACATCGGTACCAGATCTATTGGATTTAATGAGAGTAAGATTTTTTGGATACTCTAAAGCACTAACAGCACCCCAAATCGCACACTACATATATACAAAATAAATTAGAAGTTGAGAGAGGAAAAAAAAAACACTATACTTAAATAGAACATACCAATTCCATTAAAGAACCTTCATTTCATGTCGAATGGCAGAACGCGGAAATGTTTGTGCTAAGTTTTGTCTTTGTTTCTCTTGGAATACATTGTAGTATAATAATAGAGCACATAGGCACAGAACAAGCATAAAAATCTGAGAAGCTTATGCAAACAAGAGAATTCACATAGTCAGAATCTTTTCCCACGTTTTATTGACAGCCGTCATACAACCAGGTCTAGCATTGGAAGTGACTTCAAGAACTTTAAGCACCTTTTTTTGGGTAAACAGCGATACCCAAAAATTGCTTTAGCACCTCCTTCGAAGTCTCGTCTAACCCATCATCATCCAACATGTGAAATATAATCCTTATCGTGCCTGTACCAACCGCAATCCCTCTATTACGCATCGTCTCAAGAACTGTAACTGCCTTCAACATCTCATTATTCTTTAAATATGCATTAGCAACAATGGAATACGAATAAAAATCTGGCATGCACCCATTTTCTTCCATTTTATCTAACATCTGATTCGCTTCATCAAATAGGTTTTTCTTACAAAGTCCATTCAGCATGATACTGTATGTTTGAACGTTGGGTTTTGGTCCTCTAGCAGAAAGTTTTGAGAAGAGCTCTCGAGCAGCAACGAGTCTTCCACTTTTGCACAAACCATCCAGAACCGCACTATACATCACAATATCCGGTTCCCGTTCTTCATTTTCAAGTTGTTCCAAAAATGTAAGTGCCTCGTCAAGTTTCTGATTCTTGCAAAATCCATCCAACAGAGTAGAGTATGTGAATGCATCGGGAAATAGGCTTTGCCCTTTCATCTTGCAGAGAAGATGAAGAGCATCGCCGATTCTTCCAACTTGACACAAACCGCTAATGAGAGTATTGTAGGTAACTGTATTAGGCAGAACTTGCTTACGAGTCATTTCTTCAAAGACAGTCGTAGCTTTATCAATCTGATTGTGTTTGCAGTAACCATCGATCATGGTATTGTAACTGATGACGTCCGGAGTATAACCCCTGGCGACAATAGTACTAAGCAACTTTCTTGCCTTACCAACCTGGCCTAGCAGACAGTATCCATCGATCAGAGCGTTGTATGTGATGATATCAGGCCAGATGCCCGTTTTAAGCATGAAAGCAACCACTTGCCAAGATTCCTTAACTCCCCCTTTTTTGCAAAGGGCATCAACCATAATGGTGAATGTCCTGGTGTTGGGCGAGATATTCCTTGCCACCATTTCAGATAGCAGTCCGGTACCTTGGTTCCACTGTCCGAAATTGCAAACTCCAAGAATGAGGGTGTTTTAAGTAACAACACTTGGGGAAATACCCTTAGCAGTCATTTCAGAGAAGATGTTGAAAGCTTGGTCCAAGTTCTGGTCTATGCAGAGGCTATCAATGATAGTACTGTAAGTCACTATGTTAGGAGGCTTGTAACCTGGAGTTGTTTCCAGCCTTCTGAGGATGTTAATAGCTTGAGTTGTTCTGCCAGCTTTTCACAGTCCATTGATGATAGTATTGCAAGTTATTAGATTGAGATGATAGCCTTTGAGGACTAATTCGTCAAAGAGCTGAATGGCTGTGTTTACCCGACCACCGCGGCAAAGGCCATCAATCAAACTAGTAAAGGTAACGACGTCGGGTTGATAACCTAGTTTGAGAATCCTAGCCAGCAGAGAGCAACCAAAGGCAACTCGGTTCAGACGGCAGTAACAATTGATGGCGACGCTGAGGGTGTAAAGATTGGGCCTAATCTTGTAATGTTGGGTTCCAAATGAATCCAATTTGGCAAACAAAGAAAGAGCGGCGGAGTAGTGCTGTTTTCGAACAAGTGAAGAGAGGAGTTGGGTGAATTGGATGATGGAGGGCAAGGGTCGCGTATGAAGCATGGATTCAAACTGCTTAATGGCGTCGTCGACGTGGAGGTGAGTGAACCGATCAGGTTTGGTCAAGTTATTATCGGTTTGAGAATGAAGTGACTTCACAACAGTAAAAGAGCCAAGAAATGAAGGAGGAAAGGTACCGATTTGTGGAACAGTTGAAGAAGAAGAGAAAGCACCATTTCCCCCCCGCAGCAGCTTTCGCCATCCTTGGAGATAAAACCATCGTCTTCTTCATCGTTTTTAGATGGAGCCTTGCTCCGACCGGCACCTTCAACAAAACTGGTGCGCCGCCGGCCGGGCTTCCGGTAGATGAAGTCGAGCCCTCCTCTTCGCCTCGCTCTCCCCTCCACGGAGGGGTCTCCGCTGGATATTTCAACTACCCCGCCGCCTTGATGCCAAGCCAGCCATCGCAGTCGTGCCGCCCTGCCTCCGTCCGCCGCGGCGCCCACCAGCAGGGCTCTGCCTCGCCGTGCTAGATCTGTTCGTCGCGCCGCCAGCCTCCATCGTCTCCAGCTGCTCTGTCTCCGGTGACGCCATCTTCTTCCTCCGCTCCCCCTCCCCTCTTCCCTCCTTCCCAGGCCCTCCAGTGGTCGTTTTGCTACTCCCCTCAAGGGCTGCCTTTTCTTATCTGTCAGGGACCAAAGTGAAAGCTAGTCAAAACGGTGGTTGTATAAGTAGGACTGAATTGCAATCAGTTTGAAACTGTGGTCGTCTAATTCGGTACAGCAGTAGCCGTCCGATTAGACGAAGGAATAGATCTGAGCCGCACGATCAAATCTGAACGTTGTGTTCAAATGGGATAAGTGCGACGGTGTCGTTTGAAGGTGTGATGCCACGGACATGCCACCTCAGCTCAGTGGCATGTCCTGATTGGTTCGTCCAGCTGGTGGGAGGACAGGCTGCCATGGCCGTTAGGCATTTTCCTTTATTACGTTTTAAGCCCGGACGTCTAGTTTAGTATATTACAAATGCACCCCTCTGCTATATAAGCCGGGGTTGTAAGCGAAATATTATCTTTTTTATGAAAATTATCATTTGCTTCCCCTAAATTTCTCTCCCTCCTTCTTCTTCTCTGGTTTCTCTCTCAATCGGAGGTAATTCTCCGAAATTCTTTCAATCTCCGGCCAGTTATTCGCCGGCGAAGACAGCTGAGAGGTCAGGGACCTCTCAAGTTGGTATCAGAGCCAGGTTTATCCCTCTCGGAGCTCTGAAAATGCCGAACACTAGAGGTCAAAACCTAATTTCAATGGAGGCTGATTCGAAGGTCTCGGTGCTTGAAGAGCGTCTCAACGACTACGAGGAGATGTTGAATGACGTGCGAGTGCAATTCGTCAAGTTTGATGAAGGTATGCATGATCAATTTCATAATATTCGCCAGGAATTGAAAAGTGACCTAACTGAGGGTTTGAACACCATGGAGAAGAAATTTGATGATCAATTTAAGAAAATTACTAATTGCTACAACTTGCTAGCAAATCAACGAGACAAAGAGAAGATGGCTAGCTACTCAGAAGTTGTTAATGGTGATAGTAGAACACCTATGTCTATGGGAAAAAGGCCTGAAGGAAGTAGTAATTTCACTAGAGAAGTGAATGTAGATGAGCAAACTAATTATGTGAAGAACTTCTCTGGTGGAGGAATTCCTATGCCTAAGATAGAATTCCCTAGGTTTAGTGGAGTGGATCCACTTGGCTGGCTGCAGAAGTTAGATAGATATTTCATGATCTATAAAATGAGTGATTGTCAGAAATTGGTGATGGCATCACTACATTTAGATGGAGAAGCTGATTCCTGGTTCAGATCAGAGTTTGATCAGTTAGAAGACATCACTTGGAGCTCTTTTGGTGAGAAATTGTGTGAAGAATATGCTGAGCCAGGACATGAGAATATATTGGGAGTGTTTAACAAATTATTGCAGCAAACCACAGTGGTAGAGTATCAATCTAGGTTTGAGGCTCTTAGACCTAGAATCAAAGCTCTCCAACCTTGGGCAGATGAAATGTATTTTGTGAGGAGTTTTTTGAGTGGATTAAGAGAAGATTTGCAGAAAGCTGTACAGCTGCATTTTCCAAAGACTCTGTCACAAGCAAAAGCAATTGCAAGGCTGGAAGAAGGACATGTAGAATCATTGGAAAAGCACATTTCCAGGAAGAATACACACAAAGCTAGTTCTCTCCACCAAGGACAATGGGATAGAAACAAATCCAATCAAGTTGCTGCACCAAAAGAAGATAGCCACAAATCTAGCACACCTATGTTCAAGAGACTCACTGCAGCTGAAATGAAGGAAAAAAGGGATAAGAATTTGTGCTTTTACTGTGATGAAAGCTATACTCCAGGTCATAAATGTGCCAAGAAGACATTGTATTTGTTAATTGGCAATGAAGAGGAAGAGAAAGATTCCACAACAGAAGTACACACTGAGGAGAAAACAGGTGACACAGTAGCAGAAGTGATCAATTCAGAAGATGAGTTACCATTAAGCATATCTTTACATGCAATGTCTGGCTGCACTAGCATTGAAACTATCAGGCTTATTGGTAAGATCAATGGGAGAGAAGTACATATCTTAATAGATACAGGAAGCACACACAACTTTATAGACCAAAGTACTGCCAAGAGGGTTCATTGTGCCAGCCAGAACACAAGAGAAATGCAGGTGGCAGTAGCTGATGGAAGTAAGTTGAACAGTACTGCAGTGTGCAGGGATGTCAAAATTGAACTCCAGAAATGTGTGGTGGTGACTGATCTCAGAGTTCTTCCCCTGGGTGGATGTGATGTGGTGCTAGGAGCTCAATGGCTGAGGAAGGTTAGTCCCATCTCAATGGATTTCAATAAAAGAACTTTTGGATTTATTTGGGAAGGCAAGGAAGTAGTTCTCACAGCTCACCACAGTGAAGACACACCTCAAGAAGTTCAACTACAAGTTATCCAAGAATATTGTCATCAAAATGAGCATTGTATTGCAGCTCAATTATATTCAATTGGGGTAGTCACACATTCAGCAGAAATTCCTACTGAACTACAGCCCCTAATTGATCAATATGGGGATTTATTTGCTGAGCCCAAACAGCTACCTCCACCCAGAAGCCAAGATCATAGAATTCCACTCATGGAAGGCTCAAAACCAGTGTGTTTGAGGCCTTACAGATACCCATTTTTACAAAAGAATGAGATAGAAAGGTTGGTGAAAGAAATGTTGGATAATGGCATCATCCAGCCCAGCACAAGCCCCTTCTCAGCACCAGTACTACTGGTCAAGAAAAAAGATGGCACATGGAGGTTCTGTGTAGACTACAGGGGCCTCAATGACATCACCATCAAAAATAAGTTTCCCATACCTGTGATTGATGAGTTAATGGATGAGCTTAAGGGAGCTACCATCTTTACCAAACTAGATCTCAGGTCTGGGTATCATCAAGTGAGGATGGCTGAGACTGATGTCTATAAAACAGCATTTAGAACTCATGAAGGATTGTATGAGTTCAGAGTAATGCCATTTGGGCTTACTAATGCTCCAGCCACATTTCAATGCCTTATGAATGATATCTTCAGAGCATATCTCAGAAAGATGGTACTAGTCTTCTTTGATGACATTTTGATATACAGCAGCAATATGGGGGAACATAAGCAACATTTACAGAAGGTGTTTGAGTTAATGAGGCAACACCAACTATTTGCCAAAATCAGTAAATGCTCATTTGGATTGGCTGCTGTGGAGTACCTAGGTCACATAATAAGCAAGGAGGGGGTGCAAACAGATCCAAAGAAGCTCATTGCCATGGAGGAGTGGCCCATTCCCAGGACTATTAAAGAGCTCAGAGGTTTCTTAGGCCTTACTGGCTACTACAGAAGATTTGTGAGGGGATATGGTACTTTAGCCAGACCTCTTACACAATTGCTTAAGAAGGGGAGTTTTCTGTGGACACAAGAAGCCACTCTAGCCTTCAATTCTCTCAAACAAGCAATGGTGCAAGCTCCTGTCCTGGCTCTGCCTGATTTCAATGAGATGTTTGTGGTAGAATCTGATGCATGCCATGATGGTATTGGAGCTGTTTTAATGCAGCAAAACAGACCACTAGCTTATTTTAGCAAGGCTCTAGCCCCTAGGCATCTGGGACTCTCCACCTATGAAAAAGAACTATTAGCCTTGGTGCATGCTATCACTAAATGGAGGTCTTATTTGGAGGGGAATAAGTTTATCATAAGAACTGATCACCATAGTTTGAAGTTTCTCCTAGAGCATAAATTGACTTCTGTTCTTCAACAGAAGTGGATTAGCAAGTTGTTGGGTTTACACTATGAGATACAGTACAAGAAAGGACAAGAGAATAAGGTGGCTGATGCTTTGTCAAGGAGACAGTCTTTAGAAGGTGCTACAGAAGTGAGTCAATGTGCAGCCATTACAGCTATTACACCAAATTGGATCAAAGAGGTCAAAGCAAGTTATGTGGGAGATAAGGTGGTCCAAGAGTTGATGGCTGCTCTGGCCATTGATGTGAATGCAGTCCCAAACTACAAACTGCATGATGGAATGTTGAAATACAAGGAATTGATCTATGTTGGAGCTCAAACTGATCTCAGAACTAGCATAATCAAGGAGCTGCACAATACTGGGATAGGTGGTCACTCAGGCATATTAGGAACTTATAAGAGAGTAAAAATGTTATTTGATTGGCCTGGATTGAAGACACAAGTTAAAGCCTGGGTCAAAGAGTGTGACATTTGCCAAAGGATGAAAGCTGAGCACCTCCCATACCCAGGGCTGCTGCAACCTTTACCTATTCCAGACAAGCCATGGACTCACATTGCAATGGATTTTGTGGAGGGGCTCCCTAAATCAGAAGGCAAGACAACCATTTTGGTGGTGATTGATAGATTCACTAAATATGGTCATTTCCTTGCTCTCCATCATCCATACAAGGCTGAAGAGGTGGCTGACATCTTCTTCCAACAAATATGCAAGCTGCATGGTCTTCCCAATTCCATAGTAAGTGACAGAGACCCCATTTTCCTCAGTCAATTTTGGAACACTTTGTTTAAATTGATGGGAACTCAACTCAAGTACTCTACAGCTTACCACCCCCAAACAGATGGGCAAAGTGAGAGATTGAATCAATGTCTAGAAACCTATTTGAGGTGTCTCACTGGAGATAGACCTAACAAGTGGTATAAGTGGTTAAGTTTGGCAGAATGGTGGTACAACACCAATTACCATACTGCATTACAGTTGACACCCTTTGAAGCTTTGTATGGCTTCAAACCTCTGCATTATAACTTTCACCAGCTAAATAAGACAGGAGTAGAAGCTGTGGACACCTTTGTGCAAGACAGAACCAAACTGCTGCAACTACTCAAGGACAATTTATGCAAAGCTCAAGAAAGGATGGTTCACTATGCCAATAAGCACAGGACAGAAAGAGTGTTTCAAGTGGGGGATTGGGTATTTCTGAAGTTGCAGCCTTATAGGCAGAGTTCAGTCCAAGTAAGATCTAATTATAAACTCTCTGCTAGGTTTTATGGGCCTTTTCAAATTTTGCACAAGGTGGGAAAGGTGGCTTATAAGCTTCAGCTTCCTGACCACTCCAAGATCCATCCAGTATTCCATGTTTCCCAGCTGAAACTAGCTAATGGCAAATACACAGCCTCTCCTGACTTACCTATGGTTGGACCAGAGGGACAATTCCTTGTTGAACCCACAGCCATATTGGATAGACAATTGGTTAAACAAGGATCTTCTTCTACAGTCAAGGTACTAGTGCAATGGTTGAATCTATCCCCTGCTGAGGCAACTTGGGAAGACTACTACAAGTTGAAGAAGCAGTTTCCTCATTTTCAGGCTTGAGGCAGCTTGGGGACAAGCTGCATTTTGAGGGGAAGGTACTTGTCAGGGACCAAAGTGAAAGCTAGTCAAAACGGTGGTTGTATAAGTAGGACTGAATTGCAATCAGTTTGAAACTGTGGTCGTCTAATTCGGTACAGCAGTAGCCGTCCGATTAGACGAAGGAATAGATCTGAGCCGCACGATCAAATCTGAACGTTGTGTTCAAATGGGATAAGTGCGACGGTGTCGTTTGAAGGTGTGATGCCACGGACATGCCACCTCAGCTCAGTGGCATGTCCTGATTGGTTCGTCCAGCTGGTGGGAGGACAGGCTGGCATGGCCGTTAGGCATTTTCCTTTATTACGTTTTAAGCCCGGACGTCTAGTTTAGTATATTACAAATGCACCCCTCTGCTATATAAGCCGGGGTTGTAAGCGAAATATTATCTTTTTTATGAAAATTATCATTTGCTTCCCCTAAATTTCTCTCCCTCCTTCTTCTTCTCTGGTTTCTCTCTCAATCGGAGGTAATTCTCCGAAATTCTTTCAATCTCCGGCCAGTTATTCGCCGGCGAAGACAGCTGAGAGGTCAGGGACCTCTCATTATCCCCCCGGTCGATTCGCCGGTTTTGGGCGAAGAAAGTCCCCCCCTTGATCGAAGTAGCATAGGACCCCCTCCCCCCTCCCCCCTGGGATTCGCTTGTTGAGAGGGGCTGCCCCACCGTCGCCGCCGTCCCCGCCGCCGTGAAGGGTCCAGCCGCCGCCGTCCGAGGTCACCGCTGCCGCTTCCGATATCTAGGTTATCTTAGGGCTTGTCATCTGGTCATGGGCCTGTTTGGATTTGTTTTTGGGCTTGTTTTGGACTTGTTTTGGGCTTTTAACTTAGCATTGTAGGCATATGAGGCTCTTGATATCCGTTGGGCCAGTTTTTTTTGTTGTTTTGGGGTTTGTTATGTGGGTGCCTTTGAGCTTAGCCCACTAGGTTTATAGTTGCTTTTCGAGGATTAGGGTTTTTTTAGCAGGTTTATTTCCGTTTTCTCGTAGGGGTATGCCCCGTTGTCTTTGGTCCCGTTTTCTGATGAATGTGATTTCTTTCGTTGCTGGTGAAAAAAAAATTGTGTTATGGTAACAGAGCCATCGCCTCACGGCTTTGGTCTCCTTCTTTTCTTCTTGCTCTAAGCTTTTACAGTTTTTCTTCCACAACAATGGCGGATTCTACCTCCGATCTTCCTTCTGGTTTACGTTTCTTAGTGGCCAATCTCAAATCCTTGGTCCAGCTCAAGCTCGACTCGACGAACTATATGGTCTGGAAGGCTCAAATGGTCACCGTCCTTGAGGCAAATGACCTCCTCGCCGCCGTCACTGAACCACCACCGCCGGCCACAATTTCATCACCTACGCAGTCTTCTTCTCCGAATCCGGCACACCGTGACTGGCTTGTTGTTGATTGCCATCTTCGTTCTTGCTTGATTGCTTCAATTTCACCATCGGTGTTGCCTCTTGTTCTTCATTTGACCTCTGAAAACTCAATTTGGCTCACACTCGCTACAAGATTCACATCTTCGTCTCGTTCTCATGACCATCAACTCAAGTCTCAGCTCTAGACATTAACGAATGGTTCAGAATCTGTTTTTCCGTTCTTAGATTTCTTCAAGCACATTGTAGATCAGCTTCACAGATTGGAGAATTTATTACGGATGAGGATTTGATTCTCTTCATTCTTTGAGGTCTTCCATCTGAATTTAATATGTTCAAATCCACAATCCGGAATCGAGAATCTCCAATTTCAATCTCTGAGTTCCAGAGTCTCTTAATCACTGAAGAGTTGCATCTCACTTCTACAAACACTTCGTCTCCCTCAATGATTGAAGCCACATAAATGTTCTCCGCCATGCACATCAACAAGAACCCTAACCCTAACCAATTTGGGCAAAATCACTACTCGCACAATTACTCTTCAAAAACTGGTGGTTCTGGTTCGTCTAGCTCTCAATTTCATGGATCTGGTGCCTATCGACCTTCATTTCAAGGTTCCAACTCTGGAGTTTCACGGTACAACCAGTACCATACTGCGACCTCAATTGTCTGTCAAATCTGTAACCGATCTCGTCACTCGGCGCGTGACTGCTGGTATCGTCTTGATCCTACAAAGTTTTAGAGCTCCAAACCGTCAAAGCAAGCTTATCTGGCATCAAACATGGCGTCTGGTTCTGCTTCTTCAACCTACAAACCTTGGTATGTTGACAGTGGTGCTTCTTACCATATAATCGGAGATTTTTCTGCATTTGCTCAGACCTCTCCATATGCTGGTTCTGATACAGTTTCAGTTGGAAATGGAGCTA
Organism: Linanthus parryae; assembly: GCA_023055425.1. NCBI lineage: Eukaryota > Viridiplantae > Streptophyta > Magnoliopsida > Ericales > Polemoniaceae > Linanthus > Linanthus parryae. The sequence goes on along the minus strand of JALGPY010000001.1, from coordinate 176,738,467 downwards.
CATTACCCATTCACAATTCAGGACATGGTATACTCTCTCTTTCCCCTTCATCCTCTCTATATTTGCACTCCATGCTTCATTCCCCTTCTGTTTCTGCAAATCTTTTTGTCAGTATCAAAAATCACAACTGATAATAATTGTTCCATTCTCTTTGATGCTAAGGGCTATCTTATCTTGGACAACACCACACAGAAGGTTCTCTTCAAGGGCCTTTGTGAAAATGGTTTGTACTTGCTGCCTTCCTCAATGTCTCATCTTCATCAATCTTCCTCCCCATCCACACACAATACTGTTCTGCATCATGTCCGTTCTCCTTCATCATGGCATATGAAGTTGGGACACCCTTCTATCAGTAGCTATAATAGTGTAGCTAGGTTTTGTAACTTTCCTACTATCACTAGTTGCATTTGTGAAGCTTGTAATGTTGCAAAATTGTATAAGCAACCATTTCCTGTTTCCAACACTGTTAGTACTCATTGCTTTCAGCTTATCCACTCTGATGTATGGGGTCCCTCTCCATTACCCTCTTTTCAACAATATAAATACTACATTTTGTTTCTTGATGATTTCTATAGATTTTGTTGGACTTATCATCTCAAACTTAAAAGTGATGCCTATGCTGCATTTTTACATTTTACAAAGTATGTTCAAACTCAGTTTCATACTTCTATTCAGCTCTTTAGATCTGATAATGGAACTGAATATGTCAACTCTGCACTTGGTTCCTTTTTACAAGGTTTGGGTGTTGTTCATCAAACAACTTGTCCCCACACTCCTGAACAGAATGGAAGAGCTGAGAGAAGGCATCAACATCTTGTTGAAACTGCCTTGGATCTTCTCCATCAAGCCACATTACCTTCTTTTTTCTGGCTTGATGCTCTAGTCACAGCTGAAAGTGTGAGTATGCAAATATATAAGCAGTTAATATACTCTAGAAGGGGGGATTGAATAGAGTATGCCAACTTTTTTGCAAAACTAGCTAACAAGTAGAAGAACTAGTGCATACAATGAATTTCAAGGCCTTGAACACAGGTTCAAGCCTTTGAAGTGTAGCAAAAAATTTTAGAACAAGTATGCCTTTTTCAAGGCCTTGAAAACAAGCTCAAACCCTTGAAAAATAAACAGTTTTTGTATGCTGAAAAAGCTTTGAAAGTAAATGAACTGAAAATGCACAAGACAAGTGATTCAAAGAGTTCCGTCCACTTGGACCTACATCTCTACCTCATGAATTAGATCCCTGCAGAATTTTCAACTCAATTCTTATTAATCAAAAGCTAAGCCCTAGAACTCAAGCACAGAGAGTTCCCTTACTCTGTTACAACTTGTGGTTTTCCCTAACCTGTCTAGTACCTGCTCTAGCTAACTGATTAACTAAGAATTCTCTATTCTTCACTTTGAACAATCCTTGAGAATGAATGTAGAAATAATATAGAAATGATCTACAAATATAGCTCTATACAGAAGATCACTTAAGAGTAGAAAAACTACAGTGAAATGCAGTGAACTTCTGTGTATGGATTGGAAGATATGAAGAACTTCTTTGATGCTTGTCAATCCAGAATGCTTTCTCTGTATTTGCCCGTTGAGAATTGTGTTGTCGTTTCTTTGAATTTGACCTCTTTAAATACTTCAAACAACTCTGCAAATCTCTCCAGATTTTCAGCAACAACCTTCCTATTTTGTAGGCAACAAAGTTTGACTACTTTGAGATCTTATCCAACGGTTGAATGATCATAATATTCAGAGATATTGTTGTAAACCTTCATTTAACCATCATAAGAAGCTGTCAAACACGTCTGATTGTCAAAGGATCAAAGTATTCAAATGTTTCCAAATCTGCATCAATCCAGTTTAGGAAACAATCCTGCAAAACTTAGAAACAATATTTCATGCATTATCATGGTCAAACAGTTGATATAGTACGATTCAAAACATGTTTAAAAATTTGTCTTTCATCATCTAACAACAGGTAATCAAACATATGCAAGAGAGATAATGAATTAGATCAGAGAGTTAACAGAAAAACTCCCCCAGAGAATATGCTTTCAAGTTTAACAGTTTCAAGGCTTTGAATCCAGTTTCAAGGCCTTGAAAATAGCCAAGACTATTTTCAAGCCTCTGAAGCTGATTCAAGGCTTTGAAAGCTATTTCAAGGCCTTGAAATAGCCAAGCTCTTTCAAGTATTGAACAACCTGACCTTTCAATCTCCCCCTTGATGAAAGACAAAACCAAATTCTGTTTGATCCTTAGTCTCTGCAAAATAAACTGATTAGTCTGCAATTTAAAGACACAGTTATTCCAAAAAGATCCAACTATTTAAATACCAACTTAAAAATCTAAATAGTTGGGCAGATAACATCAAATAAACCTAAAATCCTAAACTGAAACCTTAGAATTTTCTCCCCCTTTTTGACTTTCATCAAAAGGACAGAAGATGTTGGATCAAGTGTCTGGAAAATTTTGAAAACGTAAAGAAATAATTAAAGCATAGAGAATGTGGAAGAAAGAATAGGCAAGATTAAGGGTCCTTCTCATCTTCCTGATCTCTTGTTTCTCCCTCACTTTCTTCACTGTTGGTTTGAACTTATTGAGAGATCACATCTATTTCCTCAATAAAGGAACTGATCTTTTCAATAACACTGTTGAATAGAAAGGTAAGACTTTCCAAGGCTTTCTTCCCATGCTTCAGCTTCTTCTTTACTGCTAACCTTTTCTGTTGAGGAGAAGCATTCTTCTTACCTGCTTTTTATGCCTCTTGGGATGGATCTTTGTCAAGTTTCCCTTCGAGTTTCCCTCTGTTGGGCATGGCATATACTCCATAAATTCCTGAAGAAGTGTCTGAGTCTGAATCTTGAAAAAGGATTTCCTTTCCTTTTCCTTTAGGCTCATAGATTGTCTTCTTCTTGTCTCTCTTAGGGATTCCAATATGGATACCCTTCTGCTTATCTTGTGTAGAGCCCGTGGATTGTTTCTTCCTTGCTTGAACTTGATCTTTTCTCACTATCTTCTTGGGTGGTGAAGATTCTTCTTCTGCTTGAGTGAAACTTTTTGACACAAAGTCCTCACTGATTATTTCTTGAACATCTTCCACAGCTGCTTTTCTCTTCTTCTCTGAGACAGGTTTTGAACCACCAGCCATCTTGATTTGATCTGAGGCTCTTCTTGTGCTCATTAGGGTTAGGGAGAAGAAAAGAGAGAGATGGAATGATACGGAATGAAGGAGAAGAGAAGAGGATAAATACTGAAAGAGTTTGAGCTTCAAAAGGAAACTAGTATCTCTCTGATTCTAAAAAGATTTGCAAAGATCAGAGAAAATTTCAAACTATTATGCCGTTGGAAAAAGAATATACTAATACTATTTTAGGCTAAAACAAATTTTTGAAAAGGGTAGGGACTATATCAGGCAAACATCTACAGAGATATCACCCAGTATAGAATGATCCAAGTTTATTGACCATTAGTGTAACATATTCATTTTCAAGTCTTTGAAAAGGCTTTCAAGGCCTTGAAACACTGTAACACTGCAACGGATAAAAGATTAAAGCTTTGAATTGATTATTGACCATTAGTGTAACATATTCATTTTCAAGTCTTTGAAAAGGCTTTCAAGGCCTTGAAACACTGTAACACTGCAACGGATAAAAGATTAAAGCTTTGAACTGATTTTCAAGGCTTTGAAACTCAATTCAAACCTTTGTAAACACAAATAACTTACCTTATTTACCATATGCACCCCCTAAACCAATGCAGTCTTATTTAGCATTCCCAATTCTAATCATAGAGCTAAGAACCTCTCATCTACTAATGTTTTGGTGAAGATATCTGCAATTTGCATGTCAGTAGCAACAAATTCAAGAACAGTATCACCTTTCTCAGCATGATCTCTGATGAAGTGGTGTCTGACATCAATGTGCTTGGTTCTTGAGTGTTGTACTGGATTCTTTGTAATTGAAATTGCACTAGTGTTTTCACACTTAATATGTGTGCCTCTGAAGTCAAACCCAAGGTCTCTTAGCTGTTGAGCAATCCATAGTACTTGTGCAACATGCTCCTGCAGCTATATATTCAGCTTCAGCTGTTGATAGAGCAACTGAATTGTGTTTCTTGGAATGCCAACTAATCAAAGATGATCAAATGAATTGACAGGTTCCAGAGGTGCTTTTTCTATCAACTTTGTAGCCTGCAAATTCAGCATCTGAAAAACCACTTAAAGAGAAGTTAGAATGTCTTGGATACCAAAGCCCTAAGTCTTTGGTACCATTGAGATATCTGAATATTCTCTTCACAGCAGTTAAGTGTGATTCTTTTGGATCAGCTTGAAATCTAGCACACATGCATACACTAAACATAATATCTGGTCTGCTTGCTGTCAGATAGAGTAATGATCCAATCATGCCTCTATACTCTTTTATATTGACACTGTAATACCCCGTTTAAAACGAAGGATAAATTGGTATTTTTTGCGAGGAATTTGATTTAATTTGCGAATTACGAATTTGGGAAATTTTCGGGTTCAAATTATAGTCGGAAAGTTTGTATATTAATTTAGAAAACGACATCTTTCTTGTGTAATTGATTTTAACATTTTTAGGAAATTTATTTAAGTGTAGCCTATTGTGTACCCAGCCCACTAGATAACCCAACTTAGTGGTACATCTATAACACCCTAACACTACTAATACAAAAAAAAAGAATAAAAAATTGACTTGCTTCCCCTGTGTTGGAGAACACAATTTTCTCCTCTTGTACGTAACTCTCTCTTCTTCCCTTCAAATACATCATCATCTTCTCCAACTCTTAACAGACCACCACCACCACCACCACCGTACGCCACAACCACCTCCATCACGGGCAGCAACACCACCACAACCACCTCTCTCTCCTCTTCCTCCTCCACCTCCCAGCCTCCTCTCTGTCTTCATATCCCCCCCCTGTTTTGCCGGCAAAAACAGAGCAGCGGCAATGTGCCGCTGCCTTCTCCGACGGCAACAAACGCCGCCGCCACAACCACAGCTCTCTCCCTCCCTCTGTTTCGACCATCTCTCTCACCTCCCGTCTCTATTTCGACCTGAAAAGAGGCAACAGCAGCAGCAAATCGCTGCAGAAACCACCCGAAGCCGCCACGACCGCCGACGACTCCATTAACGCCGGTGAGAGCTCGGCCCGAGCCATTCGACACAACCAAATCCCTCAAATCGGTCCTAATCAACTCCTAGAAGCTCGAGGATGCCGTAATCGCTGCCAATCGGAGCTAACAACGCTTCAATCGCTGGAATCGTTCATCACCAAGCCACCATCGACGGCGAACCCAACCGGACCCAAATCTTGACCGTTTCACGCGATTTTTCGCTTGGGTAACTCCTAAATCACCCTCTGATTCATTTGTGATCATCTAAACCTGATTTTGTTAGCTCTAAATCGAATCGGGTTGTTGGATTTATACTTGTTCATGTTGGGGGTAGTTCTTGTACTTTTTGAAAAGTTAGGGGTGGCTAGTGTAGCATGTTGAAACTGTTTTTGTTAGTGGAAGGTTATTACATGTCATTAATGAAAAGTTGGGGGACCTATATGTTGTTTACATAAACTGCTAATGAAATCTAAAATTAAAAATAAAATTTTGTATTAGAATTAATTTCTAATATTTCTAGTTATTGTTTTAATTATATGAAAGATGTTTTTGCTATTAAAATTATATGTGTATTGTTTAATATGAAATATTGTTGTTTTCTTGAAAAATAAGCAAGATAAATTATATAGTTCTTTAATCATATAAATTTAGTATGATTAAATAAACATTTCAAGTACTTATAAATTTGTGTTTTGAGTAAATATGTTATTTGTTCAAAATTGATAAAATAAAATAAGTTAGGGAGCTATTTTAGAAAATATGTAATAGTAAACTCCTTTATTAATAAATAAATTAAACATGATTATTATTTTTAGATGTTAGAAATTAATTTCTCCAAATTAAAGTTATAAATTATGTGTGACTAAACACTTAATTTATTTGAATAAACATTTTTGTGAGTTTTATTTATGATTTTAATTCTTTAATATGCGATTTATTACTTCGAAGATTGGGACTATCCAAATCACCGGGTCAAAGTGACCCAGTGAATAGTGGTAAAAGTCAAATTAGAGAAAGAGAGCAAGGATGGTAAAAGTCAAATTGGAGAAAAAGAGCAAGGACAGGGTGGTATTTATTCTTTGTATCTTTTTTTTAAGGCCATTGTCTGATTCTGAGGCCAAAAGAATAAATAACTGCAATAACTCTCCTCTGAGAGATCGCATTCGGAGGAAAGCTCAAACTAAGGCGTAGGAGAAGACTGTGCAATAGTTCAGCAAGACTTTTGGCATAATCCTCATCCGCAAGCCAGATCTCCAACTCTGGAAAAGGGCCAAGGAGGGCTCTCAAACACATTGACTTCACAAACAACATTGGGAACCCGTTCAAAGAAGCCTCCTTATCTATAATGTCACATGTTACAGTGTGGGTGGTACAATCTACAACACACCTGAATAGCCTTCATACACATTTGCATCTCAACTGGACAATTCAATTAGAAATATATCAAGGATGTCTTAACAAAGGAAAAATGCAAGTAGCACACCATAAAAGTGGACATTATATACTTTCAGTCTGTCTGGAGTCAAAGACTACTAATATCATGTTTTCTTGAGATGAATAAGATTCTTGAACGCATAACATCGAAGTATAACATCATCGCCGAATACGAATTTGACAGGATCAAAACAATAATAGTCAAAACCAGGCTCTCAGATTCTCAAGCAAAGGGTAGCCACACAGCAGCCGGGTGATATCCGAACAGATCTACTATATCAAGAACCTTGAGACTTGGTGGTATCCAAACAGATTTTGGTGGATTCATGTCAAGTCCCTTCCCCAGTTACAATTCCACCAGTGTACTCCAAGTAAAAATGGGTTCCTAGGTAGCTGATCAGAATTCTCTAATTAAGTTTGGGGACATTCATTATGCTTCAAGACTACAGCAGCCCACATCATCTGCTTCCACTGCACTTGAGATGTAACTTACACAAGCATGACAAGTGGCATGGTCACCAGCACATGGTACACAAAGTTTGGAGAATCCTAGGTACTATTTGTAGCAGCCTTCGGTTTCCTCAGAGGCACACGTAAAAGTAACCGGGCTGGCAAGATGACCCTTCACAATCAGCAGCATGGAAAGCTGAGTAGCTGACCTTGAATAATGTCCCAACTGTGTCGGGAATCAAACTTTGCACGTGCCATTTCTCCAAAGACATGTGTCAGGTTCAATCACCATTAGTATCATAGAGTAAGACAAAACATCCTGAAACTAAAATAACATAATGAGAACAACAAACCTAAATGTACGTACAAGAGAATCCGGTGTAAGGTTTTCTTCTAATTCTTGAAACAACAGAATCAGGTACAGAGGCTTGCCATATTTCCCTTGAATCAGCAGCAAATGCGCATTATATTGCAATTCTTAAAGAAATTCAAAAAAAGAATTACAAAATACTAGAAACACAAATAGTCAGCTGAAGATGTATATACCAAAGTGTGTTTACTTTGCAATCAAGTAAAACACTGTCATCCGGAAGAAAATAGGTCAAATACGAGAGAGACACTTCAAATGTACACATGTTAAAAGAAAGGATGCATAAAGACATAACACTCAAGCCAGGATTGGCCACTGTATGGTTGAAACAAAATCTCAACCAAGGATGCTGAAGGAGTACCAAAATTGCGTGGATCCAACCCAAGAGGAATACCAATTAACAGACTCCTAAAACCTTGAGAACAGAAGAAGATAACACGTTCTTCTGGATGATGGTTCGGAGTCAGCGTTAGGCAAGAGTTCATAATTCATACTTTACTATCATTACACGCTGCATCAAATCCTCTGATGAACATTACCAAGAAAAATCCCGATATTCATTATACCCACTAATGAAAATGCAGCTGTTAGGGGCTCCCTCATGCATGCAAAGACTCGTTTATCTTTCAAGATCCATTATCTATCACTAGGGCGCATTTCTATCTAAAAAAAATTCACTATCTTTTATTTGGCCCTATCTCTTCGATGATTTCTGTCGTAGCCTTTATTTCTAAACCTAGACAATTTCAATTATAGAAGGATAGCTAACAGTACTCCTGGACGATCAAAGAACCACATTCAGTCACAGAAGCTAAGTTAAGTAATTTGCTCTGAAAATTTAACTGCCTCTAACAGAACTTAAGATACAAGAAATGAAAGTGACAAACCTTTAGCATACATTGCAGTCTCCAGAAGTGGCACTCTGTTCTCCTAGCATATAGCCGCATATTGGAGTCTCAAAAGTGGAATAGTGGATAAAATTCCACATGCCCCAGGAGGAACATCCAATGCAGAGGAGGCATAACTTTTCGATGCTTTCCAAGAAATTGGCGTTTAGATCAAAAAAGATCCATGCAATAAAGTGTATAACCATCACACGCCTAAATAGAGCTAAGCCATCAACATCCAGCATATCAAACAGAACTTTTATTGTGCCTGTACCAAGCCCAATTCCTCCTTTGCATGTAGTCTTAAGAACTATAGCCGCCATCTCATTATTTTGTAAATATTCATTGGCAAATACTGAATACAAAAAATAATCTGGCGAGAACCCATTTACTTCCGTCGTACTTAGCAATTATTTGCTTCATCAGGTAGGTTTTTCTTTACAAATTCCATTGTTAATGATGTTGTATCTAATTTGGTACACTAACAGTCTTTACACATCTAATTAGAGGTACTAGTAGTGCTCTCTGTGTTGTATCTAATTTGCAAGCAAAGCAAGGCAAGGGTGGCATTCTCAGCATCAAATCAAACTGATCAATGGAGTAATAAACTCCGTTAAGGTCAACGAGCCTCTCGGTAGAAATTTCCAAGTGGTGGGTTTGACAATCAATTGCATACCACACATAAAAGTTTGTAAAAATGAACAGAAGTTCAGCCATAAATAGCCCCCCGCAAACACAAGCTGTGAACCATATGAAGCTGCCTCAACTAGCAGTCCTTCAGCCTTATCTGAAGCAGAGTCAAGACTTAGAGGTACATATCGCAGTTGCAGAATCGGTGTTTCTAATCTCACCGTTCCAGTGACATATGATACAAACTTTCCAACTTAACAGCATAATTTGTTTAATAAAGTATATAACCAACTCTCTCAATCACACTTTATAACTAAATATACCTTTTATTTTCTAGCCATACCAGCTAACCTATTAACTTCAGGACCTGCATGCATCAGGCACCAAGGTCAGAGGCAACTAAGATGAAAATGTGTGATGTACCTAAATTTGAAAGGATTCATCTCAAGCAAAAACGTTGACTTCCTCCACTGAACATCATCAAGTAACATCTCGAAATTCATTATACTTTCTAATGAGAATGCAGATGTTAGGTGCTATGGGCTCATGCATACGAAGTCAAGTTCTCTTTCAAGATCTATAAACCGTCGCTAGTGTATGTCTAAAATATTCAATAAGCTCTTGCTTGGACACATCTACTCGAAGATTTCTCTAATATCATTTATGTCACCGGGATCTGCACCGTATTAAATCGTAGTGTATGAAATGCACTGTTGGAGTAAAAATAACATAAATGAATTAAATATGTGCCACAGACCAAAATGTAGGCATAACAGAAACGCACCAATAACACAAGACAACGTGTGATTGATGTATGCATTCATGATTAAATGTCTACAATGAATAGAGACTTGCTACTAGTAAGATGAAAATGGGCTCCTGATTTAAGAAAGGACTGTCACGTTCCAACTAAACCAATCTGAGAGTATGGCATTGTATCAACTATAACTCTATAAGGTTTCAAATTAGCTTCAGCAAAGAAATGCATTATCGTAGCATAAGCTCTCGCTACGCACAGGGTCCAGCGGATCCGCTTTGGAGTCTATATAACGCAGCCTTACCTTGCATTTCTTCAAGAGGTTGTTTCCACAACTCTATCCCCTACGTTTCGAAGTTTCAGCAGGCACTCCAATATCAGCTGGCGTTCTTTTAACAATTAGCAAGTATGAGAAAGCATCCTTGTCGATTTTGGGGATTTCACGGCAAAATTGTGTGCAAGAATGCCTAAAACAGCTTTAAACCAATTTCTAAGGTATGGAATTATTTGTTTATGACCGAAAACGACTTGTTGTGCTCACAATTTCTTAAATCAGAAGGCTGAGCTTGGTAAAATACAGATACAAACATCAACTATTTTCTCTATACTTGAAACCACTCATCGATTTACACCATTTAATAATTATGCAAAGGATATAAGTTCTTCGAGCATATTAGATCATAAAAAGACAAACCGTACCTATATTAGCAGATATAATTGCTTCTCCGACTCTCCGTCATAATTGGGTCATGCTAGAACAGTGCCTGATAATGCAACTATGCTACTGTCTCCAGCACAAACAACAGAATATGGTGCAAGGTCATCTTCAGTTCCTTTGGCAGAATTGATTGGCTGTAAAACCAAAGCATCAACCCTGAGACACTGTCCATACATCCCTTGCATCGGCAGTATGCGCGCGGTATACTTCAATACCTTCGCAAATTAGTTCACTATTGTCGTATTCACCAAGATAGCATAAAAATGAAATTGTTTAATACACAATCCATTAATTTTTCTGGAAACATGAGAGAATATAAAGGGAACCAAGTTCCTAAACAGTTTACAGCCTAATAAACAACATCTGGGTAAGGATTGACAATTCCAGTTGGTACTGTGATGGTGCACCTTGGCGTTGATGCAGGTGGTTGCGGAGGTGGTGGTGAAACATGATGAGGCTGGGCAGGGTATTTCTGATATGGCGGCGGTCGCATATACCAGTATGGCGGCGGATAAAATGATGTTGATATTGACCTGGATGCGGAACCTGGAGGATGCCCGGTAAGGATAATGCTGAGCTTGCTTCTGCTTGTCTGAAGGATTTGACCCAGAAGGGCCCACAAGGACCTCCCTCTTGGTTTGAAACTACTCGCCATTCTTTTGAGGATCCATGGAAGGCTCTTTCCTGCAGCTGGGGCTGTGGCGGTATATTGAAATATTGCACGGAGTTGTGGTGGTTAGAAATGCCCGTCTGCTGTACTGGGTAATGCTGTTGCAATCCACTGTGAGTAATTTGCCTGCTGTATTGCTTATTGTCAGAGTTCGGATTCTGGTCTGAAACAGCCATGTTTAATCTGGCAGGTTACTGCAATGACTCAAGAAACAGATGTGATACTCAAAAAGTTCTTGAGTACCTCGTAGGAAGTCTTGTCTAATCCATCACCATCCAGCATATCAATCAAGATTTTAATTGTGCCTGGACAAACAGCAATTCCCCTCATGCACATCATCTCAAGAATTTCAACTCCCTTCACAATCTCATTATTTTTTAAGTATGCCTCAGCAACTATGGAATACGAATAAAAATCTGGCAAGCACCCATTTTCTTCCATTCTACTTAGCCAATTATTTGCTTCATTAAATAGGCTTTCTTTGCAAAGCCCATGGAGCATGATATTGTATGTCTGAACGTCGGGTTTCAGTCCTTTGGCAGAGAGGTTCGAGAAGAGTTCGCGAGCAGCGAGAAGTCTTCCACCTTTGCACAAACCATCCAGAACCACATTAAACATCACGATATCAGAATCGAATTCTTCATTTTGAAGCTGTTTCAAAAGTGTCAGGGCTTCATCGAGTTGCTGGGTTTTGCACAAGCCATCCAACAGAGTAGAGTATGTGAATTGATTGGGAAGTAGGCCTAAACGTTTCATTTTGTCAAGAAGAAGAAAAGCATCTGTTGTTCTACCTGCTTGACACAAGCCTCCAATGAGAGTAGTGTAGGTAATTGTATTAGGAAGAACTTGCTTCCGATTCATTTCCTCAAAGACAGCTGTAGCTTCATCCATCTGATTGTGCTTGCAGTATCCGTTGATCAACGTGCTATAACTGACGACATTAGGAGTATAACCCCTGGTGACAATAGTATTAAGTAACTTTCTTGCCTTAACAACCTGACCTACCAGACAGTATCCATCCATAAGGGAGCTATATGTGATGATATCAGGCCAGTTGCCCATTTTAAGCATGAAAGCAACGACTTGCCAACATTCCCTCACCTCCCTTTCTTGCAAAGGGCATTGCCGCCATTTCATATAGCAGCCTGGTACCTTGACTCCACTGTCCAAAGTTGCAAACTCCCAGAATGAGGGTATTGTAAGTAACAACATTTGGGGAAATACCTTTCGCAATCATTTCTGAAAAAATGTTGAAAGCTTCGTCCAGGTGCTGGTCTATGCAGAGGCTGTCAATGATAGTACTGTAAGTCACAATGTCAGGCTCGTAACCCGGAGTTGTTTCCAGCCTTCTGAGGAGGCGAATAGCTTGAGTTGTTCTGCCAGTCTTGCACAGTCCATTGATGATAGCAGTGCAAGTTATTAAATTGAGATGATAGCCTTTGAGGACTAATTCGTCAAAAAGCTTAATGGCGGTGTCTACCCGACCACCGCGACAGAGGCCATCGATTGGGGAAATACGCTTGGTTCATAGCCTTGTTTGAGAATCCTAGCCAGCAGAGAGCAACCAAAGGCAACTCGATTCAAACGGCAGTAACAATTAATGGCAATGGTGAGTGTGTAACAATTAAGGGCGGTGGAATAGTGCTTTTTTCGAACAATGGAAGAGAGGAGTTGGGTGAATTGGCTGATGGATTCAAACTCATTGACGGCGTTTTCGACTGATCCGTCGCTGAGGTCAGTGAACCCACTTGTAGAAGAAGATGACGACTGCGAATGAATCGATATTTTTGTAAAAGAAGAGTAAAGAAGAGGAAGAAATGGAGGGCGATTGTTACCGTTTCCTGAAAATTCTCCGGCAACAGCAACTCTGTGAGATAATTTTAACATCATCGTCGTCGTCGTCGTCTTGAATGGAAGGAATGGGGAGAAAAAAGTCGAGCTTTCGAACACTAAACACTTAGGTTTTCAGGATGAGTAAATTACATTCACCCCACCTTATGTTTGGCTCAAATAAAAACTTACCCCCCTAATATATCAAAAATAATTAACCCCCCACCCTCTCCCCTTAATTTGAACGGGAATGATGTGGCAGTGCACGAAGCTGATGTGGAAAAGTTTATGCCCATTTCAAACGACGCTAGAAACTTGCGTGAATCCTTTTGCCACCAATCGCACTTTTAAAACGATGTATTGAGCCCATCTTCTTTGGGTTTAATACAAAAATCTCATTGTGACCGTATGACATGAGCTCACGAGGTTCATCTTGCATTGCTTCGACACACTGAATATCCTTTGAAGCTGTTTCGAGGGTTTTGGTTCAGGAGGCAAGCAGAGGTTCATCTTGAATCTGATGTATACACACTTTGTTTTCGGTTCCAAACATCGGTATTCATTGTGGATTGGGCTATATCCAATAAAAGCACAATGATAAGTTTTGGTGAGAAACTTTGAGCCACCTTGATGCCTTAAAGAAGGAAAACATTGACATCCCAACACTCACAACCCACTGAAGTCTGGATGTCGTTTGTAAAGTTTGAAATAGGGGTTCCATTCTTCAAGGTACAGGATGGCAACCGATTGATGAAATATGCAGTGGTAGAGAAAGCTTCTACCCAAAGCGACAATGGAAGATTAGCATGAAATAGCATAGTCAGGCCTGTTTCGACTATGTATCGATGTTTTCTCTCTACCACTCCATTCCTCACTGGAGTTCATGGACACGAAACATGTAATTCGATTCCATGACCTTGAATGTGATTTGAGATATGTGGCAGACACAAACTCTCATCTGCTGTCACATTAAAAGATCTTTATCTTACGATGAAATCAATTCTCAACTTAGCCTTTTGAACTTGATCAAAGTGTGGAAGAATTCAAATCATCTTTTCAATGGGCACAACCAAGTGAACCGAATAATCATCAATAAACACAACATCATAGAGCAAACTATGATGCACAAAAAAAAAAAAAAAAAAAAAAAAAAAAAAAAAAAAGAAAAACCAAATTCTCGCATCGTTTTACTCACCAAATCACCGGGTCAAAGTAACCTTCAAAAGTTGTGCAAGGACATAAAGAAGGAACGGAGGTAGTATGTGTCAAGTTTGGGGAAGATTAACTAAAACAACTTCAACCGACATTCTCGGATATGAAAGTTACTTGTTTTATGATTGAGAACAACTCGTGGTTCTCACAATTTCCTTTAATCGCATTACTGAGCTTGGGTAAAATACAGATGCAAACATCAACTATTTTCCCTAACGCTCAATCAATTTACAATTGTTAATTCGAGTCTAGAATATCATAAACACACAAACTGTACCTAGATCAGTAGATATAAGTGCTTCTTCGTCAAAACTGGGTCCTGCTAGAACAATGTGTGATGGCAAAATGACGCTCTATTGCCTCCAGCACAAATTAGTAAGAATCTTTAGCTTCGGATAACATGGGCTCACTTAGCAATCAAGTAAAGAACTACAATCACGTGAATATCGCAATGTGATTCAATAAATGGTAGAGGACATAATTCAGAAGCTGGCACATGACTGTTTGCTTATACTTCAACATATATCTTTGTTAGTTGTTACTATATGTCAAAGCACAGACCGATAGCAAAACTGGAGGTAGACACCCTGCAAAAGAAGAATTAGCCGACATTGTTTGAACATCTGTACTTTTTTCAAATGTATTAATGGCGGTACGGAGCAGGCACTGTCCCATACTCAAGTATCGAGTGCTAAACGAGTACTGACTTTGATTTCAATAATGCACTGTCAAACACTCGATTTCATCAGTTAATGAAATATATCACAGTACATCTGTGTCACTTTCCCTAATGGAAGTTAATAAGCACCAATATTCTGAACGTCATTATACCATCTGTGTCACTTCAAAGATTGTTTTTGTTGTCTTTCTATCTTTGTCCTGGATGGTACGACTCATGAAAAGAACGGTCACCGGCATTCCCTATTCTTCAGAACCATCCCACTTCAGCATCTTACCTTGATTTCCATGGCCCCCTCGTGTATATTTCTTTTTGTTATGAAGGAATGGCAAGCCCAGCCAAGCTAGAGCGATTTCTTTCAGTAGTAGAGCTTCATAAATTCATATTGCAGAAGTGTGTTGTCATTTATTCTTCATCTTCTAAAATCATCCCATATAAGGGAGCAACATGAAAAGACATTCTCAGTTAGGTCTTCACTATGCAAAACTATTCGATAGCCTCCTTGAGTGATTTTTTTTTTTTAATGATCCTGCTTTTACTGCCAGCTAGGTCTCCGCTATGCAAAATTTTCTTCCAAGTAAACATGGAAATTGCAGGATGCTTGCAAAGAACTTCAACAATTTATTTACTCCATTTATAGCAGCAAATTTCAGTTTGGACAAACAGGTACGCAAGCAAGGGTAAAATACAGACTAATCACAAACTGAAGTGTATGGTAGGCAGCCTGGGGATAGTAATTTACAAGCTCAGAAGAAGAAAGAGGTGGAAGTGAATAGATAGTATTGCAGAACGACGTTGCTAGGCTAAGGGATTTGGGATGTCTGAGCATAAAAGGGAAGGGGAAACAGGTGCTGGAGAGGGGAATCTAAGAGAGGCGTACAAGGAGGGGGACCACCGAACATCACAAGCTTTACTGAAATCTACTCTTTTATCTTCTTTCAAGTATTCATATCCGTGTTTTCCCAAATTATGTTCTAATTTCTATAATCCCTAAATGCAATGAAAAAAAAAAAAAAGAGCTTTGATAGCTTAAAATCATTCATGATTGTGGTGCCTAACTAACTTTTCCCATTAAAAAAGATATATTACCTGGAACATCAATGGCTGAAGTATGATAATTTCCGCAACTCCTCTTTACCTTTAGCTGTGCAGTTACCAATCATTCACTGAAACATGAGATGTCTTAGATCAGCCAGATGTCTTAGATCAGCCAGAAGTCTTTCAGCCTTAACTGAAATACAGGCATAAATTAGAAGTCAATAAAAATATTTTAAAAAATAGATGTCTTAGATCTACCTTCCCTTGCAACCTTATCAATTCTTAAATGATATAGTTATGCACATCAATTGACAGCAAAAATGTCAAAAGCTATATGAGCTTCAGGTTGTTGTTTGTTTATCCTGTCTACAGTGGAAAGTTAACTATGTGCCCAGTTTTACTTTGCATCCAGTTTGCAGTTAACCAAAATAAAAGGATGTCGAATTCCAGTAGTATTTAATTTCTTCTTATCTTTTCCAATAAACCAAAAAGTTGCTCAAGAAATGACAAATTTTATTGTGGTGACAATAGTGAATGACAGGACTCATCAAAACTCTATAGCAAATTTCAGGGGGTGACATATTGGTGAGTGTGGCAGTGGAACCCAAGGCTCCAGACATCATGGGAGGCAGTTAGCTCACTCCTTACGAGGACGTGAGAATTGTCCCTTCGCACTAGATCCGAACTTGGGCCCACCTGCAACCAGCACAGAGCTTCCTCGTATAAGGCAACCACGAGCTTCTCTCTCCAAGCAACCAGACCAAAACCCCTCTGCAGGCATCTTGGCAGAGCCTGCTATGCGTGGGGCCGGTGGGACCAATTGACGGACCACCTGATCGTGGTCATGGTTCCGTGCTGGTTGTGCTCCACGTGGCATAATGGGAGTGCCGAGACTGACGCTACTCACCCAAAATCAAGTGCTACATTTGGCCCCCCTGTGCGTGCACTTCGACTATTTCCAAAACACATCATGCTGCTAGTAAGACTCTTTGCAGGAGGATGAGAAAGAATCGGTTTTCTTTGTTAAGGTTTGTGGAGATCAGTGCTTTGTTGGGTCTACAAAGCTGTGGGGATGACCTTTTAGACTTCTTTACCTCTATTCGGAGGCTGGAAATGCGAAGGCTTCCACCTGCTTCCTGTTTGTCACCTCCTGACCCCCAATCTTAATCCTAGACACTTATACTTCAACGGAGAGAATAAATTTGGATACTTTCGAGACTTCTAAACAACCTCAAAGACTTCATGGAACTCTGACTTCTCAAGTACCTCCACATATTGATAGAGTAAATGTGTCCTTGTATTGATCTTAATTATTGTCTTTCAAATTTGTCTAGTGTATATTTATGAATCATTTACATTAAAATACATTTGTGTGTGTATCTATTGATACATGTATATATATAAATAGTTCTGCCGTTCCCCTCGCGTTTCGTCTCCCCAAATTTTAAAAATTTCCGTTCCAGCGTTCCCGTCCCCTTTCCTGTTTCAGTGCTACGGAGCCTGTACCTTAAAGGTCAAAATAAGATGCAGGTACCCGGAAGAAGATACTATAGTAGATAAAAAAACAAAAGAAGAGAAACAGACCAGATAAGTACTTTGCTCGGATAATTTAACTGCCTCTAACTGAACGTCTTTTTAAGAAAACAAATATGGCATACCTTTAGCATATGCACTCTGTTCTACCAGCAGATAGCAGCACCTATTTCACCAATTCGAGTCTCAAAAAGTGGAACAGTGGATAAATTCCACAAGCCTCGGATGGGACACCCCAATGCAGAAGTCGTAACTTTCATATGCTTTCCAAGGAAGTGGCATACCTTGTATTTCCAGTAGTACCAGCTGATCTATCAATTTCAGGACCACCCGCAAGCACCACAATTTGACCAGAGACTACAATGAATCAATAGACAAAGGCATCTCGTTTGGTACCTATATATAAAAGCACAACACCTTAAATCTACAGAGTTGAAGTGTTAGGCTTGACAAGGCAAGAACAAGACATACAGTTTTCCTTGAAATTATGATGGGATAAGCAAGGTTTGCATTGTGAAAAACACCAGAGATTGCATCTGCAGATGGAAAAGGTAGATTGCGAAAATGATATAGAGACAGATAAATGCTGTAGGTATTTGCTTCAATTCGAATCATTACAGATGCAAGCATTACTAACATGAATGACAAGTTTGTTAAGAGATTACAAAGAGTGTGTCCATTTACTAACATGAATCATTATAGATGCCAATTTAGTCAGCAAGGATCATTAACATGAACTAACATGAATAGATAGATGCAAGCATTACTAACATGAATGACAAGTTTGTTAAGAGATTAGAAAGAGCGTGTCCGATTGTCCAACTTGCGAATAACTTGGTCGAGCACATTCCGTTACTATTTTCCCCACTTTAACAGTCTTTGATATGAGACACTTGTCAGTTTGAGAAAGGATGAACCACGCAAAAAAATTGAGACCAAAGAAGAGCGTCTTCAGTTTTCCTTCATGGTATAAGACACTAATTAGAGTATTGTAGATGGCAGTACCAGGGAACACTTGGTTCTGACTTCCGAGTCATTTTCTCGAAGATAGTTATAGCTTTATCTATGGGTTTGTGCTTGCAGTACTCATTGGTCAGTGTGTTGTAACTTACGACATTAGAAGTAATACCCGTGGTGACAATATTACCAAGTAACTTGCATTGCGAACCTGACCTACCAGACATTACACATCCATGCTTCCTAGATCTGACAAATTGCCCATTTTAAGCATCAAAAGCAACCAGTTGTAGCACCAAAAGGAGATTTGACAACCTCAACAAAAGTAGGATTGTGGTGTTAAATAAACTATGCCTAAACCAAAGATTTGAAAACTTCCAACAAACATAGGAACAACTTTCGACAACAGGAGATTTGACAACTTTCAAATCAGTTCATTATAGATTGATTGAGGTGTTTGATAAACTATGATTAGACCAAAGAAGATGGTTACCAGGAACATCAATGGCAGAAGCATGCTTGCTTCAGAACTCCTATGTCCCTCTATCTGTGAGAATACCTATTGCAGCACCAAAAGGTAATTAAGCAACAAATAACCATCCAAAATGCTTTGGGAAACACACAAGCTGGACCAACATCAGGTTGCCTCAACTAGCAATCTCTCAGCCTCATCAGAAAACAACAAGCTGTGAACCATTCACAAATTATGAATACATTTAAATAAAGATATCTAATGTTCATCCTCCCTAGCAAGCTTATTAATTCTGAAATAGAATCTAACAGCTCTTGTTTATCCTAACTACAGGGAAAAGTTATAAAGACGCCCAGTTGAGGTGCAATCATTTTTCGCGTCCAACACACAGTTGATGCGAAGTCAAAGAACTCAAATGATACTTTGTTTTCTTATCTTTTCCAGCTAACCAAAAAGTTGCTCAGAAATGGTGCAGTTTCTTATGGTGATGTATCGGTGAAGTAAAAGAAGGCGGATATAGCTACAGGGACATGCTCAAGGGAAATACTCCCTTCAGAAGAAAAATTTAACTAAGACCCCGAGGCAAATGGTGAATAATGTGAAAGTGCGAGATTGACAAGTTGCTACCTTAACACTAACTCAGTAACTCTAGTACTAAGTAGGCATTTCATGTACATATAGATGCTATAGAGGTGAAAGCACAATCAAGCCCAGCCTATATATTCTATACAACACCTTGCGGTATATCCCTATTCCCATGATAAGTAAAAATCATTTTTTTTTATGGACGACTGCAAACAAAAACTAGAAGCATTATAATAGTATCAAGTTTCAACTAAAGCCCACATGTTTTCTTTTGTTTTGAGTTTCAGAAACCTATTTCTGGAAATTATCATCCAACATAGCATTCTGGGAAGATTCACGCTCAGGCACGCCACCATGGAATTGTTTAAAGACCACATTATTGGTTGATTCTCAGGGATTGGATCATAGTGTGTTGTCACTGGAGAACAACATTTCCACATGCAGACCCGAAAACAGTTCCTCTTCCAGGATTTATATGATACAAAACAGCAGACTTGAACCAATAATAACCTTTTCGGAAACTCTAAAGCACCAACAAAATCAAACACTTCATATTACACCATATGAATGCATAGGAAATGCAATATTAAGGGAATGTATTAACTAAAATATTACATAGCATATCGATTCAGCCAAAGAACCTTTTATTTCATTCATATCATCTGCCAGAATGTGATATTGTTTATCCTATTTTATGCAATCTTTCTTTTTAAAAACTTCTTGCAATAATATACATCCAAAAACCTGGCATACAAGACTGAAAATCATATAGTATAAACAAGAGTACTGACTTAGGTGAGCTTTACCCACTTTTTATTGACAGTCATAAAACATCCATGATTGTTGTCACACGTGACTAAAGAAAGTAATGACTTAAGAAACCGAGCTGACACCCGAAAATTCCTTAAGCACCTCCTGTGAAGTCTTGTCCAACCCATCAGCATTCAGAATAGTATTAAACAGAATTTTTACTGTGCCCGTACCAACCCCAATTCCTCTCTTGCGCATTATCTCGAGAACTTCAACTGCCTTTGCCATCTCATTATTCTTTAAATATGCATTCACGAAAATGGAATATGAAAAATAATCTGGAGAACATTCACTTTCGTCCATTCTACTCATCAACTCATTTGCTTCATCAAATAGACTTTCTTTACAAAGTCCATTTAGCATGATATTGCATGTCTGAACGTTAGGTTTTAGTCCTTTCGCAAAGAGGGCCGAGAAGAGTTCTCGAGCACCAATGAGCCTCCCACCTTTGCACAAACCATCCAGTACCACGTTATAGACCACAATATCAGGCTCGAATTCTTCATTTTCAAGCTGTTTCAAAAGTGCCAATGCCTTGTCAAGTTGCTGGTTTTTGCACAAGCCGTCCAACAGAGTAGAGTATGTGAATTGATTCGGAAACAGGCCTTGATCTTTCATCTTGTCAAGAAGAAGAAGAGCTTCTGCGGTTCTTCTTGCCTGACACAAGCCACCAATGAGGGAAGTGTAGGTAACTGTATTAGGAAGAACCTGATTACGAGTCATTTCCTCAGAGATGGTCCTAGCTTCGTCAATCTGATTGCACTTGCAGTAACCGTTGATCAACGTGCTGTAACTGACGACGTCGGGAGTATAACCCCTTGCAACGATAGTATTAAATAGCTTTCTTGCCTTACCAAGCTGGCCTAGCAAACAGTATCCATCCATTAGAGAATTATATGTGATGATATTTGGCCAGATTCCCGTTTTAATCATGAAAGCAACCACTTGCCAAGATTCCTTCACCATCCCTTTTTTGCAAAGGGCATCCACCATAATGGTGAACGTCCTGGTGTTAGGCGAGATATTCATGATCACCATTTCATACAGCAGTCTAGTACCTTGGCTCCACTGTCCGAAATTGCAAACTCCGAGAATGAGGGATGTATAGGTAACAACGTCTGGGGAGATACCTTTACCAATCATTTCTGAAAAGATGTTGAAAGCCTGGTCCAATTGCTGGTCTATGCAGAGGCTATCAATGATGGTATTGTAAGTCACAATGTCAGGTTCGTAACCCGGAGTTGTTTCGAGCCTTCTGAGGAGGCGAATAGCTTGAGTTGTTCTGCCAGCCTTGCACAATCCATTGATAATAGCACTGTAAGTTATTAAATTGAGATGATAGCCTTTGAGGACTAATTCGTCAAAGAGCTGAATGGCAGCATCTACGCGACCACCGCGGCAAAGGCCATCAATCAAACTAGTAAAGGTTACGACGTCTGGTTCATCACCTTGTTTGAGAATCCTGGCCAGCAGAGAGCAACCTAGGGCAACTCGATTCAAACGGCAGTAACAATTGATGGCGATGCTGAGCGTGTAAAGATCAGGCCTAATCTTGTGGTATTGGGTTCCAAAGGAATCCAATTGGGAGAACAAAGAGAGGGCAGTGGAATAGTGCTTCATTCGAACAATGGAAGAGAGGAGTTGATTGAATTGGATGATGCAAGGCAAAGGTCGCAAATGAAGCATCGAAACAAACTGATTAACAGCGTCGTCGACGTGGAGCGTGTAAAGATCAGGCCTAACCTTGTAGTGTTGTTCGGATCCAAAGGAATCTAATTTGGCAAACAAATAGAGGGCGGTGGAGTAGTGTTTCCTTCGAACAAGTGAAGAGAGGAGTTGGGTGAATTGGATGATGGACGGCAAGGGTCGCGTATGAAGCATAGATTCAAACAGATTAACGGCGTCGTCGACGTGGAGGTGAGTGAACCGATCAGATTTGGTCAAGTTATTATCGGTTTGGGAATGAAGTGAATTCACGCAAGTAAAAGAGCCAAGAAATGAAGGAGAAAAGTTACCGCCTCGCAAAACAGTTGAAGAAGAAGAGAAAGCACAATTTCCTCCTGAAGCAGCAGCTTTCGCCATCCTTCGAGATAAAATCATCTCTGAGGAATGAAATGAATTCACAGGAGTAAAAGAGCGTAGAAATGGAGGAGAAAAGGTACCGATTTGTGGAACAGTTGAAGAAGAAGAAGAGAAAGCACCATTTCCTCTTCCTGAAGCAGCTTTCGCCATCCTTGGAGATAAAACCATCGTCTTCTTCATGTTGGATCTGAGGTCGATCTATTTCAGAAGACGAAAGCTCTTCTCGTTCTCTTCTATTTCTGGGGTTTTCTCTCGAGTCTGGAAGGAACTGAACTGGTAGATTATCAGTACCAATCCTCATGACAAAATTAAAATAAAATAAAAATACTGCTAACTTGTGTTGTGCTTTCAGTTATACAGTCTAGAATTTTGTCAAACTCAGGGAATGCCCGTGCCGAGGGTACTACCAAAAAACACGTTTTACGGCCTATTGTAATGTCATAAGTAAAATGAATATTTTCATCTACAAACATGAGCAGAAAACGAAGATAACATAAATTATTGTATTAAATAATCAGAAACAAAGGAAGCATCTTTTTTATAATTATAATAAAAGGAGTGGGTAGTTAAGTGGATAGTTAAGTAGTGGATAGTTAAGTGGGTGGTATGTGAGATCTAAGGGCTGGAGTTAATTTAATCTAACGGTCTAAAAGACATTTTAAAGTCAACCGTCCTAATTTATAATATAAAAATTTTAGGGTAAAAGACAAAAACAAACCCTTGAGTATGGGTTATATACAAAAACATCCCTCGTGCTCGGGGATATACAAAAACCGCCCTTCTCAGATAACGGAGGTAACGGTGACGTAACAGACGAAGAAAAAGACAAAAATGCTCCTAAGATGAAAGAATATTACCCACTATATGTTATCATAAACCCTAATCTCTCTTTTCTTTCTCATCCTCACAGCTCCATCTCTTTTCTTCATCGCACCCACAACCCACTTCCCTCTCTACACAGATCACTACCTCTGTTGTTTCTTCCCCGCTAAGAACCTTCTAAAAAGTACAATCTCACATTGATTTGCAAGTCCTACTGTATTATAATAACCCTAAATCTCTGTACTAGAAAGCATAATTGGCCCAAACCTAGTTTTTCAATTCTCTGATTTGGGGCTTTATTTGTTTATTGACATCTCAAACGAATCTATCTCTCTACCCATCCCAGCTCATTCAATTGGGAATTTTCCTTTAATCTGTTCCTCGATTGGGTTAGTTTCTGTATACATAGATATGTTTGTTTATTTCTTCAATTTCTAATCCAAGTCTTTCTCTGCTTCAATGGGTTTTGGCTCCTCGAAGCAACCCATATGCCGGAACTGTCACGCGCCGTGCTCGTCGACGGCGGCAACGACGCGGAGTTACTCCACCACCCAGCTGTCAAGGACGGCGATACCTATCACGTCGTCTCTCTCACATCCTCCACATTAGGGTGTCAGGCACTTAGATAACTGGTAAGATCAAATACAAAAATGGAGGAGGACTAAAGTGCCATTAGAACCAAACTGATGACCTGTAATTGGGACGAAAGTGCAATAGAAGCTAAACTAGTGACTTGTAATTTGGAGTAGCAGGAACTGTACGATGAAGAAACCGGTGACATCTCAGCCGTTGAAACCTTTAGCCGCTAGAAGGAAGGAAGACCAAATAATTATTGGAACGCTGCCGTTTAGATCTTATTTTTGTGGTTAAAGACTATTTTACCCTTTTATGTCGTAGTAATTTCAATTGTACCGAGGTTTGTTACCTCGTGATGCGTGCTGAGCTGTGATACAGCTCCAACGGTTAAAACCCCTCTGTGAGGGATGAGCAGACAATGAAAAATTTGTTATCATTTCTGTGATTTCCTCTCTCTCTCTCTCTTCTTCTCAATCTCTCTCTGATTCTCTCGCCTCCATTCTTTTATGTTCTACACCAATTGAAACCCTAATTTACCAGTTAGGGTGGAGATTCATTGTCAGATCTAGGGTTGATTTAACCGGGTCCTGACAAATTGGTATCAGAGCCAGGTTATTCACCGGCTCCGACCATCGCCATGACTCGAACGGAGGAGTTAGAAGCTCGCCAGAACGAAGCTGACAAGGAATTGAAGGGGGTTAAAACCCTACAGGTTCAGATGATGGAAATTCTGCAAAATATCGATCAACGCCTCAATGAGCTCTCGGCCAGATCTCAGCTGCAATACGAAGAATTGAAGCAACACCGGGGCGTGTTGGCGACTCCGGCGAGAAATCCGGGGAAAGAGAAGGTGGGAACCGGTGACAACAGATCAACTCCCATCAATATTGGGGACAATTCATCCAGATCCACTTCTGAACCCAGAAATGGAACAGCACCAACTATGAGACTACCTCAAATTGATTTTCCCCGATTTGAAGGTACGGACCCTAGGAATTGGATTAAGAAATGTTCACGGTTCTTTCAATTTTTTCCAGCTAGTAGTGAGCAAAAAGTAGCACTAGCATCGTTGTATTTGGATGGGTCTGGTGATGTGTTGTTTAAGAGTGCATATGAAACCATTGACACCTTGACTTGGGAATTATTTACGACTGATTCGTGTGCCAAGTTTGAGGAAGATGAGCTAGAAGATGTTGTGGGAATGATTTGCAGCCTCAAACAAGAGGGAACCCTAGAAGATCATGTTATGAAATTTGAGGAATTAAGGTTGAAGGTACTTCTCAAACAACCCTCCCTCAATGAGGAGTTCTTCATTTCTGTGTTTAGAAGTGGGTTGCAAATTGAGCTAAAACACATTATTACCCTCCTTAAACCAAAAACCCTCCAAGAAGCATTCCATTTAGCCAAAATTGAAGCTGCCTATCAAAAGGAGCTATCACAACAGTCCTATACCATGAAAGCCACTTATACCACAACTACAAAACCTACCATTACTTATCCTACTTCACCAAAATCAAACCCCAAAACTCTTACTCTCACTCAATACAACCACACTTCAAATGCCAGCTCCTCAAAAGGGACCTCCAACATAACCACTTCCACACCAACTAACACCACAACTACTACCATTCCCATTCAGAAAATGTCTCAAGATGAAATGCAGAAAAGAAGAGAGAAGAACCTCTGCTATTTTTTTGATGAGACTTATTATAGAGGGCATAAATGCAGAAAGAAGCAGCAGCTGTACCTCTTATTGTGTGATGAAGAAGAAGAGCCCCAAAATATTGAGCCTATTGTCACATCACCAGAATGTGAAGAGCCTTGTTCTCCAGAAATTGAAGGTGCAGAAGCCAATATCACTCTAAATGCCATCTATGGGCTCTCTAATCATACTACTCTTAAATTGAAGGGTAAGTGCCATAACAGCGCCATTATTATGTTGATAGATTCTGGCAGCACACATAACTTCATAGATGCTGCAGAGGCTAAGAAATTGGGGTGTGTCTTAGAACCCACTAAAGAAGTGAGGGTCACTGTAGCTAATGGAGATCAACTCCTTAGTGGAACCATGTGCCCTAACTTTGAATGGACACTACAAGGAGTTAAGTTTGAGGCACCTATGAGGGTTATTTCTTTGGGTGGCTGTGATGTAGTTTTGGGGGTACAATGGCTAACTACTCTGGGCCCTTCTCTTATGGACTTTTCCAAACTTACTCTCACTTACCACCAAGGTCACAAAGAGGTGGTGTTGCAGGGAATACAAGAAAATGGGGAGCTCACTCTCATTACATGCAAGGCTCTGCAAAGATTCTGCAACACTCATGACACCACCATACTCTATCACTTGTCCATGAAAGAGGAAAAACACACAGAAGCACAGATGCCACCAGCTTTACAAACAAATCTCAAACAATATCAAGAAGTGTTTGGAGAACCCAAAGGCTTACTTCCCTTGAGGCAGCAAGATCATCAAATTCCACTAATGGCTGGAAGTGATCCAGTGAGTATGAGACCCTACAGATGTCCAGTACTGCAGAAGAATGAGATAGAAAAGAAAGTAAGAGAAATGTTGCAAGTTGGGGTCATTAGACATAGAAACAGCCCATTTGCTTCACCAGCTATCTTGGTCAAAAAGAAAGACAATTCTTGGAGAATGTGCATAGATTACAGGCAACTTAACAAGATCACTATCAAGGACAAGTTTCCCATACCATTAATTGATGAATTATTGGATGAGCTGGGAGGAGCTACCATCTTCTCCAAGTTAGATCTAAGATCAGGGTATCATCAGGTGAGGATGAATGAGCAAGACATTGCCAAAAAAGCTTTCAAAACTCATGAAGGTCACTATGAGTACTTAGTTATGCCATTTGGGTTGACTAATGCTCCATCCACCTTTCAAGGGTTAATGAATACCATCTTTAAACCTTATCTCAGACAGTTCATTCTAGTTTTCTTTGATGACATTTTGGTCTATAGCCCCACCTTGGAAGCTCACATTGGTCACCTACATACTACCCTCACCACCCTCAAACAACACCAACTCTTAGCCAAACTCTCCAAATGTTCTTTTGGTCAACCTCAACTAGAATACCTAGGTCATTTAATCTCAGCAGAAGGAGTCAAGGCTGATCCCAACAAGGTGGTTAATATGATACAATGGCCTATACCCAAAAATTTGAAGGCATTGAGAGGGTTTCTGGGTCTTACGGGGTATTACAGAAAGTTTGTGAGGAATTATGGTACAATCAGCAGGCCTCTAACTGCATCACTCAAAAAAGGGGATTTCTCATGGAATGAAGAGGCAGAAAAGGCTTTTGAAACATTGAAGACTAGCATGTCTCAAACCCCAATGCTAGCTTTGCCTGATTACACTAAGACATTTGTGATAGAATCAGATGCTTCTTATTATGGGTTGGGTGCTGTATTGATGCAGCAAGGCAGACCTCTTGCTTACTTTAGCAAGGCATTGGCTACAAAACACTTGGGGTGGTCTACCTATGACAAGGAACTATTAGCTCTGGTCATGGCTGTGCAGAAGTGGAGAAGTTATTTAGAAGGTAGAGCTTTCATCATAGCTACTGACCATTTCAGTCTCAAACACCTACTTGATCAGAGAATCTCAACTATGCTACAACAGAAGTGGGTTTCTAAGTTAATGGGTCTGGATTACACTATTTTTTACAAACAAGAGAAGCACAATGTTGCAGCTGATGCATTATCTAGAATACATGAACCATCAGGGGTGGAGTGTGCTGCATTATCTGTCACCAAACCCATTTGGAAAGAGGAGGTAGCTGCTAGTGATAACGCCCAATTAGGGGTTATCTTTTAGCCTGATTTCACGAGTATTTGTGTCGAAAATAGCGGTTTTTGCCGGAAAATGCCGTAGAATGCCTCGGGAATCTAGAACGAGACGTTTATTTGTACTTGCTGGATTTCTGCTTATTTCTTGCTATATTTGGATATGATCGCGGGTTTTCGTTAGTGTTGCCTTTTCAGGAACAGGTTCGGGAGGTGCATCGGGAAGCGTGCCGGGACCAAGCCGGGACCGTCTCGGGAAACGTGCACAAGACCGGGACACGGCGGAAACACGGAAAAGCAGAAGTACACCGAAGAAGCAAACCGGGAGCGTCAGGCAGAAGAGTGGGACCCAGGGGACCAAACCTGGCCCACCAAAGGACCAAGTGGGGCCCACCTCTCCACCCACTGCCTGCGTATATACGCAGCCTTGCGTATATACGCAGGCAGTGAGGGAGAGGGGGGTGGTTGGTTGGGCCCTGGTTGCGTATATACGCAACCCTGCGTATATACGCAGCCACTTTTGACTTTTGGTCAAAGACGGTGGACCGATGGCAAATTCCGTAATTTCGGGCACAAGCGTTTTCGGGAAATAGCACTATTTAAAGACTCGTCCAGACTCGTTTTGAGGACATCACGGAGACACAGCACAATTCTCAGCACAACCGAAGGACAAGTCAGAGCATTCACGGAGAGCACGAAAGCGCGATTCGAGATTCGAAGACTTAGTTTGATTTCGTTCTCTCTCTTTATATTCAGAAACTGCGTTTTGTATTATGTCTAGTCGTAGCTAAACTTTTCACCTAGGTTCTCGGTGAACCTAGGGTTTCGTACTCAGATTTTATGATTACTTCGTTTATGGATTCATGATGATTGTCTTAATTCAGCAAGTTGTATCTGTTATTCTGGTTTTGATTATTATTATGCATGATAGGATTGATCACCCAGGATTGCTATAGACCCGAGCTTGTAGGTGAAAACGTCAAGTTAGGGTTAGGAAGAAAAACCAGGATTTAGTACCTTACCCTGATAGACCGACCAGAGAAAGGGAGATAGGGCTAGCATCGAAAAACGTGAGACCAACTGTTAGAGAATTTGACCCGGGCCATTCGGACAGGTTAGAAACCCTAACAGGATTAGACCGAGACTGCAGATTTAGGCAGCTTAACAAGAATCCGAAAGTCTGCAGGATCGGGATTACGTGTGGAATCTGAAAAGTCACTGCACAACTGGTGCTTTGCACAGATATCGAAACTGCTGAGTGTTTTCATAATCGAACGTAAAACTGAAATCTGTAGAAACCCTAGGGGATCCGGGAGCCTAGCCTTCATCTATTATCATTACAACCAAATCAGCTTATTTCAGAAAACGTCACAAAAATATTTACGTTTACGTTTTTAATTCTTGTTTTTAGTTCAGTCATTATAATCACAACCTACTCCTCCTGGTTACTACTCTTGGAAAACCGAAACTGACAACGCAAGTAAACCCGAAATAGTCCTCGTGGGAACGATCACCCGAGCCTAATTGCACCCGGTATTACAAGATTCGTAAACTTGCGACAGCACGTTAGTTTGCGCATCAAGTTTTTGGCGCCGTTGCCGGGGACTTTTTAGGGTCTATTTAGTAGTCAGAATTAGTTTTATGAGTTTTTGTTTATTTTCAGTTTCGTTATTTTTCTTTTTATCTCACTGCGTTTTTGAATCTGCGTTTTCAGGACTGTTTAGTTGATGCCCAGATTGCCTCGCGATTTGGTGTCACCACTCGACAACCCGGAAAAACTGTATACCGAACAGAACCGCAGAAACCGAGAAAGCAGGATGGCAACCAACCAGAGACATCCACCCGAGAACACCGAAGCCGGTGGACAGGAACGAGAGACACGTACCCCAGCCCAGATGGCGCGGTACATTGAGGAGCTTGTCACAGCGGGGCTTGCTGCCCGAAGCAACCAGAGAACATATAACCGATCTGGGAAGGCGTTGGTGGAAAATTTCGAAGTCCCCACCGGGGGGCATGAGCGAGCTATTGTGGTGCCCGAGATCACCGCCGAGCACTTTGACATCAAACCATCCACCATCCAGACGGTACAAACTCTCTGCCCGTTTCATGGCAGGGCCGACGAAGACCCGAACGATTTTATCGGGAAATTCGAAGATTACTGCAACAAGGTCAGATACAAGGGGGTAGAAGCAGAGGCACTCATGTTGATCTTATTCCCATACTGTCTTTATGGAGTAGCCAAGGACTGGCTCGAATCCCGACCACCCCGATCCATCACCACATGGGAGGAGTGTGTCACGGATTTTCTGGCAAAATTCTATCCTGCCTCCCGAGTCATACAGTTACAGAGCGAGATCCTGTCATTCAGACAGAAGATGGGGGAGACGGTGGTGGACGCATGGGACAGGCTCATGAGATTGGTCAAACGGTGCCCGAACCACGGTTTTGGAGACGCGAAAATCCTGCAGGTTTTCTACCATGCCCTAGACAGGGAGAACGCCGACAGGATTGACAGAGAGGTCGGAGGAAACTTCTTGTATCATGTGGACAAAGAAGGTGCGTATGACCTGATGAAGCAGTTGGCCAAGCAGGACACCCGACTGTTTGATGATCGCAGGATGGCGGCTAGTGCCGAATCCGCAGAGGATGACCGTATAGACAACCTGGCCAAGATCGTTCACGACTTGGTCAAGAAGGTCTACTCGGATAAGAAGACTGTTGCAGCAGTCGAGGAACCGGATCTGGACACAGCCATTGAGGAGCTAAGGACCAAAGATACCAATTACGTACAGCAGCAGTGGGACCCGAGCCGGTACCGACCGGGTACGAGAGACCATCCCGGGTTTCGGTACGGAAACCCGAACGCAGCAGTTTATGCACCGGGATTCCAGCACAGGCCACCAGCCCAGCAGGCTGCCCCAGCCCAGCAGGCTCAGTCAGTCCCGTCAGCACAGCAGTACGACGCTCAGATGAAAGAGATCAAGTCCATGTTCCAGACTATGGAGTCCCGGTTCAAGCACATGGACACCTTGACGGCAGATATGCAGACAACCAAAACGTCACTGCGCGCTTTGGAAGTACAAGTGGGGCAGTTAGCACAACAGCTAACGGAGAGACAGCCAGGAAACCTACCCTCGAACACAGTAAACAATCCACGGGCTCAGATCAATGCTGTCTCCACTCGGAGTGGATTGGCACTGCAGGATCCACCGTATCCCAGCCACGCACGTGCAGAAAATTCGAAAGAAGTAGAACGCAACTTGTCGGGCCAGGATAGCAGCACAGTCGACCGCCCCCAGCCGAAGGGCTCGGTTGAGCAGGATGCAGTGCAGAACGAGACAGGTACAGAAACTGTACCCGTCTCCAAGGAGGTCCCATACCCCTTGCGAACACGAAAGAGGGATGACAGCAAGGACTACGCCAGGTTTCTCGAGATGTTCAAGCAGCTGCAGATTAACATACCTTTTGCTGAGGCTTTGGCTAAGATGCCCACTTACGCCAAATTCCTCAAGGACATCTTGTATGGGAGGAGGCGAATGAGCGATTTCGAGACCATAAACCTGACGGCAGAAGTGAGCAATTGTGTGAAGAATGGGCTACCGAGGAAGAGAAAGGATCCTGGCAGTTTCGTCATACCGGTCACCCTAGGAAACGCTTACACAGGAAAGGCTCTGTGTGACCTAGGAGCCAGCATCAACCTGATGCCGCTGACGATTTTCAAGAGTTTGAAAGTCGGTGAACCCCGACCCACCAGAATCATGCTGCAGATGGCAGACAGGTCCGTAAAACAGGCCTACGGTGTTATCGAGGATATTCTGGTCAAGGTCGGCGAGCTTATTTTTCCGGCAGATTTCGTCATCCTGGACATGGAGGCAGGGGAGGTACCGCTCATACTTGGCAGGCTGTTCTTGGCCACGGGCGAAGCAATGATAAACTGCAAGAGCGGGGAGATGACCATGCAGATTAACGAGGAAAAAGTGAAATTCAACGTCTTCAAAAATCTGCAACTGCCAAACTAC
Organism: Linanthus parryae; assembly: GCA_023055425.1. Lineage (NCBI taxonomy): Eukaryota > Viridiplantae > Streptophyta > Magnoliopsida > Ericales > Polemoniaceae > Linanthus > Linanthus parryae. The sequence goes on along the minus strand of JALGPY010000001.1, from coordinate 176,707,004 downwards.
TACGACCACGAGGACATCTTTGCTATCGATGTGGTGGACGAAGGCTGGGAAAACGAGGAGATGGACCAGTTGTGGGAAGAGATTGACAGCATGTACGGGGAAGAAAAAGAGAAGACTCGGTGCGAGCACGCCATGAGGGCCAAGGACTGGACCACTTTGCACCGGGACGAAGACGGCGGGCCAAAGATGATTCTGGTCCCGTCACTCAAGGAGCCACCCGCATTGGAGCTGAAACCGCTCCCGAGCCATCTCAGGTATGCGTATATTGGTGAAAATAGCACTCTGCCCGTAATTGTTTCGTCTCGTTTATCTCAGGAACAGGAGCAGAAACTGCTGGAAGTATTGCGAGAGCATAAGGAAGCAATCGCATGGACGATTGCAGATATCAAGGGGATCAGCCCCTCCTACTGCATGCACAAGATCCGAATTGAAGAAGGCAAGAAACCGGTGATTCAGCCCCAGCGGAGACTGAACCCGAACATGAAGGACGTTGTGCGAAAAGAGGTCATGAAGTGGCTGGAAGAGGGAATCATCTACCCCATATCGGACAGCACGTGGATCAGCCCGGTCCAGTGCGTGCCCAAAAAAGGGGGTATTACGGTGGTGCAGAATAAAGATCAGGAGCAGATTGCGCAGCGCACCGTTACGGGCTGGAGAATCTGCATGGACTACCGGAGGCTAAACGATGCAACACTGAAGGACCACTTCCCGCTGCCATTCATGGACCAGATGCTGGACCGGCTCGCCCATCACGCCTACTACTGTTTTCTGGACGGGTACTCCGGGTATAACCAGATTTGCATAGCCCCGGAAGATCAGGAAAAGACGACGTTTACCTGCCCATACGGTACTTTCGCGTTTCGGCGCATGCCGTTCGGGTTGTGTAATGCTCCTGCCACGTTCCAGAGATGTATGATGGCGATTTTTTCCGACATGATCGAGAAAAATCTGGAGGTCTTCATGGACGACTTTTCACTCTTCGGGGACAGTTTCGATGACTGCCTGTTCCATTTGGGCCAGGTTCTGATCCGATGCAAGAAGGCAAATTTGGTACTAAATTGGGAAAAGTGTCACTTTATGGTCACCGAGGGGATCGTGTTGGGTCACAGAATTTCCAGCAAAGGACTCGAGGTGGACAGGGCTAAGATCGAGGTGATAAAGCAGCTTCCATACCCGACGAACGTAAGGGCGATCAAAAGTTTTCTGGGACATGCAGGATTTTACCGAAGGTTCATCAAGGACTTTTCCAAGATCACAAAGCCACTTTGCGCGTTACTCGGAAAAGACGTACCCTTTGATTTCGATGCAGCATGTCGGCAGGCTTTTGACCATTTGAAGGAAAAGCTGACCACAGCCCCGGTTATAACCACGCCAGATTGGTCACTCCCGTTTGAGCTGATGTGTGACGCCAGCGACTACGCAGTCGGGGCAGTTTTGGGACAGCGGAAGGATAAGGTATGCCATGTCATTTATTATGCAAGCCGGGTACTCAACGATGCCCAACTCAACTATGGCACGACAGAAAAGGAACTGCTGGCCGTGGTGTACGCCCTGGATAAATTCAGGCCCTATTTGGTCGGGTCAAAAGTTATTGTTTTTACCGACCATAGTGCTCTGAAATACCTGCTGGACAAGAAGGACGCAAAACCGAGACTGTTGAGGTGGGTACTATTGATGCAGGAATTCGACGTGGAAATCCGGGACAAGAAGGGAGTTGAGAACGTGGTAGCGGATCACCTATCCAGACTTGAAAACGTGAAGGTGGACCCGGTGCCGATCAAGGAAAACTTCCCGGACGAGCACATCATGGCAGTCAAAATCGGGAGACCGTGGTACTATGCCATAGCCAATTACTTGGTCACTGGCACGCTTCCCGAGGATCTCACCCCGTCGCAGCGGAAAAAGTTCATTGCCGAAAGTCGACAGTATTTCTGGGACGACCCGTACTTGTTCAAACAGGGGGCCGACAACATCCTGAGAAGGTGTATCCCGACCCACGAGGCCTGGAACGTGATCCGACACTGCCACTCATCACAGTGTGGGGGTCATTTTGGTGGAACGCGAACAGCGCATAAAATACTGCAGTCCGGGTTTTTCTGGCCGACAATCTTCAAAGACTGTCACGACTATGTGCAGGGATGCGATAGGTGCCAGAGGACAGGAAACACGTCACACCGGGACGAGATGCCGATGACCGTGTGGCAGGAGGTAGAGCCATTTGATGTCTGGGGGATTGACTTCATGGGTCCGTTCCCGTCATCGATGGGGAATCTTTACATTCTGCTGGCAGTAGATTATGTGACAAAGTGGATCGAAGCGATCGCGTGTCAGAAAAACGATGCAGCTACCGTTGAGCGTTTTCTGAAACGCAACGTTTTCACTCGTTTCGGGACTCCCAGGGCAATGATCAGCGACGAGGGCTCTCACTTCATCAATCGAGTTTTTGCGAAAGTTCTGAAACAATACGGTGTGTCAGTTCATAAAGTCTCGTTACCTTACCATCCGCAGACGAACGGACAAGCCGAGGTGTCGAATCGAGAGATCAAGAGCATACTCGAGAAAACAGTGAATCTCGGCCGAAAGGATTGGTCCGTCAGACTAGACGATGCTCTCTGGGCCTACAGGACAGCTTTCAAAACACCGCTGGGAATGTCACCATACCAGCTCGTTTTTGGGAAAGCGTGCCACTTACCGGTGGAACTGGAGCACAAAGCGTATTGGGCCATCAAACTGCTCAACTTGGACCAGAATCTAGCAGGGGATAAGAGGAAGAAGGCACTGCTGGAATTGGAAGAATTCCGCAGAACGGCTTTCGAGAGCGCCAAAATTTACAAAGAGAAGACAAAGAAGTGGCATGATAACCGTATCACGCCAACGCAGTTTAACGAAGGCGACAAAGTGCTTCTCTACAATACCCGGATGCGGTTCTTTCCGGGGAAGTTGAGGTCTCGTTGGTCGGGACCGTTCATCATCAAGCAGATCTTTGCCTGGGGGGCATTCGAGCTGGAAAATCCAAAAGACAAATCCAGCTTCAGGGTGAACGGGAACATGATCAAGCCGTATCTCGAGACCGCCGAAGTCGTCAAAATAGACCCGGTCTATTTTGATGATCCGTAAGAGGTAACAAGGTCGGGCCGTCGACCGTAAATCACAAGGCGCTGTTTGGGAGGCAACCCAAAATTTATCGTTTATTTATTTAGTTTTAGTAGTTATTCCGTTATTATGACAGTTCTGAATTTTCAAGAGAGGCGAGATGAGCGGGTTTTTGACTTTGAATTTGAGAGTGTGCAGATACAGAAACATCCAAAACAGCCAGAACCGAGGAAACAGGGGAAGAGAGAAAATTTGAAAAAAAAAAAAAAAAATTGGATTTTGCCTCGGGTTGCGTATATACGCAGCCCCTGCGTATATACGCAACCCGTGGGGCAAAATGCAATTTTTTTTCTTTTTTTGGTTGTTTTCTGGTTGGGTATATACGCAGTACTGCGTATATACGTGATAGCTCCTCACTAGGAGTTATCAGGTTACCCAATTTGAGGGGTATTTTCGTCCTAAATGAGCGTTTTAATTGATTTCTGCCCCGTTTGACTCGGGAATTCACGGTTTGCTGTTTTTATCTCCTAGACGCATAAACTGCTTTATTTCACGCATATCGAGATATGATCACGGGTTTTGTTTCGTGTCGTTGATGCAGGGATAGGACTTGTGCAGGAGCCGGAAATGAAGCAGGCATGCGGGTGAAGGATCCGAGGAGGCTGAGAAGCCGAGCATGCAAGTCGAGAAGATTGGCACGTTTCCCGAGGAAGATTGGCACGCATCCCGGGGAGCCAGGAACGCATCCCGAGGCATCCCGAGCAGTTTGGCACGCATCCCGAGACGGACGAAACACACTCCGAAAAGATCAGCAGGCATCCTGAGACATCCCGAGGAGCCTGGTACGCATCCCGAGACATCCCGAGGAGCCTGGTACGCATCCCGAGACATCCCGAGGAATTTGACGCGCAAACCGAGGAGGCAGCTACCTACGCTGCTTGCTACGCAGCTAGCTACGCAGGTAGCTACGCAGGTAGCTACGCAGGTAGCTACGCAGCTACCTACGCAGTTAGCTACGCAGCTAGCTACGCAGGTAGCTACGCAGCTACCTACGCAGGTAGCTACGCAGCTAGCTACGCAGGTAGCTACGCAGCTACCTACGCAGCCAGCTACGCAGCCAACTACGCAGGTAGCTACGCAGCTATTTCGCGCAGTTGGCCCGTTTCCCGAGGCGGTGACAGTCGGCCCGTTTCCCGAGGCGGTTTCGGCCCAGTGGCAGTTTCGTAATTTCGGCAGTTTCCAGAAACGTCTTCATCACTATATAAAGACTCGTCCAGTGCTCACCATACACACAACACAATTCCCAGCACAACCGAAAGGAGATCGCAGAGCACTCTCGGTGAGCACGGAAGCAGGAATTCAGAGTCTACAGCACGCGTTTGATTTCACTATCTCTCTTATTCAGAAACGTTGTTATTTAATTATGTCACTTAGTAGCTAAACCTTTTACCTAGGTTCTCGGTGAACCTAGGGTTTCGTATCCAGATTTTATTATAGATGTTTGATTATGGATTCATGATTGTTATCTTAAATTCAGCAGCTTTATCTGTTATTCTGTCTTTGACTGTTATCGTATATGCATGATCGGAGTCGCGAACCAGAATTGCTATAGACCCGAGCCTGTAGGTGAAAACGTCAGGTTAGGGTTAGGAAGAAAAGACAGGATTTAGTACCTTACCCTGATAGACCGACCAGAGAAAGGGAGATAGGGCTAGCATCGAAAACGTGAGACCAACTGTTAGAGAATTTGACCCGGGCCATTCGGACAGGTTAGAAACCCTAACAGGCTTAGACCGAGACTGCAGATTTAGGCAGCTTAACAAGAATCCGAAATTCTGCAGGATCGGGATTACGTGTGGAATCTGAAAAGTCACTGCACAACTGGTACGTTGCACAGATATCGAAACTCCTGAGTGTTTTCATAAATCGAACGTAAAACGTAAAATCTGTAGAAACCCTAGGGGATCCTGGATCCTAGTTCTCATCTATTATCGTTACAACCAATTCAGCTTATTTCAGAAAACTGCACAAAAAATATTTACGTTTTAATTTCTGTTTTTAGTTTAGTCACTACAATCACAACTTACTCCTCCTTGTTACTACACTCAGTAACCAAAACTGTCAACTTGAGTAAACCCGAAATAGTCCTCGTGGGAACGATCACCCGAGCCTAATTGCACCCGGTATTACAAGATTCGTAAACTTGCGACAGCACGTTAGTTTGCGCATCAAGTTTTTGGCGCCGTTGCCGGGGACTTTTTAGGGTCTATTTAGTAGTCAGAATTAGTTTTCTGAGTTTTTATTTATTTTCAGTTTTGTTATTTTTCTTTTTATCTCACTGCGTTTTTGAATCTGCGTTTTCAGGACTGTCTAGTTGATGCCCAGATTGCCTCGCGATTTGGTGTCACCACTCGACAACCCGGAAAAACTGTATACCGAACAGAACCGCAGAAACCGAGAAAGCAGGATGGCAACCAACCAGAGAGATCCACCCGAGAACACCGAAGCCGGTGGTCAGGAACGAGAGACACGTACCCCAGCCCGGATGGCGCGGTACATTGAGGAGCTTGTCACAGCAGGACTTGCTGCCCGAAGCAACCAGAGAACATATAACCGATCTGGGAAGGCGTTGGTGGAAAATTTCGAAGTCCCCACCGGGGGGCATGAGCGAGCTATTGTGGTGCCCGAGATCACTGCCGAGCACTTTGACATCAAACCATCCACCATCCAGACGGTACAAACTCTCTGCCCGTTTCATGGCAGGGCCGACGAAGACCCGAACGATTTTATCGGGAAATTCGAAGATTACTGCAACAAGGTCAGATACAAGGGGGTAGAAGCAGAGGCACTCATGCTGATCTTATTTCCATACTGTCTTTATGGCGTGGCCAAAGACTGGCTCGAATCCCGACCACCCCGATCCATCACCACATGGGAGGAGTGTGTCGCAGATTTTCTTGCAAAGTTCTATCCCGCCTCCCGAGTCATACAGTTACAGAGTGAGATCCTGTCATTCAGGCAGAAGATGGGGGAGACGGTGGTGGACGCATGGGACAGACTCATGAGATTGGTCAAAAGGTGCCCGAACCACGGTTTTGGAGACGCGAAAATCCTGCAGGTTTTCTACCATGCCCTAGACAGGGAGAACGCCGACAGGATTGACAGAGAGGCCGGGGGAAACTTCTTGTATCACGTGGACAAAGAAGGTGCGTATGACCTGATGAAGCAGTTGGCCAAGCAGGACACCCGACTGTTTGACGATCGCAGGATGGCAGCGAGAGCCGAACCCACAGAGGATGACCGGATAGATAATCTGGCCAAGATCGTTCATGATTTGGTCACGAAAGTCTACTCGGATAAGAAGACTGTTGCAGCAGTCGAAGAACCTGATCTGGACACAGCCATTGAGGAGCTAAGGACCGAAGACACCAATTACGTACAGCAGCAGTGGGACCCGAGCCGGTACCGACCGGGTACGAGAGACCATCCCGGGTTTCGGTACGGAAACCCGAACGCAGCAGTTTATGCACCGGGGTTCCAGCACAGGCCACCAGCCCAGCAGGCTGCCCCGGCCCAGCAGGCTCAGTCAGTCCCATCTGCGCAGTAGTACGACGCCCAGATGAAAGAAATCAAGTCCATGTTCCAGACCATGGAGTCCCGGTTCAAGCACATGGACACCTTGACGGCAGATATGCAGACAACCAAAACATCACTGCGCGCTTTGGAAGTACAGGTGGGGCAGTTAGCACAGCAGCTAACAGAAAGACAGCCAGGAAACCTACCCTCGAATACAGTAAATAATCCACGGGCTCAGATCAATGCTATCACCACTCGGAGTGGATTGGCACTGCAGGATCCACCGTATCCCAGCCACGCACGTGCAGAAAATTCGAAAGAAATAGAACGCAACTTGTCGGGCCAGGATAACAGCACAGTCGAACGCCCCCAGCCGAAGGGCTCGGTTGAGCAGGATGCAGTGCAGAGCGAGACAGGTGCAGACACTATACCAGTCTCCAAGGAGGTCCCGTATCCCTTGCGAACACGAAAGAGGGATGACAGCAAGGACTACGCCAGGTTTCTCGAGATGTTCAAGCAGCTGCAGATTAACATACCTTTTGCCGAGGCTTTGGCTAAGATGCCCACTTACGCCAAATTCCTCAAGGACATCTTGTATGGGAGGAGGCGAATGAGCGACTTCGAGACTATAAACCTGACGGCAGAAGTGAGCAATTGTGTGAAGAATGGGCTACCGAGGAAGAGAAAGGATCCTGGCAGTTTCGTTATACCGGTCACCCTAGGTAACGCTTACACAGGAAAGGCTCTGTGTGACCTAGGGGCGAGCATCAATCTGATGCCTTTGACGATTTTCAAAAGTTTGAAAGTCGGTGAACCCCGACCCACCAGAATCATGCTGCAGATGGCAGACAGGTCCGTAAAACAGGCCTACGGGGTTATCGAGGATATTCTGGTCAAGGTCGGCGAGCTGATTTTTCGGCAGATTTCGTCATCCTGGACATGGAGGCAGGGGAGGTACCGCTCATACTTGGCAGACCGTTTTTGGCCACGGGCGAAGCAATGATAAACTGCAAGAGCGGGGAGCTGACCATGCAGATTAACGAGGAAAAGGTGAAATTCAACGTCTTCAAAAATCTGCAACTGCCAAATTACTACGACCACGAGGATATCTTTGCTATAGACGTGGTTGACGAAGGTTGGGAAAACGAGGAGATGGACCAATTATGGGAAGAGATCGACAGCATGTACGGGGAAGAAAAGGAGAAGACTCGGTGCGAGCACGCCATGAGGGCCGTGGACCGAGACCCACTGGGCCTAGCAGTCCTAGGTATCGATCTACCAGCAGTTCTGTCAGTAGCATGTCCGGTACTTCCGAGACCGGGTCAGACCCTCCCTATGTTCCAGACGAGTCCGAGTGAGTGCCATGAGGGCATGCCACCTCTTTAGTGTGGGGGTGGTGGTCGTGTCTGCATTAACCAGGTCTGCACGTTTTTTCATCTTCATTTGCAGTTTTGAGTTTATTTATTGAGTCAGCACGTTTTTATTTTTGAGTCTACCCACCACAAATTTCTGGCCTTGCATTGTGTATATCTAAAAAAAAAAATCGAAAATTTTCAGAAAATCCAAAAAAAATTAAAAATCAGAAAATTTGAGAACGGGCAATCAAGAGAACAGAAACTGGGAAGAAATCGAGGTTAAATCCTTTGACAGAAAAGAAAGCTTGCACCGAGGTATAGTAGATAGGTGAGAGCCAGTGACCCTTGGAAACCGCAAGTAGTTATCATCTGAGCTAAGGATCCGACTAGTTGCCACACCGCCGTCATCTAGGTAGTCGACAACCCGCCCACGGGCGCCGTCACGGTCATCGCATCTTTCGGTGGAGTGACTGGCTATCAAGGGACCTCACGTCCTGTTTCTTACCCCTAGGTCCAACTAGTAAACCCGTTCGAAGCCATTTACCCCTTTTATTCTCAGCCACTATAGCCTAGGAAGCCTTCTTTGAGACCTCATCAGTCGTTAGTCGGCTATTCTACGAGTTATGACGGAGGGAGTGAGTTGGGGAGAGTTTTGGATGGGAGCACTTCATGATATATCGGTTTTGGACAGTTTTGACATTGACACGTTTTTCGAGGGAAGGACAGGGTGAGTGAGAGGCGACAGTGCATTAACTTGCGGAGGTGGATCACTGCATTACATAGTGACCACAGGAGGAGTTAGTCGCGTGCGAGACATCTTTCCGCACACAATGGGGTCCGGGGGGTTGTGAGATTAATTGGTGGTTGTGCCGGGTTTCTACATCTTTGGTGATGAGGAGGTTCGGTGGGACTGCACAGTATTATTTCGACTACAGGATCAGCACTTCAGGATTAGTGTGGGGGTATTCCATATGAGGACATCTTTCATACCCCACGACGACAGCTATTTTTACTCACTCAGCTTTAGTCAGTTTATTTGTTGTTATTCGTGTATTTATGTGTATATAGAGTCGTAAAAAAAAAAAAAAAAAAAAAAAAAGAAAAAAAAAACAGAAAAATGAATGAAAAGAAAAAAAAGAAAAAGAAAAAAAAAAGAAAATAAAAAAAAAATGATCTAGTTTTGCAGTTTTTCAGCTATTTATGTTGTTTTTGTTATTGAGTCAAAAAGCTGAGTGAGTAGCACAGTTTTCGAGACAGTTACACCGCTTCACATTTGTGGCCGCGAGAACGGCGAAGACACACCGGGGGACAGGAAGATTGATATGGCAGGAACTTAGGTGTTTCAGGCAGTTTTTCGGGAACTCGGTGAGGGCTGTGAGTTTGGGGAAATTGTGAGAATGTCATAACAAGTAGGATCATGCCGTACCTTTATACATTATATATCCCACCTGTTAGACTTAGAACCTTGATTCGGAAATAGCTCGGATGGTCGGTTAATTAGGGATTCGCTCAGGTTGATAGCAAAAGTAGTAGTACTCGGGTCCAGTGCTTAAACCCACCAAAGAAATCTGTTCAGACTTACCGATCGATTGCAGGGAAGTATTTTCTGGAAAAAGGATGAGGTTTTGAGGACACTCGGTTATGTTTTTGAGATTGCCCAATCTCACCAAAAATAAATTGTTTAATACTTTTGAGTCGTGTGTATTGAGTCTGTGTATATTCTTTCTGAGTCAGTTTCTGATCGAGTCGTCTGGTTTATATGGACGGGTAGGAAGAGTATGCAAACTGATGGAAAGGAAAAGGTCTGGATTCGAACTTGCAGGGGGTATTTGCAAGACAGATATGTATGCATTTCAGGGCAGTAGTCAGGATGTTTGCTCGGGACGAGCAAAGGTTAGTGTGGGGGTAATTTGATAGCTCCTCACTAGGAGTTATCAGGTTACCCAATTTGAGGGGTATTTTCGTCCTAAATGAGCGTTTTAATCGATTTCTGCCCCGTTTGACTCGGGAATTCACGGTTTGCTGTTTTTATCTCCTAGACGCATAAACTGCTTTATTTCACGCATATCGAGATATGATCACGGGTTTTGTTTCGTGTCGTTGATGCAGGGATAGGACTTGTGCAGGAGCCGGAAATGAAGCAGGCATGCGGGTGAAGGATCCGAGGAGGCTGAGAAGCCGAGCATGCAAGTCGAGAAGATTGGCACGTTTCCCGAGGAAGATTGGCACGCATCCCGGGGAGCCAGGCACGCATCCCGAGGCATCCCGAGCAGTTTGGCACGCATCCCGAGACGGACGAAACACACTCCAAAAAGATCAGCAGGCATCCCGAGACATCCCGAGGAGCCTGGTACGCATCCCGAGACATCCCGAGGAGCCTGGTACGCATCCCGAGACATCCCGAGGAATTTGACGCGCAAACCGAGGAGGCAGCTACCTACGCTGCTTGCTACGCAGCTAGCTACGCAGGTAGCTACGCAGCTACCTACGCAGTTAGCTACGCAGCTAGCTACGCAGGTAGCTACGCAGCTACCTGCGCAGTTAGCTACGCAGGTAGCTACGCAGCTACCTACGCAGTTAGCTGCGCAGCTAGCTACGCAGGTAGCTACGCAGCTACCTACGCAGTTAGCTACGCAGCTAGCTACGCAGGTAGCTACGCAGCTACCTACGCAGCCAGCTACGCAGCCAGCTACGCAGGTAGCTACGCAGCTATTTCGCGCAGTTGGCCCGTTTCCCGAGGCGGTGACAGTCGGCCCGTTTCCCGAGGCGGTTTCGGCCCAGTGTCAGTTTCGTAATTTCGGCAGTTTCCAGAAACGTCTTCATCACTATATAAAGACTCGTCCAGTGCTCACCATACACACAACACAATTCCCAGCACAACCGAAAGGAGATCGCAGAGCACTCTCGGTGAGCACGGAAGCAGGAATTCAGAGTCTACAGCACGCGTTTGATTTCACTATCTCTCTTATTCAGAAACGTTGTTATTTAATTATGTCACTTAGTAGCTAAACCTTTTACCTAGGTTCTCGGTGAACCTAGGGTTTCGTATCCAGATTTTATTATAGATGTTTGATTATGGATTCATGATTGTTATCTTAAATTCAGCAGCTTTATCTGTTATTCTGTCTTTGACTGTTATCGTATATGCATGATCGGAGTCGCGAACCAGAATTGCTATAGACCCGAGCCTGTAGGTGAAAACGTCAGGTTAGGGTTAGGAAGAAAAGACAGGATTTAGTACCTTACCCTGATAGACCGACCAGAGAAAGGGAGATAGGGCTAGCATCGAAAACGTGAGACCAACTGTTAGAGAATTTGACCCGGGCCATTCGGACAGGTTAGAAACCCTAACAGGCTTAGACCGAGACTGCAGATTTAGGCAGCTTAACAAGAATCCGAAAGTCTGCAGGATCGGGATTACGTGTGGAATCTGAAAAGTCACTGCACAACTGGTACGTTGCACAGATATCGAAACTGCTGAGTGTTTTCATAAATCGAACGTAAAACGTAAAATCTGTAGAAACCCTAGGGGATCCTGGATCCTAGTTCTCATCTATTATCGTTACAACCAATTCAGCTTATTTCAGAAAACTGCACAAAAAATATTTACGTTTTAATTTCTGTTTTTAGTTTAGTCACTACAATCACAACTTACTCCTCCTTGTTACTACACTCAGTAACCAAAACTGTCAACTTGAGTAAACCCGAAATAGTCCTCGTGGGAACGATCACCCGAGCCTAATTGCACCCGGTATTACAAGATTCGTACACTTGCGACAGCACGTTAGTTTGCGCATCAAGTTTTTACCTGCGTAGCTAGCTGCGTAGCTAACTGCGTAGGTAGCTGCGTAGCTAGCTGCGTAGCTAACTGCGTAGGTAGCTGCGGAGCTACCTGCGTAGGTAGCTGCGTAGCTAACTGCGTAGGTAGCTGCGTAGCTACCTGCGGAGCTAGCTGCGTAGCTAACTGCGTAGGTAGCTGCGTAGCTACCTGCGTAGCAAGCAGCGTAGGTAGCTGCCTCCTCGGTTTGCGCGTCAAATTCCTCGGGATGTCTCGGGATGCGTACCAGGCTCCTCGGGATGTCTCGGGATGCGTACCAGGCTCCTCGGGATGTCTCGGGATGCCTGCTGATCTTTTTGGAGTGTGTTTCGTCCGTCTCGGGATGCGTGCCAAACTGCTCGGGATGCCTCGGGATGCGTGCCTGGCTCCCCGGGATGCGTGCCAATCTTCCTCGGGAAACGTGCCAATCTTCTCGACTTGCATGCTCGGCTTCTCAGCCTCCTCGGATCCTTCACCCGCATGCCTGCTTCATTTCCGGCTCCTGCACAAGTCCTATCCCTGCATCAACGACACGAAACAAAACCCGTGATCATATCTCGATATGCGTGAAATAAAGCAGTTTATGCGTCTAGGAGATAAAAACAGCAAACCGTGAATTCCCGAGTCAAACGGGGCAGAAATCGATTAAAACGCTCATTTAGGACGAAAATACCCCTCAAATTGGGTAACCTGATAACTCCTAGTGAGGAGCTATCAATACGTAAACAGGAAAGAAAAGAAAAAAAAAATCGAATTTTTTTCAAAACCCCGGGGGTATTTTGGTCATTTCGACCATTTAGGGTTTATATTGAGAGAGGGGGACGGGTTGGCCATCGTTGGCACCTCTCTTTCTCTCTCTACCTCCATTTCCTATCACTTGAAGAACACAAATTGTGCATCGGACCTCCAAATCAAAATCCGGGCACGTTTCTGGAATCCCCTCGTCGCAAGGAGCAAGATTCATCCATCAAAATCCAGAAAGAAGCGAAAATCGAGCGGGCAATTTCCATCAAAAAGTGAGGTGTTCTTGAGGAAAAGTGCAGATTCGAAGGTGTTAGAGCAAGAACTAGCAAAAACCGTACAAGGGAACGTGAACGAGGAGATCGAGGGCTTCGATTTGGTAGGCTCGGAATTCAATTCCGGGCAGTTGAATTTTCCGGCGACTTTTCCGGCGACCGCCGGCGGCTTTCCGGCGACTTTCCGGGCAGAATCTCCGGTCTTCACCCCTGTTTAGGGAAGGTCGAAAATCTCATCCCTCGCTTTATTTTCCGTTTTGGCACGGCACGTAGCCGGGCCCGTTATTTTCGGTAATTTTGCATTTGGAGCGGCACATGCCGTGTGGACCTCTGGTAGCTCTTAGGTGGACTATCTATTGAGACACAATATTTTTTTGTGCACGTTTCACGTTCTTGCTTATTTTCCCGAGTTGGCACGTTTTACGAGAGTTTAGTCTGTTATGGAGTTTCACGTACCCGTCTTAGACCCCGAGCGAGATGACATCCCGATTGACTATGAGCCGAATGAGCTTTCCCCTACGCTGTTTGACAGTTTTAGGTTCGTCAACCATCATGCCCAACATTACTTTATGACCGGAACCAAAATGGGTCATGGCCTTCCCGTAGACTATCAGTTTGAGGTCGACTATGCGAACATGCCGCCAGAGATGGCAGAGTATGCGAGTCGAACGGACATTTTCGGAACGTCCCTTGCGGGGTTTCCGGACTTGTCCAGTTCTGACTTGGTGCGTGAGTTCTACGCGAACCTCATGCACAAGGGGGAGGGTGAGGCCAACGGGGATGTTCGTTGGGTTTATTTGCGGCGTACGTTTCTGTTGCTCACGGCGGATACCATCCGCCAAGCGTACCAGATCCCGATGCGCCATTTCTCGTGCGCATATGCTGAGTGTGCAGATTACCCGCCTAGCGATGCTGAGCTTTTGCGGGTTGTGACTGGGGGGTACCCGGGTGCCCATTTTGAGAGAGAGGGGACAGGCGAGATAGGCAAGAAATTGCATTATCGTTTTATTACCGGCCCGCCACGGTGGTGGGCCGAGTGGGTAGTAAACAGGGTCGTGGGTATTAACCACTTTACCTACCTTGACTTTGAGTACGTACTCTTAGTCCATTGCCTTGTTCTGAGACGAGAGGTTGACATTCCTCGTCGTATTTGGGTGTATATGCAGGAGCGGAACTGCTCCGGGAGCCATAAGGGATTGGGGTACGCCAACCTCATTGCCAAACTGGCACGGGAGTTTGAGGTTCCGCTGCACAATTTAGAGGGTGACCTACAGCCGCCTAAGCCTCGGCCTTATAGGAAGCTTATCGCTCGTCACCCGGGCCCACCACAGCCAGTCGTTGACCTCGATGAGGATGACGATTTTATGGAGGAGGACCCAGCTCCTGCACCTGCACCTGCCCCTGCCCCTGCCCCTAGGAGGCGTTCGACTCAGGAGCGACCAGTCAGTCGCCAGGCATCGGCCGGACTTCGGCGATGCCGTACTACTAGAGAGAGTGAGCGCCCCGAGTCGAGTAGACAGGGGACTGAGAGGAATGCCCAGCCTCAGCCTGCCCGTCAGAGAGGTGAGCCGGCCCCACGGGCCAACCCGACCCCACGAGCTCGACCGGCCCCACCACGTAGACTGCCCCGAGTGGACGAGAGATATGAGGGGTGTCAGGGCGGACGCAAGTCCATCGGAGAGAAGGTGTATGAGAGCGTGGGCAAGCTTTGAGAGCGTTGACGCATAACCGCCGGACTCAGCGGAAGGTCACGAAGGACACCCAGCCTGCCCTAGCTAGTATTCGAGAGGAGCAGCGGGATGCGGCTCGGCACGCGGGCCGAGAACCGCCACTCCCGCTGTATTTTCCACCTACCTACTCCAGCAGCTTTACCGAGGGATGGTCGGATGACGGGGACTCTAGCGAGTGCACGTCGGCTCCACCACCCCCGACCCAGCCACCTCCACCGACTCAGCCAGCACAGCCACCTGCCCGACAGGAGAGACGGCAGCCTGGGACACGATCCCGGCAGCCTACAGGTCGTCAGGCTGGGACCCGTACCCAGCAGACTGGGGCCCGTACTCAGCAGCATTCGAGTGGCAGGACGACTTTGCGATCCCAGCCAACTAGCAGTTGGACTGGGTTCGAGTCGCAGTCCTCGGATTACCGGCCCCGTACACGGGCACGTCAGCCGGTATTTAGGACTGATTCAGAGAGCAGCTCGGCGGGTAGCATTTCCGGTACGTCCGAGACCGGGTCAGACCCGACATTTTTTCCGGCCGAGTGAGTGCCATGAGGGCATGCCACCTCTTAGTGGGGGGGTGGTAGTCGTGTCTGCATTAACCCGGTCTGCACGTTTTTTCGTATTTATTTTTATTTCTTATTTTTATTTTTGAGTCAGCATATTTTCTTTATTTGAGTCAACCCACCATAATCATTCTGGCCATGCATTGTATATAATTAAAAAAAAAATGAAAAATTACAAATTTTTTATGCTGCTGGTTGGGTATATACGCAGACCTGCGTATATACGCAAACAGCGAGTATAAATTATTTTTCAAAAAAAAAAAGTTTAAAATCAGAAATTTTTGAGAAAGGGCAATCGAGATAACGAAAACAGTGCAGAAATTGAGTTTGAATCCTTTGAAAGAGAAGAAAACTTGCACCGAGGTATAGTAGATAGGTGAGAGCCAGTGACCTTTGGAATCCGCAAGTAATTATCAACTGAGCGAAAAATCCGACTAGTTGCTACACCGCCGTCACATAGGTAGTCGACAACCCGCCCACGGGCGCCGTCACGGTCATCGCATTTTTCGGTGGAGTGACTGGCTATCAAGGGACCTCACGTCCTGTTTCTTACCACTAGGTCCAACTAGTCAACCCGTTTGAAGCCATTTACCCTCTTTCTTCGTAGCCATTTTAGCCTAGGCAGCCTTCTTTGAGACCTCATCAGTCGATAGTTGGCTATTCTGCGTGTTATGACGGAGGGAGTGAGTAGGGGCAGGTTTTAGATGGGGGAGCTTCATGAGTTATCAGTTTTGGACAGTTTCGATTTAGACACGTTTTTCGAGGGAAGGACAGGGTGAGTGAGAGGCGACAGTGCATTAATTTGCGGAGGTGGATCACTTCGTTACATAGTGACCACAGGCGGAGTTAGTCGCGTGCGAGCATCTTTTCGCACAAAACGGCGTTCCGGGGGGTTGTAGAGTCAATTGGTGGTTGTGCCGTTTTTCTACATCTTTGGTGATGAGGAGGTTCGGTGGGACTGCACAGTATTATCTCGACTACAGGATCAGCGCTTCAGGATTAGTGTGGGGGTACTTCACATGAGGACATTTTACATACCCCACGACAGAGATTTATTTTCACTCACTCAGCTTTAGTCAGTTTAGTATTGTTGATATTCGTGTACGCGTGTATATATATTTGTGTTATGAAGAAAAAGAAAATAAAAAAAAAGTATATTATGAAAAAAAAAAGAAAAGAAAAGAAAAAAAAAAGAAAAAGAAGAAAAAATTATTATGATCTAGTTTTGTGTTTTTGATATTTAAGTAAAAAGCTGAGTGAGTGGCACAATTTTCGAGACGTTTTACACCGCTTCACATTTGTGGCCGCGAGCACGGCGAAGACACACCGGGGGACAGGAGAATTGGGAAAGCAGGAACTTAGGTGTTTCGGGCAGTTTTTCGGGATCTCGGTGAGGGGTGTGAGTTTGGTAAATTGTGAGAATGTCATAACATGTAGGATTATGCCGTACCTTGATACATATATCTATCCTACCTGATTAGACATAGATCCTTTCGGAAACAGCTCGGATGGTAAGTTAGCTAGGGATTTGCTCAGTTTGATAACCAAAGTAATAGTACTTCGGTCCAGTGCTTAAATCCACCATATAAATCTGTTCAGACTTACCGATCGCTTGCAGGGAAGTAAATTCTGAAAAGGATGAGATCACGAGGACACACTGTTTATGTTTTTGAGGTTGCCCAATCTCGCCAAAAATATTTTTGTCACTAGTCTGTTTTGAGTCGTTTGAGTCTGTGTATATTCTATCTGCGTCAGTTTTTCTATCGAGTCGTCCGGTTGAGAGGTTCGGGTCGAAAGCGTATGCAACGGTAGGGTATGTACAGAGTCAGTCACGAGGACAGAAATGCAGGCTAGAGTTGGCAGGATTGCTCGGGACGAGCAATGTTTAGTGCGGGGGTATTTGATAACGCCCAATTAGGGGTTATCTTTTAGCCTGATTTCACGAGTATTTGTGTCGAAAATAGCGGTTTTTGCCGGAAAATGCCGTAGAATGCCTCGGGAATCTAGAACGAGACGTTTATTTGTACTTGCTGGATTTCTGCTTATTTCTTGCTATATTTGGATATGATCGCGGGTTTTCGTTAGTGTTGCCTTTTCAGGAACAGGTTCGGGAGGTGCATCGGGAAGCGTGCCGGGACCAAGCCCGGACCGTCTCAGGAAACGTGCACAAGACCGGGACACGACGGAAACACGGAAAAGCAGAAGTACACCGAAGAAGCAAACCGGGAGCGTCAGGCAGAAGAGTGGGACCCAGGGGACCAAACCTGGCCCACCAAAGGACCAAGTGGGGCCCACCTCTCCACCCACTGCCTGCGTATATACGCAGCCTTGCGTATATACGCAGGCAGTGAGGGAGAGGGGGGTGGTTGGTTGGGCCCTGGTTGCGTATATACGCAACCCTGCGTATATACGCAGCCAGTTTTGACTTTTGGTCAAAGACGGTGGACCGATGGCAAATTCCGTAATTTCGGGCACAAGCGTTTTCGGGAAACAGCACTATTTAAAGACTCGTCCAGACTCGTTTTGAGGACATCACGGAGACACAGCACAATTCTCAGCACAACCGAAGGACAAGTCAGAGCATTCACGGAGAGCACGAAAGCGCGATTCGAGATTCGAAGACTTAGTTTGATTTCGTTCTCTCTCTTTATATTCAGAAACTGCGTTTTGTATTATGTCTAGTCGTAGCTAAAATTTTCACCTAGGTTCTCGGTGAACCTAGGGTTTCGTACTCAGATTTTATGATTACTTCGTTTATGGATTCATGATGATTGTCTTGATTCAGCAAGTTGTATCTGTTATTCTGGTTTTGATTATTATTGTATATGCATGATAGGATTGATCACCCAGGATTGCTATAGACCCGAGCTTGTAGGTGAAAACGTCAAGTTAGGGTTAGGAAGAAAAACCAGGATTTAGTACCTTACCCTGATAGACCGACTAGAGAAAGGGAGATAGGGCTAGCATCGAAAAACGTGAGACCAACTGTTATAGAATTTGACCCGGGCCATTCGGACAGGTTAGAAACCCTAACAGGATTAGACCGAGACTGCATATTTAGGCAGCTTAACAAGAATCCGAAAGTCTGCAGGATCGGGATTACGTGTGGAATCTGAAAAGTCACTGCACAACTGGTGCGTTGCACAAATATCGAAACTGCTGAGTGTTTTCATAATCGAACGTAAAACTGAAATCTGTAGAAACCCTAGGGGATCCGGGAGCCTAGCCTTCATCTATTATCATTACAACCAAATCAGCTTATTTCAGAAAACGTCACAAAAATATTTACGTTTACGTTTTTAATTCTTGTTTTTAGTTCAGTCATTATAATCACAACCTACTCCTCCTGGTTACTACTCTTGGAAAACCGAAACTGACAACGCAAGTAAACCCGAAACAGTCCTCGTGGGAACGATAATCCGAGTCTAAATTGCACCCGGTACTACAAGATTCGTACACTTGCGATAGCACGTTAGTTTGCGTACCAGCTAGCTATGAAGGAGATGCAAAGATTCAAAATGTGATGACACAACTACTGATGCAACCTGGTACTGTGAACCATTTATCTTTCACTAATGACCTACTACAATACAAGAATAGAGTGTACATTGGTAGCAAGGGATCTCTTAGATCTCAGATCATGCAAGAAGCTCACCATTCAGGTACTGGAGGACACTCTGGAATCAGGGGTACTTACAAGAGAGCTACATTGTATTTTTATTGGAAGGGAATGAAGAGGGACATCAAGAAATGGGTATCTGAATTTACCATTTGCCAAAGAATGAAAAGTGAACACATTCCCTACCCTGGGTTACTACAACCCTTACCTATTCCTTCTCAACCTTGGAAAGAGATCTCTATGGACTTTGTGGAAGGGTTACCAAAGTCTGAGGGTAAAGAAGTCATTTTGGTCATTGTAGACAGATTTACCAAATATGCTCATTTCTTAGCCCTATCTCATCCTTATACAGCTACTCAAGTGGCTGCATTATACTTCTCTCAGGTTCATAAACTTCATGGCCAACCTGAAGTAATAGTCTCTGATAGGGACAAGGTGTTTTTGAGTCAGTTTTGGCAAGCTCTCTTTGCTCTTCTAGGCACTAAGCTCCATCATTCTACTTCTTACCATCCCCAAACAGATGGTCAGACAGAAAGAGTGAACCAGTGCTTGGAATCCTATCTCAGAAGCATGACAAGTGATAGACCTCTAAGGTGGCATAAGTGGTTGTCTCTGGCTGAATGGTGGTACAACACCAACTTTCACACCAGCCTTAATATGTCCCCCTTCCAAGCTTTATATGGTTACAGTCCACCTCACTTCTTCTTGCATCAACCATTGGCTTCTAAGGTTCCAGAAGTGGATAAATTTTTGAAGGATAGATCAATGT
This sequence comes from Linanthus parryae, assembly GCA_023055425.1. Lineage (NCBI taxonomy): Eukaryota > Viridiplantae > Streptophyta > Magnoliopsida > Ericales > Polemoniaceae > Linanthus > Linanthus parryae. Next base: position 176,687,473 of record JALGPY010000001.1, on the reverse strand, counting down.
TGATGCAGCTCTTGAAGGACAATCTTACTCAAGCTCAAAGCAGGATGAAATTTTTTGCTGATAAGCACAGAAGTGACAGACAATTTAGGGTGGGAGACTTGGTTTATTTGAGGCTTCAACCCTACAGGCAAGCCTCTTTAGCTCTCAGGAGAAACATGAAGCTGGCTCCTAGATTCTATGGACCATTTCCCATCATTGAGAAGATTGGTCAGGTAGCATACAAACTGCAACTCCCTCCTCATGCTCTGATCCATAATGTCTTCCATGTGTCATTACTCAAGCAGCATTTGGGCCAGGACAATGTACTCTCTCCTGTTCTCCCTGACATTGGTCCAGAAGGCCAACTCTTAGTGGAGCATGTTGCTATTTTAGATAGGCGAATGATTAAGAGGAAAAACACAGGTGTGAATCAAGTTCTAGTTCAATGGTCAAGCAGCCTACCTGGAGATGCTACCTGGGAAGACTGGAGCACCTTCAATGCTAAATTCCCTAATTTCCAACCTTGAGGACAAGGTTTCAATAAGGGAGGGCCATTGTCAGGCTCTTAGATAACTGGTAAGATCAAATACAAAAATGGAGGAGGACTAAAGTGCCATCAGAACAAAACTGATGACCTGTAATTGGGACGAACGTGCAATAAAAGCTAAACTAGTGACTTGTAATTTGGAGTAGCAGGAACCGTACGATGAAGAAACTGGTGACATCTCAGCCGTTGAAACCTTTAGCCGGTAGAAGGAAGGAAGACCAAATAATTATTGGAACGCTGCCGTTTAGATCTTATTTTTGTGGTTAAAGACTATTTTACCCTTTTATGTCGTAGTAATTTCAATTGTACCGAGGGTTGTTACCTCGTGATGCGTGCTGAGCTGTGATACAGCTCCAACGGTTAAAACCCCTCTGTGAGGGATGAGCAGACAATGAAAAATTTGTTATCATTTCTGTGATTTCCTCTCTCTCTCTCTCTTCTTCTCAATCTCTCTCTGATTCTCTCGCCTCCATTCTTTTCTGTTCTACACCAATTGAAACCCTAATTTACCAGTTAGGGTGGAGATTCATTGTCGGATCTATGGTTAATTGAACCGGGTCCTGACATAGGGTCTTTGAAGCTCGATTCCATCATTTTTTCTCCGGTGTTGATCTACCGATTCAAGCCACAAAATGGTTGGAGATGATCAACGAAGATACCCAATTCTGGGACGCCGGTGATGACGCCTCCCGGCGAACCGGAGACGAGGAGTTAATGGGGGTTAGAAGATACAGGCCCTCTTCAACCACCGAAGCTCAATAGTCTCAAGAGCTTCGCCTTCAATGTCTCTCAAAAAGCAGACCCACCCAGATCGGAAGTAGAAGAAAACTGTGAATCGTCGCCCAAATCAATGTCAATGGATTTGACAGACAGCGAATCGAATTGAGGTGGATGGAAGGCATTGAGGTGATTGGATTTGTGGGTTTGATGGCTGCTGTTGAGTTGGAGGTAGGTTGGTTATTCGGAATTTGCTCGATGGTTGTATTAGGCTAGCAGGTTGTTGGATTGATTGTTGTTGGGTCTGAATGGTCATAAAAAGACACCAAGAATGTGGACTGTGGCGGCGGCGACGGTGATGGTGAAGATCACCAAAAACACCAAGAATATGAACATAATAAATAAATTAAAATACAAAGAGGGACAAAATGGTCATAAAAAGACACATTGCACTCCCATAAATAATTGATTGTAACAGAAGGGTGCTTTTCGTCTAACGTCCATCCACTGTCAGGGATGATTTTTGTATATCCCCGAACACGAGGAGTGTTTTTGTATATACACCATACTCGAGGGGTGATTTGTGTCTTTTACCCTTGATTTTAAGTTTATACCAAACAGTTCTGAAAATCTATACCACTTAGTACTTTTTACTCTCAATTTGATATTTCAGCCTCGAAGTGTTTTTTTAGAAATTGTTGTTGTCATCAACCGAGTATGAATCCGAGACCTCATGCACGAACTTCCAACGCTCTAGCACTTGTCCTCAAAGTGTTTGTTTGTTAACCCTGTTTTAAAATAAATATAGTTTACAATAATTATTTTACTAAAATCGCGCATGGCAGCCATTTTCTTTTCTATTTTTAGGCTATATCTTTTCTTGAAAAAAAAAACTATTTCTTGAGTTGTTTTTCTTATATTTAAACAGATACAAGGGGTAAAGGTAAGCAGGGTTTGAGGCACTTGAGAACGAGGGGTGGTAATTGCCACTACAGACGTTTTGAAAACTCACTAACATCCCTCTAATTACGGTGCCAGGAAGTCAAAGCATTTGGAGGTGTATGATTGACTATCGACTAAGAAGACTGTTATACCCTCCCCAGTAATAATAACAAAATAAACACGCGATCAAAGTTCAGCGGTTTGAACTCGTCGTTTAGCCCAGCGGTTAGGGCTGTTGAGGCCGTTCATTGTGGTATCGAGTTCGAGCCTCCACCTAGCATATAAAATAATATGATTTCGTACCTTGTAACAAAAAAAAAATAAAAAAAAAAATCAGGAGGTTTGCTCATCGCTTTGGCTAGGGATGGAAACGATTCATTTCAGTCTAGTTTGAGGAGAAAAATCACAACCTCGATAGTTGGGTTTAGCCTCTTGTGTACGAGAGAATCCTGCAGAGAGAACTCTGTGTACACCAAGAACAGAGAATATAAATGGCACAGGAAGTGTTGGGTTGTGTGTAGGGAGAGAGTAATGCAATAGTACAGTATGAGAGAGAGACAGGGTTTTAGCAGAGCTTTCGCGTATATCCGGTGGTTCTCTTTTTTATGGAAGAGTTAACGATCCTATATATAACGGAGAATGTGACCGTTGTAGTGTGGTTAATGCACCCATCAATGGCGGCTTAATTAGCTTAACCACAACGGCACATTCGTCCGCGTATATAGGGACCGTTACAGCACGTTATCCGCGTATACCGGAACCGTTATGGGGTTGACCGGGTTTGACCGGGTCTATGAAGCTCGTGCCATAAATCTCTCAAAATCAGTTACTAGGGGTCGCGTGCGGGTTTGGTTGTCGCTCGCACGCGAAAGGACTTACTCTAGCCTCCAAACCACTAAGTCCCTACAAGTCCCGTGCAGTGGTATGCGAGGGCCCTGTCTCGCAGCCCCCACGTGGATCAGCGCGGCTGGTGATCCAGTGTGTGTGGAGCACATTATGGTGTGCTGGATGATCGCCACGTGGCTAAGATCTGCCTGTCCAGAAAGCACTATCTACATTAGCCCCCTTTCTGCGCGTGAAGACTCATAGCCGGATAGGCTTCCATGCGCAGGAACCAACGTACGTGTCGCCGCCACGCACCAATTCAAATACACGCAAATTAAGCCCCCGTGCGTGTCATTATGACCTAAACCCCTAGAGTCGTGTCGTCTGGTCTTTTAGGGTTTTAGGCGTGACGTCAGCTTGTCCTGTGATTGCGCGATTCGACGGTGACGATTGCGATTCGACTACTGAAAGGACTCAACCCTTCATTGTTTTTGGATAAATACTCTGTGCTCTCCATTATTGCAAAGTATCACTTCTTTCTCTTAAAGTGAATGATACCCGGAAGCCTTCAAGAGCAGATTCAGATAATCAATCACCAATTCTCTCTTGTCAATCGTCTTCTTCAACTGTGCGCATCCAAGCAAGCTTTACCAAAACAAGGTTGGCCTTGTTCAATTTTGTTTAATGTACCGATATATGCTTTGAACTGTGTTGAATCTGCAATCCCATGACTCTCTGAAACATATTATCCACTAAGAACTATGAAGGGGACCTTGCTCTTTGAATCCAGCCTTGATCTAATCCCCAGATTGTAAGGGCTTTGAATGTAGGGTTTCTGAAATCCCCAATAATGCAAAGGATTCAAAACTTCAAACCCCAAAATTGACACTGGACTGTTCATCTTTCTTCCAATGAATCCCCGTATGCCTTGAACTGAATCTTGAAATTCAAACTAAAGTGTGTGTATTTCTCCCCCCTTTTTTCTTGCTTTTCCGCAGGAATGGAAAAAACAAAAGGAACCAAACCCGTTAAGGAGGTCGAAGAAATACCTGATCTCCCCCAGACCTTTTTGCGAAAAGCCCCTTATCTGGGTGGCAAAGACTTTTACCCTTCTAGGGTTAAGGCGAAGAACCTGCCAATCCCTATCTCTGCTGACGAATTGCAAACGTTGACCCCTCCAGTTAACGCGGCCATGCTCGAATTGATCGATTCCAAGGACGTAGTTCGATTGGGGGTCGAAAATGGGTTTTTCCCGTATACTGCGATTTCCACTCAAGCGTTTGTTCAGAAATTGGACTTTATGGATGAGTGGATTGACCATGTACTGACCAATCATGCCATTGCTTTAAACGATGCTGGCATATATTTCGCAGTCCGTGCTATGAAGGGTGCTGTCGTGAAGCTGGACCAGTCCATGCTTCTAAACCTTCTCTCGCGTTACTCGCCTGCGACTCACACATTCCACTTTGCTGAGTTCGAGGCTGCCCCCACTCTTGAAGATGTACACATGTTGTATGATCTGTCTCCTGTGGGTGAGGTGGATCCTTTGAGTCCCTTGAGGACTGATGCAGAGGTTTCTTTGTACAAGCAGATGGAGGAGTGCTTGTCAGAGGTGAAGAAAATTTCCACCCGGTGGACACCTACAGAACTTCTTCCGATTGGCAGTTGGTTGACACATCTGCGAAGAACACTTGGAACAAGTGGGTGAAATACTTCTTTCGCGATTATGCGAACAGTAGTATCACCAAGAAACTTCTGAGCCGGAACCCGAAAACTAAAAACTATGTGAATGGCAAGGGTTATCACTTGACCCTATGCGCTTTTCTCTGCGCCTGGTTGTCGAGGTATTTGATCGATGGCCATCCGCATGATGGGGTCTTCTATCATGTCCTTCCTCTTGCTGTGAAACTGACCCTTGGTCAGAAGGTCGCACTTGGGCCTTTAGTCTTGGGCACCCTGTACCACAGATTAGATCAACTGGTTGTAGCAATCAAGGACTCGCGCGGTCGCCTCGATGTGCTGACCTATGTCAACATTGCCTTCTTGACTATGTGGGTGTTCGAGCGATGGCCCTCTTATGCTCCTATTCCCTCTAAGCCCAGTAAATGGTGTGTCCCAGGTGCGGAGGAAGAGCGTAATAGCGGCAGGGCTGCGAGATGGTTTGGAACTCACTTTCCTAAGTGCGTTTGGAGCCTGATATGCGACAATCGGGAAGAGTTTATAGCCAGGCCTTATGCCACGCGCATTGATAATGTGCGATGGTTCCCAAAACTGTATCCCTCCAAGGCTGTTGCTTTCTCGGAAGAGCTCCTTTTCGAGGGCGGGGAGCATTTCCACGAGCGCTATCGCGAATTCTTCTGCTGGTGTCTAAGAGGCTCTCTTCCTGCTCTTGCGGAGCATGTTCGCGAGCTCACCCCTAGGTACGAGAGAATCACCGTGGATGTTGATCCTACTCGCGTTTCTCCCCAATTTGGCTTCGATACGGTGGCACCATCAATCTGGCCGCAGTCTATCATAAGAGGCTGCTACAAGCGATTACTGTCTGGGGAGTGTAAAACAATTTTAAGGAGCAACCTCCCCTTTGAGCAACCCTCAGGTAACCGCGAAGGTGGCTGCTCCAGAAACTGGGTCGCTTATTGGAACACCCAGCAGACAAGGTTTGAGACGCAGTCGACCCCTCGGCCAAGCAGAGCTCCTGTGATCAAGAGAAATTCTTTCCCGTTCTGTCCCAACTGTAGCTTGGACGACTCCGAATATGGCTGCTATTCGTTGCTGGATCGCGAGAATCACTTGTGTCCCTCCACCATCCTTGACGAGAACATGGCCGCAGTTAAGAAAGGTGATTCGCATGTCATCAGATACAGCGAAACTTTCGCCAAGGTAAACAATCTCTCTTGCATGTGCTAAGTTTCCTTATTCCGATACGTTGAAACTTATGCTTCATTTTCTGTCGCAGTGCTATGTGAGGAGATTCGCATCTGGTGAGCGTTCCAAATCGCTGATCACCACCATTGTTACTGCGAGAAGACAAGGTGAACCAGTTCGGCTAGCAATGAAAATGGCTCCCGCAGTTGAAACCCGAATTCGCCAAGTCATGGATGTTTTTGCTGATTCGCTTATAGACAATGCTCCAGCTTTGCCTCCACCCAGGGATGATCCGTCTCCCCCATCAACTGTTTCACCACGGGCAAAGAGGCCAAGGCAGAGGGGAATCACCATCTCTTCCCCTAGGAGTGCTCCAACTTCTCCTCCTGCAAGGTCCCATACTTCTAGGGACAAAGGTAAAGGTCGCATGCCAAGCAAGGCACGGAAAGAGCTCGCAGTGGAGACTTTTGTTCCGTTCGATCAGGAAGAAGAAGAGGAGGAGAGAATGGAGGCGAGAGAAAAGGATGATGATGAAGAAGAAGAAAGAATCGAAGATGTCAGAGAAGGAGAGAGAGACGAGATACAAGATGAATAATCGGGAGGTATCCGATCGTACTTCTCTTCTCATTATCTTAACTTTCGCAGTCTTGATTGACCAATTCGTTCCTTTGCAGATGATGATGATGAGACCATCAGCAGCCTTTTGGCCAAGAGGCAGAAGAGGGGTTCTCACTCTGGTGTTTCCAACGAAACCATAGACGAGGACATCCTTGCTGAGTCCAGGAAAACAGTTGCGGAGGCTGCTGAAAGAAGAAGGAAGCGAGAAGAAGAGGAGCTTGAACGCGTAAAGCAAAGGATCCTAGAAGAGCAACACGTCGACGACTTAGTGCGTCCAACCGATGAGGGAAATGCGGTTCCAGAAGAGGCAGCTCCTAAAGTTGACGAGGAGGATGCGGCTCCAGAAGAAGATGCGGCTGCTCTAGAGCAAGTCCAAGCGGAATTCGAAGAGATCGCAGGCGATAACGAAGGTGAGATTTTTAATCTTGCAGTAACTTACCGATATGTGATTGTTGGTGCATTAAAGCATGGCTTATCAAAAGCTGACATTCGCCGCTGGCTAGTAAGCAAGTGCAGTGAACCTTCAGGTAATCATTTGAACAATATTTGTGAACCAGGCTTAATAACCCAAACATTACCATGACTGGTTCCTTCGCACCCCAGGTCACGCTCAGCTTAAAGATATACTTAATGAAGATACATTAATAGGCCATGGTTCCGCGTCCTTAGCCTACGACGAATATGCTGCAATCCCACCCTTGCGTGGAGGTGCTAACTCTTGGCTTATTAAAATAATAATAAAATATTATTTAACACAAGTTACCTCACATCATCATGTTTTGTGTCGCAGGTAATGCTGATGAAGCCATGCTGGGACAGAGGAATCATCCTTCTGCATCTTATGTCCCTGTGCCAAGTTCTCACATTGAGAAGCATGTCGCAGCTGCTGAGTATGCGGGAGAGCCCTTCGAGGACATCATTGAAGTTTCTGATGATGCCGAAGCTGACACCGTGTTGATGGAGGAAGATGCCAATGTTGCTGCTGAGGAAACAGAAGCAGATGCTGCTGATGCTCTCGCATCTGAAGGCATCCCTAATCAAGCTGCAACTTCTACCGCTGCCATGCCTCCGGCGAGGACTGAGCCTGCAGTGATTCTTCCTGCGTGGAACTTTTGGAGTTCGCAGGTCGGAGCTGCAATCGCGCCTGGTGCGGCTTATACCCTTCCTGCCAACTATGAGGAGTTAGAGCTCGCAGCCGACAGGAGAGCAATGGAGCGAGGACAGTCTACAGCTGCCCCGGCAATGCGCATTCCTTCTTTGCGCGAGATCCTTGAAGGAACTGGTATGTTGTGATTGTTGTTCGCATCTCGCATTCTTCATTTACAAGTTCGATAATCTAACTTGGTTTAACATTGCTTAGGGTTGAAGCAAGCTGACGTGGACTGGCTGGTTCGGATGCGTCTCTCCTATCCTCGATCATTTGTGAGGTCTCTAGAGATCGGGCCTTTCGACAGAAGGCTGTTTTTGACCGAAGCCATCTGGATTTTGGAGCAGCTATCTGCGGCCACACCTGCGACCATCTCTCCTCAGAGCGCGGAGTTACTTTTCGGCATGTGTCAAAACCTTCACACCAAAGTTCAAGGCAAGCTGGGCTTTGGTTATCTTGTCAACAGAGTCACCCAGATTCGCGCGACCGTGAATTTGAAGCGCGACTTCCATAACCTCGCAGCTGAGGAGCAGAAGGTGGAGCAGCAAAAGCAGAAAGCTGAAGAGGCTGTGAAGCTCTTCCATGAAATGAGCGCAAACTACGAGCGATTGAAGCAAGAAGTGGAGCAAGTGGCAAATTTGTCACGTCAGTTTACTCCTGATGACTCCCTGGTTAAAGGCTTATTTTGAACAATAACAAATTTGTGTCGAACAAAATGCTAAAACATTACTGTAATGTTGGTAGGGTTTCTCCCTCCCTTTTTTTTATTAAAAAATTTGAATGCCTGTTCTGCCCTTCCCGGGATTTGATCGAATATCTCTGTGCATATCAATTATGACATCAGCTTAGCGATATTCTGCCTTGATTTTCGCGCTAATTGCTTATCTGATAAGCACGCTTTCCTCGGGAAGTTCATCCGTATCATGACCTTCCGTCATTAATTAGGATACGCAACCAAATCGTCGTAGCCTTTAGTAGGGTAATTGATTGTTACCTCTTTTCAAGGCGTAAGTGATTGATTCTTACCCCTTTTCCAAGTTTTGCTGACTCATCTAAGCAACTGAAGAGTCTCAACTGGGTCTATATAAACCCTGCCTTCTGCTACTTGAGTTCTGCAACCCATAATGTGGCTTGCCGTGAGTCCTTTCGACTGCTGGCTTCAACGCTTGTCTTTCGTTGATTCATGGCAACTTCAAGTTGTGAAACCTGAGTTTGTGCTTTGCGCCATAGAAATAATTTCCAAGATCTTCTTTACGAGGCTTATTGTCCTTCATAACCACCAAAAAGAAGATGCACATAACGTGTCATGCTTGCTCGAAGAATTTTCTTCGTCTATTATGCTTGCAGGTCATGTTTCCGGCCGCCTCCCGGCGAGGTGCAGCACCGTACTGACCTTGCTACCGATTCGTGATGAACGGCGGATTTCTCCTCTAGCTTTCCCGGAGGAGGATCATTCGCCACCACGTTCTTGAACTCGGGGTGGCGAGCCATTGTACTCGTCTCCGTGGACAAGGAGCCTCTTGCCCTAGGAGTTGCTGCTTGCCTGTTCTTCACCGCCGCATACGCCGGAACAGGTGGTTCCTCAGGCACATCTCTTGGGGTGTTGATCAGACAGAGGCCTTGTCAGATCCTGGGATCTTGAGCATAGCGTCGCATAGGTCTTGTAGACATGGTAGGCCGTTCATTTTATAGGAACACCCTACTTGCTACAGATCTTTGGTCGCGTGTAGGAGCGATAGGCCGATCCTTTTTACAGTAAGGATTTTCCTTCTTTGTAATTTTCGCGTGTAAGCCGCTATCTACATGAATTGTAAGCCATGTTGGCTGTGTAATTAGCTCAGTCGGAGCTTTTCCGCTTGTAAGCTGCTATCTAGACAGATAATTTGTAAGTCATTTTGACTCATAATAATAAATCGCTTTGTTTGATTTGATGTTCTTGTTACAACAAATTGCAATTTTCGCATGCATATCGGCAAGCTTCACTTTTTTTTGTAGTGTCATATTCGCACCGTGTTTTCGTTACGATTTGCTATCCAGCGGAGAGATTCGCAGGTTGAGAATCATTTATGAGAATTGCTGCCTTAGCAGATGATTTTGTAGATCGCTTGAGATCGCATTTGCATAGCTTTGCTATCTTGGCAGATAGGCTTGAGAATCGCTTAAGATAGGATTCTAGTACGGCTGCTATCTTGGCAGATAGGCTTTGGAGATCACTTAAGATCGTACGTGCATAGTGTTGCTATCATGGTAGATAGGCTTAAAAGATCACTTAAGATCATAGTGCTGCTATCATGGCAGATAGGCTTAGAGATCACTTAAGATCATAATGCTGCTATCATGGCAGATAGGCTTAAAGATCACTTAAGATCATAATGCTGCTATCATGGCAGATATGCTTAAAGATCACTTAAGATCATAATGCTGCTATCATGGCCGATAGGCTTAAAGATCACTTAAGATCATAATGCTGCTATCATGGCAGATAGGCTTAGAGATCACTTAAGATCATATTTTCATAATGCGGCCATCACGGCGGATGGGCTTTCCCTATTGAGAGATGAAGAAATAAAGCGATAAAGGCAGCTGAAATCATAAAGTTCTTCCCATTTGGGAGAAGTCTTTTTATTATAGAATACTCTCATATGGGAGAGATGAGATTACAACTCCCTCGTATGGGAGAGAAGATGCACGAATTTAGCAATACAGAGCATAAAGTAGACGTTGTAATCTCACGCATATAATGAGAGGAGTTAAGGATTATACTTCTTAATCCAGCGCATGTTGACTGAGCTTGGGGTTGAGGTCGTCCCATGTAGCCTTTGTATGTTGCAGTAGCCACTATCAAAGACTTCTGTGACTTCGAAGGGTCCTTCCCAGTTGGCTGCGAATTTTGGATGAGCCGCCTCTCGCATACAGTGGTACGATGCGCGCAAGACCAAATCTCCAACTGCGAAATCTCGACGTTGGACTGTTTTGTTGTACGCGCGAGCGATCCTTTCTTGGTATCGTTTGTTAGTCCTTTTAGCTTGCTCCTGCTTCTCTTCTAACAGGACCAAGTCATGATCGCGTTGATTGTCGTATAATGCATGGAAAGCCAGTCTCGCGGAGTTGACTTTTACCTCCGCGGGTACTACAGCATCACCCCCATAACATAGAAGGAACGGGGAGACTCCTGTGGGAGTCCTTGGAGAAGTCCGATAGGCCCACAAGGCTATATTCAAAGAATCAGCCCATTTCTTATGGTCATCCGCCACCATCTTGCTCAAGATTCTTAACAACGTCTTGTTGGTTGCTTCCGCTTGACCATTCCCTTTCGGATAGTAAGGAGTAGAGCATATCTGCCTTATGTTGTACTCTGCTAGTTTCGCAGCTACCTGACGATTGACAAAGGGAGTGCCATTATCCGAGAGAATGGTGTTTGGAATTCCGAACCTGCATATGATGTTCTCTTGGATGAAATGGACCACGGCTAGCGCATTTGCTGTCTTTAGTGGTATTGCTTCTACCCACTTGGTGAACAACTCGGTCGCGGTGAGAATGAACTGATTTCCGTGCGAAGTTGGTCGGATGGGGCCAACAAAATCCAAAGCCCAAGTATGGAACGGCCACGGTGTTCCCAACGCATGTAGATCTACAGCAGGAGCATGCACAAGATTACCTTTGAATTGGCACTCCTGGCACCGTCTTACTTTAGTGCGGCAATCTGCTTCCATGGTGGGCCAGAAGTAACCGACCGAGAGGAGCTGTCTGCATAACTTCGCACCTCCCTGATGTTCCACTTGATGAGAAAGGTCCATCACCTCTTGTGCTTCCTTGCTGTCTAGACATCGCAGCAGGTTACGCTCATGGCCCCTTCGCCAAAGCATATTTTCTTGCACCACATACCGTGCTGCTTTTCTCTTTAGTTTCTCGGCTTCTTTTCTCGACTCAGGCACAATACCTTGCGTGAGAAAGTCAAAGAGTGGCTTCCTCCAATCCACATCATCATCGGTCAGAGAAATTGATAAAGAGTCCTTGATCAGTGCGCAACTCTCGCAATTTCCTTGGATCAATGCTGAAACAACCCAGGATCTCGGTTCAGGGTTAAAGAGAAAATCGACAACCAAAAGTAGAAATATACTATTATGATTACATTTCGTTTAATGTACATAACAAAATTTCGATAATAAGTACAATTTAAAACATAACATTTGTGATCTACTAAGTGATCTAAGTTAAGCTATACTTCTTCGTCTCGTTCCAGCGTTCCCATCCCCCACTTTGATTGACGACCTGCGGTTTTAAAATGGCAAAAGCCGACGCAGTTTTGAAGAAATTGATCAGTAAAAACTGAGTAAGTACACACTACGATGTGTAAAGCAACGAGTGGCACGAAAGCATGAGTTGAAACAAATCAGAAGATTTAAACAGTAAAACTATCATATTGGAGAATTTGGATCAACTTGAAGTAACCGAGTAACAAAAACCTCTCAATTTAATAACATTGAGAAACCACGAGTAGTTGGTAAAATATCCAGAGTAAACAAGTTAATTTGAACTGATAACGATAGTAGTTCATGAGTAGCCAAGATTTACAATTCATTTCAATCGCTTACGGAATATCAAGAGCCACAAACAACATTAATAAGTAGTCAATTTTTAATTTCGACTTCAATCAACAGTTTAATTTAGCTGAGGCGTGTCAAGAGCCACCAGCAGGATCGATGTAAACAGAGGGATCACGAAATAATCACTAAGGGTTCCTTCTAGGGTCTATCAAACCCTATTTCACCCGAGCGTTAAGGGAGCCCATTCGTCAACCCCGCTCACAACATTAGCTAAAAGGCCTTAAGTGTCGACAACCCCATACCGTAGTGACCCTTACAAGTATATGTAGCACTCTATAGCTCTATAAAACCCTTGGCCTCAATAAATTGGTACATTTTGGCTCATCGGGGGCGGATTTTTGAACATTGACGTTCTACCCATAATAAGAAGCATTGCTTCAATGGTCTTAGCCATAAGAAAATGGAGGATCGCTTGACGCCTCCCATTAATAACAGTACTCTGTACATCGTCCTAAGTCTATTAGAGTTATTTTATTTCTTCTCTTTCACATAACCAGAATCAGAATATCAACATTTCACAAGTAATTTCCGAGAGTTCTCAAAGGATATGAATAGAATAGTTTAACAACATTCGAGTGGAAAACATGCATTCTCATTTTTTTTCATATAACAAGCATTCATTTGAAACATCGAACGCATACGCACATTTTGATATGAAAAGGCCGTACATATGTACTTACCACTGAGATGAAGCACAATCAAAAGAAAGAAACTAAGCCTAGCACTCCGACGACAACCGCTCTCTCATATGGGGTCGATGTCTACAATCACACGTATGACGTACTCGTTATAACCAATTTACACATTTATAATAGAAATGCAAACCTACATGTAACATAGTCCTAAATGTCACTAATGAACATATAATGATCTTTAATTATCAAAATAAATCAAACAATACACTTAGAATCTCAAAAATTCAAGTTTTCTAAGAACGGTTAAACTACAATTCTGGACAGAATTCTAGCTCTGACTTTAGAGACATATTTACCATATCAAATCATCTCCTAAAATTTTGAAATTAATTTATGATGAACCTATATGTGTCTACTTTCAGAAACATCAAGAAAATCATGCATAGCTATTATAAAACTCAAGTTACAAAAATAACAAACACTGCTATGCAGAGAAGAGTTTTGCAAAAACTTTCAACTTTGCAAGGGGATTATTACCACTTGGAGAATATAAATAAAGCTCATCTTCTCCAGAATGAATCCCCTATGTGTCTACTTTGATAACACGAAAGATGATATGCCATAGGTTTCTGAAAATGGGTTTTTTTAATAAAACTGGCAAGATTGGTACTGAAACAGAGTTTCAGAAAACATGCAACTTAAAATGAGCATATCTCCCTAACCAAAATGGCTATGGAGTTGGTTTTTTTTCTCAAAATAACCACCTCTGAGTCTAGTTTCAAAATATGCAAGAGTTAAAAATTTCACAGAGACAAAATTTTGAGATAATATACGTTTTTCACAAACTGGTCAGATTGTGTCAATATGCATTTTTCCCAAAAATCAACAAGTTTGGTTCAAAAGATACATGCAACTTATGGAGACTTGATTTTCACACAAATAACATCATTTTAGGCATGAAGTAAGATTTTTCACATGCTCTTGACACAAATGATCAAAATTTTCTTGACATGCAAGTGCAACTACCAAGAAATTTACAAAGTGCATATGGGTTTTAGTGTGAGCTTCATGAAATAGTCAAGATTTTGGAGTCAATCACATGATCTAACCATGGAAATGAAGAATCAAGCATGGAGATGAAGAAAACTAATGTGAAATTTCATCAATCAAAGAAAAATATAAACATGCATGTATGAATTCAAGACTAGAATGAAGATTTACCCCAAGATTCAAGAAATTGGAGAGAAATGGTGAAATTGGGCTTCAATCCATGAGTAGAATGGTGGAATAACCCCCCTCCATGATGATATAAATGTTGGAATCAAGCTTTAATGATTTGGAGACCATAAAATTGAGTTTTGATGAAGTTTTTGTGAAGTCAACACCCAAAAACGGGCATGGAGTTTTGAGAGAGAGAAAAGAGCTTGTGTGAATGCTCTTGAAGAGAAAAACATGTGAAGAATTGTGGAAGAAAGAAATGGGGTTGATGGTGGAGGTTGGTGGTGAAAAATCTCCCAAAAGAAGTTGATACAAAGTAAAGGTAGTAATGAGAGGTTGATGGAGATGGGAGTGATAGAAGAAAAAAAAAAGATTAAAAAATGATTGAATATAATTGGTGTAGTGTTCTTGATGTATTAGTAGAGCAAAATGTGAGATGCTTGTAAAAAAAACATCTCAATATTTTAGTAGAGTTGACCAAAAATAATTGAGGGGAAACTTGATCATAAATAATCAATAGATGAATTGCTAGTTGGGGTAAAAAAAAATATATATAATATTGATAAATGAGAAGTTTCTTTGTGAAAACTAAAAGTTGATGGGTGAAAATATAATTTTCAGATATTAACTATCACATACAAGTTAATTTTCATAAATTACAAAATCGCCAAATAATTTCAAATAATCCACTTTGTAAATAAATGTCAAAATCTATTTTATTTTTTATTTTTTTATATAAAATTACAAGTATCTCCCACGTATACAAAATGAGTTTCCTATCGTATTTTCCAAGTTTTCAAAACTACAAAATAAGCCCAAAATAGAAAATATATATCATCGTAGATGTCAAATGACACACTTAAAACTTAAAACTAAGAAGAAGTCAAGGACAATTTTGAAATGTAAATTTCTTAAAATTCTCAAATATTTTTCGAAATTACTAAATAACCCCAACTAAAATACGGGGTATTACAAATGCTGCGGCCGTTGACATGTCCGGCCAGTGAATCCCATACCTCTGGGCTTTCCGATAGATTGACACCTCACTTTCCCCACAAGCATGTTGGTGAACAGCGCTTGTCCCTCCTGCTCCGAGACACATCGCATGAGTATTCCGCCAAGGCCTTTGTAGTAGAGGGTGTTGTCATGTATGCAATACCCCTTTGTGGATGCCCAATTCTCGTTGCTCGTGCCTTCTGCGATGGCACACAAGATTGACTTTCTCCAGTCCGCATCATCCATGCATTCGTCATCGCACGCGCCCTCTGTCAACGCCGAGGATGTTCGCACTTCAATCGAGATTCTCGCGGGACATTTATCTGCACTAACCTTGGATCCCAAGGTAGCTAAAGCATCAGCATGCCTATTGCCCGCTCTGGGTTTGTGCTCGTACCTGACATCGTAGAACTGCTGCACCAGTCTTTGTACTAAGGTTCGGTAGGGCAATAAGTTTATCTCCTTCAAACCATACTCGCCCGAGGTTTGTTTGGCGATTAGTTTAGAGTCTCCCATCACCGTCAAGTTGCTTACTTCTAGTGCCCTTGCTGCGCGAAGACCTGCGATGAGAGCTTCATACTCTGCTTCGTTGTTGGTGACTGCGAAGTCGAGCTTTGCTGACATCTGTATGACCTCTCCATCTGGTTTGGTCAAGACTATCCCAATGCCTCCACCTTTCTTTGTTGACGACCCATCGAAATGGAGCGTCCAGTAGGGCAACTCAACTGCGTAGATTTCAGGTCCCTCCAGTTCTTCCTCAATCACAGGCTCATGACTGTTATCAGGGAACTGTGCTAGCAGATCCGCCATCGCTTGCGACTTGATTGCCCGGGGTCGAACACACGTGATGTCATATTGAGAAATGGTCATATACCATTTTGCCAATCTTCCCCCAGGAGTAGTGTGAGTCAGAAGATACCGTATATGATCACTCTTTGTGACCACTACCACTTTGTGCGAAGCAAAATATTGCTTTAACTTTTCTATTACAAAGAATAGGGCAAGGCAATGACGTTCGATGTCCGTGTACCTTGATTCTGCTGGCTGCACTATGCGAGAAATGTAATAGATCGGCCTTTCTTGCCCCTCATACTCCTGAGCCAGGAGTGCCCCTATAGACCTCTTCGTTGATGTCAGGTACAACAAGAGTGGTGATCTGAGTTGAGGTGCGATCATTACCTTTGACGATGTCAACAGGTCCTTTAGCCTTCCAAACGCAGCTTCGTGCTGCGTAGTCCAGTTATATAGAGCGTCCTTCTTGAGAAGATTGCTGAAACAGAAGGTGATTTCGGCGATCGCTGGGATGAACCTTCACATGTAGGATAGCTTTCCCAAGACGGTCTTCAAGGCACTTTGGTTGTGCGGCGCCGTCATGCTAGTGATTGCCGATACTTTCGCAGGATCAGGCTCTATTCTTGACGATGTACCACACATCCCAAGAATTTCCGCGATGTTAATCCGAATGCGCACTTCATGGGGTTCATCTTTAATTGAAAGCTTCTTCATCTGTTGAACACTTTCCGCAAATCCCCCAGGTGGTCTGCCTCTTCCTTGGATTTGAAAACTAGGTCGTCACGTAGAATTCTACTTCCTTGTGCATCATGTTGTGAAACAGGGCCATCATGGCTCGCTCGTAAGTTGCGCCTGCGTTCTTGAGACCAAAAGGCATAACTGTGTAATTGAAGACTCCCACCGGAGTGATGAACGCGGTTTTCCGTGCATCTTCGGGGTCCATCTTGGTCTGATTGTACCCACTGAAACCGTCCATGAAGCTGAACATGCGATGACCCGCGGACGAATCGATAAGTAAGTCGATGTTGGGAAGTGGAAAATCATCTTTGGGACAGAAACGATTAAGGTCTCGGAAGTCTACACAAATGCGAAGTTGTCCATTCTTCTTTACTACCGGCACGATGTTGGCTAACCATGTAGGATGGTGATTTGGCTCAATAAATTTGGCATCCAGGAGTTTGACAATTTCCTGCTTAATCTTCACGTTGAGTTCCGGCCTAAAGCTTCTTGTGCTCTGCTTTACCGGTTTAGATCCTGGAATTACATCCAACCGGTGCATGGTGATGCTCGTGTCCAGACCGGGCATCTCATCGTATTCCCATGCGAACACGTCTTTGTACTCATTCAAGAGTTGTAGCAATCTTTCCTCCTCCTCGCCTGTGAGGTCCGCACTCAGAAAGACTGGCCTCTTCTTTTCTTCGCTTGGGCTTAAGAATACCTCCTTCAACTCCTGCTTTTGCGGCCTGGGTTTGTCCTCCATGCATTCGGGTGCTTGTTTTAGCTTTTCCTCTAAAACACTTGGCGTAGGTTTGTCTGGTTCCATAACCTGCTCAATTTGATTGATTTGCCCAGGGATATCCCCATGCACGCCTGAGGACACCCCCGCGCACCTTCATATGCGATAACATTTCTTCCCGTTGGCGTAGAAACTCTCTATATCCTTGCCTTCAGGATCATGTTTTGCTATCCTTTTCAGAGTATACACATTCTTTCGCTGGTAGGCAATCCGCGGCGCCTCTTCTCGCGTAGACGACTTTTCCTTAGCCTCCTCTCTTGTCACCATTACTCCTGCGGGTGACTGATCTTTGATGTCCTCCCATCGGGGCAAAGGAGTGGGGTTGAACGGCCCCGGCGTTTGCTCATGTGCCATCTCAGTGAACCAGACCGCCTCACTGAGATGCGCTTCATCCATGTTGAAAGGATTTATCGAAGCTGGTATCTCAACTATTCTGTCATTCCAGATAGCTTTCATCACTTGGTGAGCTGTTGAAGGGACAGCATCAAAGCGATGAATTCAGGACCGGCCTATAATCATGTGATACGTAGTGTTCGCATATATGACATACAACTTGGCTGAACATTTGATTTTACCGATCTGGAGACTCAGACGGATCCATCCGATCGTCATCCTGGAGTCGCTTCCAAATTCCATTAGCGGGGATGGACGCCTGACAATCTTCTGCTCTGGGATTCCTGCTAGCTTCAGAGTGTTGTGCGAGACAACGTTAACCGCTGCTCCTCCGTTGACAAACGCTCTTTTGAACTCCACACCATTGATGACTGTCGTTACATACAGAGGCTTCTGGTGGCTCGCATCTGTCTTCTTATCGCTTGCGAAGAAGGTTATGAATTTTCCTGTAGAGCGAGATGTCCTAACAACCTTCCCTTTAGAGATCACGATACCTTCCTCGTAATCCTTGAGTGGTGGAGGTTCCTCCTCCCTGAGAGACGGTGGTGGCCGATGCGGGATTTGGGGCGAGAGTCCCCAGAATAACCATTATCCGTTCCAGCTGCGCAGATTGAGCTTTGAGAGCCTTTGCCTGGTTCTGGATGGTGGCGTTCAAGGCCTCTATCGTCGGAGCTTCACCGGTGGCTGTAGGAGTACGGCGGGCCTCCTCTCCCGAGGTGGTCTCCGTGGAAGGCGATCTGTTACTGACATCATCGTCATGTGACATGGTTGCTTGCAATGGTAAGTTCACGTCGGGTTCACCAAAATGTGTACGAGAGAATCCTGCAGAGAGAACTCTGTGTACACCAAGAACAGAGAATAGAAATGGCACAGGAAGTGTTGGGTTGTGTTGTGAGACCAAAAGGCATAACTGTGTAATTGAAGACTCCCACCGGAGTGATGAACGCGGTTTTCCGTGCATCTTCGGGGTCCATCTTGATCTGATTGTACCCACTGAAACCGTTCATGAAGCTGAACATGCGATGACCCGCGGTCGAATCGATAAGTAAGTCGATGTTGGGAAGTGGAAAATCATCTTTGGGACAGAAACGATTAAGGTCTCGGAAGTCTACACAAATGCGAAGTTGTCCATTCTTCTTTACTACCGGCACGATGTTGGCTAACCATGTAGGATGGTGATTTGGCTCAATAAATTTGGCATCCAGGAGTTTGACAATTTCCTGCTTAATCTTCACGTTGAGTTCCGGCCTAAAGCTTCTTGTGCTCTGCTTGTAGGGTTTTGATTCATGGATCGCGCAACGGAAGCATAATCAAACAAATAGCCATGCAAAACCCTCCAAGGATCACAAGTCTAGATGCATAACGATAGTAAAGGTAAGAAATCATAAACACACCTTTGGGTTCTCCTTGATGACTTCAAACGCGAATAGTGTCACGTTCTCTATAGTTGATCCACGCCTAGAGTTGATCCTAGATCTCCCAAACTCCTTGGTGCTAGCCCGGAATAAGAGGAGGGTGAAGGAATCACGCAAAACGAGACAAAAAGAGGGGTTTCGGCCCTCTTTTGGCCGACGGGGACGAGGGCGGCGGCAATGGGGGGCGTCGGCCTCCTTTGTTGCTTGCTCTCTCTCCTTTGTTCTCTCCCACTCTTGTTATGATCACTAATGAGCATAAGTTATGAGGAAGGAAGGAAGGAGGGTCCTTTATATAGTCCAACAACTCCTTGTTAACTACCTAAAGGACTTATTCTAGTCCTACTAGAATTCAATTTAGTCCATTCCTTGCAAATTAGTCCCTACTAAGTTTGCAAGGGTTTGCAAAGTGATCCTTCTAATTAATTAATCCAATTAATTAATTCCCAAATCTAGTACAACTCTATATAGCGTGTGACCCCATAGGTTCTATCTAGTTGGTAGCAACTATTTGCTAATATGGAGCGGTTTCTAGCAAAACATCCATTCTAGCCAACTAATAGAATAGTCATCTTGACAACCTTTGTACAAGTAATTGTCTCATCCCTTTGCCTCCATATCCGGATTGGACACGAGACATACAAGTCACACTCGTATATCCAATCCATAGTTTCTCGATCTATGGGAATAGCCTTATTCGTGCAAATAACATCAATATCCCATATATTGATTTATTTGAGTCTGGCCAGACATTCTATAAGCACTATCCCTCGAGTGGCCTAGGATATTTGCTCCCGTTATGTGGGAGGGGCAAATCCTCTCTACGTCCACTACGATCTCTAAGCTTGCTTCTCATTGTATCCAGTACACGCCTTTATAACTACCCAGTTACGGTGTAGCGTTTAACGCTACCAAGATCACAATGATCCACAACTAGAATATCTAGTGACTTCAAGTCTAAGGATGATAGTACCATTGCACCCCGAGAAGCACTTGTGACTCAACATAACATGTATGTAGCCTTCTCGGTGATGGGTCAATCCGGTGCAACATTCCGTAATGCACACCTATGTGTTGGATCGTGATATCTCCATATCAATCCAACCCCATACTAGTCTATAGATGATTGTCCCATTTAATCATTATACTTGACTAGGGATATTTAAGATAAACAACACGTTTGTAAATCTAAGGACTTCATTATATTAAATATCCAATAAATAATAAATGAATTTTCTAGCCATATACAAATTCATACTAAACTAGATTGCCTCTAGGGCATCTATTCCAACAGTCTCCCACTTGCACTAGAGCCAATCTGGCGCATCTCGTATGCCCATACTCCTAGTGTGCCCTTCATGCTTCCACTGCGTGAGAGGCTTCGTAAGCGGGTCTGACAGATTATCATCTGTAGGAATCTTGCATATCCGAACGTCTCCTCTATCGATAATATCTCGAATCAGATGAAACTTCCTGAGCACGTGCTTGGACTTCTGGTGCGATCTGGGTTCCTTTGATTGCGCGATCGCCCCAGTGTTGTCACTGAACAACTCCACTGGATCCGCAATGCTAGGGACCACACCAAGTTCAGAAACAAACTTTCTGATCCAAACAGCCTCCTTTGCTGCGCTATTTGCAGCAATGTACTCAGCCTCTGTTGTAGAATCAGCTACCGTCTCTTGCTTGGAACTCTTCCAGCTCACTGCTGCTCCATTCAGGCAAAACACATATCCCGATTGTGATCTAAAGTCATCTCTGTCGGTTTGGAAGCTTGCATCAGTGTAACCCCTTACACGCAACTCTTCCTCACCGCCAAACATCAAGAAAGCATCCTTAGTTCTTCTCAAGTACTTTAGGATGTTCTTAACGGCAATCCAGTGACTCTCACCCGGATTGGATTGGTATCTGCTTGTCATACTCAAGGCATATGACACATCTGGTCTAGTACATAACATGGCGTACATGATAGATCCTATGGCCGAGGCATAGGGAATCCTACTCATGCGTTCCCTCTCAATCTCATTGGAAGGACAACCACTCTTCGAAAGAGTGATTCCATGTGACATGGGCAAGAATCCCTTCTTGGAATCTTGCATGTTGAACCGTTTCAACACCTTGTCAATATATGTAATTTGACTTAGGCCTAGCAACCTCTTAGATCTATCTCTATAGATCTTTATACCGAGTATATAGGCTGCCTCCCCTAAGTCCTTCATTGAGAAACACTTTCCTAGCCAATCTTTCACAAATTGCAGCATGGGAATGTCGTTTCCAATGAGTAGTATGTCATCCACATACAAGACCAGAAAAGCTACAGATCTCCCACTAACCTTCTTGTAGACACAAGACTCATCTTCGTTTCTGATGAAGCCAAACTCTTTGACCACTTCATCAAAACGTCGATTCCAACTCCTAGAAGCTTGCTTCAATCCATAAATGGATCGTTGCAGCTTACAGACTTTGTTGGCTTGCTTTGGATCCTCAAAACCCTCCGGCTGTATCATATACACGTCCTCGAGGAGATTCCCATAAAGGAATGCTGTTTTGACATCCATCTGCCAAATCTCATAGTCGTAGTATGCTGCAATTGCAAGTAGGATTCGGATGGATTTGGTCATAGCGACTGGTGAAAAGGTTTCATCATAGTCAATACCATGAATCTGTCTGAATCCTTTAGCCACCAATCGGACCTTATAAGTAATCACATTACCATCCATGTCGATCTTCTTCTTGAAGACCCACTTGCACCCTATGGGTCGCGCCCCATCGGGTGGTTCCACCAAAGTCCATACTTTGTTGGTATACATGGATTCCATCTCGGATCTCATGGCTTCAAGCCACTTCTGAGAGTCTGGGCCACTCATGGCCTCCTCATAGCTAGTAGGCTCATCATCTATGAGCATTGTGTCACCGTAATCGGTTACGAGAAGTCCGTACCTCTCGGGTTCCTGGCGCACTCTACTAGATCTACGAAGCTCTTGTGTTGCCTGAACAGGTGGCTCCACAACTGCTTGTGGTTCCTGTTCATGTTCCATAATCGGTTCAGTGATTTGTGGTTCTTGAACCTCTTCAAGTTCTACATTCCTCCCACTTGCTTCTTTAGAGACAAACTCTCTTTCTAGAAACACGCCGGTCCGAGCAACAAACACTTTGTTCTCGGTTGGATTGTAGAAGTAGTATCCCTTAGTTTCCTTAGGGTACCCCACAAATTTGCACTTATCCGACTTAGGCGCTAGCTTGTCTGATTGTAAACGTTTTACATAGACATCGCAGCCCCAAATCCTCATGAACGACAGTGTGGGACGCCTCCCACTCCACATCTCATATGGTGTCTTCATGACTGATTTAGATGGAACACGGTTAATGGTGAAAGCTGCACTTAATAGAGCGTAGCCCCAAAATGATAATGGAAGATCGGTTTGACACATCATAGACCGAACCATATCCAATAGGGTTCGATTCCTCCTCTCGGACACGCCATTCCATTGTGGCGTTCCGGGTGGAGTGAGTTGGGACACGATCCCACACTCTCTAAGATAGTCGTCAAACTCTTGGCTCAAGTATTCTCCTCCACGATCCGATCGTAGAGCCTTAATACTTTTGCCAAGTTGCTTTTCTACTTCATTCTTGAATTCTTTGAACACTTCAAAGGATTCGGATTTTGCCCTCATAAGGTACACAAATCCATATCTACTGTAATCATCAGTAAATGTAATGAAGTAGACATAACCACCCCGGCAGGCGTGGCAAATGGCCCACACACATCGGTATGTATGAGTGCCAATTGCTCACTAGTCCTCTCACCTTTCTTATTAAAAGGGGACTTTGTCATTTTTCCCAATAAACAAGCCTCACATGTCTCATATGATTCAAAATCAAATGAGTCTAGTAATCCATCCTTATGGAGTCTAGATACACGTTTCTCATTTATATGGCCTAAACGACAATGCCATAAATAAGCAGGATTTAAATCATTTATTTTAATCCGCTTGGTATTAATGTTGTAGACAGGATTGCTTGGATCAAGGACATAAAGTCCATTAAATAATTGCGCACTAAAATAGTGAATATTATTCAAATAAAAGGAACAACAATTGTTCTTTATTGAAATAATAAAACCTTCCTTGTCCAAACAAGAAATAGAAATAATGTTTCTGCTCATAGCAGGCACAAAATAGCAATTATTTAATTCCAAAACTAATCCTGAAGGCAGAGATAGCTCGCACACGCCTATGGCCAACGCAGCAACCTTTGCTCCATTCCCAACGCGTAGATCTACCTCCCCTTTAGCCAATCTTTTACTTCTCTTTAGATCCTGCATATTTCGACAAATATGAGATCCACATCCAGTATCTAATACCCATGATGTAGAGACAGTTAAATTGACATCTACAACAAAAATACCTGGTGGTGGTGGAATCACTATTCCAAGCCTCTTGTCCTCCAGATATTTTGGGCAGTTCCTCCTCCAGTGTCCAGACTGACTGCAGTAGTGACACTCACCCTTAGTCACGACCTTGGCAATGCCACCAACAGGCTTAAGGGCTTGTTCCTTGGATTTGGCAACTGACTTGCCTTTACCCTTGGAGGAAGAGGCAAACTTTTTGCCCTTTCCTTTATGCACCATCATAATGGCCTTGCCCTTACCCTTGTTGATGCTCTGTTCAGCCGTCCTCAACATGTTGAGCAAATCTGGCAGTGGTTTAACGATCTCGTTCATGTTATAGTTCATAATGAACTGTCCATAACTCTCGGGCAACGATTGCAACACGAGATCGGTTGCCAACTCTTGGCCGACCGGGAACCCAAGCCGGGCGAGATTCTCCAAGTACCCGATCATTCGGAGTACATGGGGTCCCACCGGGTTACCTTCTGCTAGATGACATTTGAACAGTGCCTTTGAGACCTCATACCTCTCTACCCTCGCCTGCTCTTGGAAGAGCTGCTTTAGATGTTCGATCATATCGACAGCATTCATGTTCTCATGTTTCTGAAGCTCAGAGGTCATGGTGCAAAGCATTAGGCAGGCCGCATCATTAGCGTCATCAACACGCTTTTGATACGCCTTTAAGGCAGCAGGTGTCTGATTCTCTGGACCTTCTGGAACATGCTCCTCTATTGCGTACAGTTTCTTCTCTTGCTTGAGAACAATTCTCAAGTTTCTGTAATAATCAAGAAAGTTGGTTCCAGAGAGCTTGTCCTTCTCAAGGACAGATCGTAGGGAATGTTGTGAACTCGATGAGTTGTTTGCCATTTGGTATTCTACAAAAAGGAAAATACGCAAGTTTTAGTATTTGTGAATTTTTTGACTATATTTAATAATGGCTAGTTTATTAAATATAGCTCCCACTATTTTTCTGCGGATTAATAACCCTCAAGATATTAATGCGGAAAATATCATTATATTTTCTAGTGGGCCAAGATCCATCTTTTCATCTCCTTATGAGCTTGCTTTGGCAAGTCATCCATAATTTGACTACTTTTAGGTAGGAACAATTCCAATTGCATCCCTTATGCAACTCTTGGTTCAATCGGGCAAATAACTCCTTATTTATCCATCCATATGGATAATCCCAATTGATTGCCTCTAGGTTTCTTAATCAAATTAATAGCCTAGTTGTGTTCGACCTCTTATCTAAACAATTGCACATTGTTACGTGCCATCGCATTCCATCATTATGAACCAAGTCGCCATGCTTTGGCACGCACGAACTTGATAAATAATGATGATAATGAGTGTTTAAATAACGAGAAGGCAAGAACACAATATTTAAAATTTGAGGGATTTTAAATTCAATTTTAATTATTTTGTTGATCAATATCAACTAATCTATCTATTTGAGTTTGGGCACAACTCCAAATAATAGATCCGGGTTGTCTAATTATCTTATTATCCTAATGAAATGCATCATCCATACACCAAGCACACAAATAATAAGACAATAAATAAACAACCACATAACAGAAATTAAACGTGATGTGGATATGGCCTTTTCTAGACTAAGATAATTCCAAGCCAATGGAATTATCTATGAACCCTAAGCAAACACATCTCCATGCGTCTTGATCTTTTGGTCCATCCTTCATAGTCACGTGGAATGCTCCATGCTCCATCTTTTGTGGCTTCTTTGGCTTTGGGCTTATTTTCTTCAATCTTGGCTAACAATCTACTTTATCTAGCACTAGCTAACATCTATACTAAATAAAATAAATCTCACAAGTTGAGAAAAAAAATGGCACGCAGGCCATAAAACCCTAATTAATTATTACAATTAATTGATCAGCTCGCAGGCCGTAAAACCAAACCACAAAATTAAACATCCACATCAAACCACATCCTAAGGCCATATCCAATCACCATGCGATTTGCACATAAACAGTTAAAATCCAATTTTAACGCGCTTGGTCAATTTTAATTGATTTTAGGATTTCTAGGGTTAAAACGGTCCATGGGCCCAACAATCTAATTGCCCGGGCCCATTAAAGTGAACCACAAGGCCCTAGGGCCGGCCCGGCCCAAAACCCGCAAGCTAGGCCCGCGGGTTAGGGCCGCCCGGCCCCTTAGGGCGGCCAAGCTTGGGCGGCAAGCAAGGGGGGGGCGGTCCCCTAGGGGGCCGAACCTCCTCTTGGGAGTTGTTTCCAAAACAACTCCCTTGCTTGGAGCCCAAGTTTGGTTGTTTCCTTGTTTTGGGTTCTCCTTGATGACTTCAAACGCGAATAGTGTCACGTTCTCTATAGTTGATCCACGCCTAGAGTTGATC
This sequence comes from Linanthus parryae, assembly GCA_023055425.1. Classification (NCBI taxonomy): domain Eukaryota; kingdom Viridiplantae; phylum Streptophyta; class Magnoliopsida; order Ericales; family Polemoniaceae; genus Linanthus; species Linanthus parryae. Next base: position 176,661,503 of record JALGPY010000001.1, on the reverse strand, counting down.
CTAGATCTCCCAAACTCCTTGGTGCTAGCCCGGAATAAGAGGAGGGTGAAGGAATCACGCAAAACGAGACAAAAAGAGGGGTTTCGGCCCTCTTTTGGCTGACGGGGACGAGGGCGGCGGCAATGGGGGGCGTCGGCCTCCTTTGTTGCTTGCTCTCTCTCCTTTGTTCTCTCCCACTCTTGTTATGATCACTAATGAGCATAAGTTATGAGGAAGGAAGGAAGGAGGGTCCTTTATATAGTCCAACAACTCCTTGTTAACTACCTAAAGGACTTATTCTAGTCCTACTAGAATTCAATTTAGTCCCTTCCTTGCAAATTAGTCCCTACTAAGTTTGCAAGGGTTTGCAAGGTGATCCTTCTAATTAATTAATCCAATTAATTAATTCCCAAATCTAGTACAACTCTATATAGCGTGTGACCCCATAGGTTCTATCTAGTTGGTAGCAACTATTTGCTAATATGGAGCGGTTTCTAGCAAAACATCCATTCTAGCCAACTAATAGAATAGTCATCTTGACAACCTTTGTACAAGTAATTGTCTCATCCCTTTGCCTCCATATCCGGATTGGACACGAGACATACAAGTCACACTCGTATATCCAATCCATAGTTTCTCGATCTATGGGAATAGCCTTATTCGTGCAAATAATATCAATATTCCATATATTGATTTATTTGAGTCTGGCCAGACATTCTATAAGCACTATCCCTCGAGTGGCCTAGGATATTTGCTCCCGTTATGTGGGAGGGGCAAATCCTCTCTACGTCCACTACGATCTCTAAGCTTGCTTCTCATTGTATCCAGTACACGCATTTATAACTACCCAGTTACGGTGTAGCGTTTAACGCTACCAAGATCACAATGATCCACAACTAGAATATCTAGTGACTTCAAGTCTAAGGATGACAATACCATTGCACCCCGAGAAGCACTTGTGACTCAACATAACATGTATGTAGCCTTCTCGGTGATGGGTCAATCCGGTGCAACATTCCGTAATGCACACCTATGTGTTGGATCGTGATATCTCCATATCAATCCAACCCCATACTAGTCTATAGATGATTGTCCCATTTAATCATTATACTTGACTAGGGATATTTAAGATAAACAACACGTTTGTAAATCTAAGGACTTCATTATATTAAATATCCAATAAATAATAAATGAATTTTCTAGCCATATACAAATTCATACTAAACTAGATTGCCTCTAGGGCATCTATTCCAACACTGCTTTACCGGTTTGGATCCTGGAATTACATCCAACCGGTGCATGGTGATGCTCGTGTCCGGACCGGGCATCTCATCGTATTCCCATGCGAATACGTCTTTGTACTCAAGATTTGTAGCAATTTTTCCTCCTCCTCGCCTGTGAGGTCCGCACTCAGAAATACTGGCCTCTTCTTTTCTTCGCTTGGGCTTAAGAATACCTCCTTCAACTCCTGCTTTTGCGGCCTGGGTTTGTCCTCCATGCATTCGGGTGCTTGTTTTAGCTTTTCCTCTAAAACACTTGGCGTAGGTTTGTCTGGTTCCATAACCTGCTCAATTTGATTGATTTGCCCAGGGATATCCCCATGCACGCCTGAGGACACCCCTGCGCACCTTCATATGCGATAACATTTCTTCCCGTTGGCGTAGAAACTCTCTATATCCTTGCCTTCAGGATCATGTTTTGCTATCCTTTTCAGAGTATACACATTCTTTCGCTGGTAGGCAATCCGCGGCGCCTCTTCTCGCGTAGACGACTTTTCCTTAGCCTCCTCTCTTGTCACCATTACTCCTGCGGGTGACTGATCTTTGATGTCCTCCCATCGGGGCAAAGGAGTGGGGTTGAACGGCCCCGGCGTTTGCTCATGTGCCATCTCAGTGAACCAGACCGCCTCACTGAGATGCGCTTCATCCATGTTGAAAGGATTTATCGAAGCTGGTATCTCAACTATTCTGTCATTCCAGATAGCTTTCATCACTTGGTGAGCTGTTGAAGGGACAGCATCAAAGCGATGAATTCAGGCCCGGCCTATAATCATGTGATACGTAGTGTTCGCATCTATGACATACAACTTGTCTGAACTTTGATTTTACCGATCTGGAGACTCAGACGGATCCATCCGATCGTCATCCTGGAGTCGCTTCCAAATTCCATTAGCGGGGATGGACGCCTGACAATCTTCTGCTCTGAGATTCCTGCTAGCTTCAGAGTGTTGTGCGAGACAACGTTAACCGCTGCTCCTCCGTCGACAAACGCTCTTTTGAACTCCACACCATTGATGACTGTCGTTACATACAGAGGCTTCTGGTGGCTCGCATCTGTGTTCTTATCGCTTGCGAAGAAGGTTATGAACTTTCCTGTAGAGCGAGATGTCCTAACAACCTTCCCGTTGGAGATCACGATACCTTCCTCGTAACCTTCCGCTATCCTCAGGATTGCTCTCGTCATTTCCTTCCGGCACTTCTCCGAGAAGTTCATTTCATCGAAGAACCTGCTGAACCCGTGCGACCCCTTCATCCGATCAGCACGTTCGTCCTCCGTGTCCATGCTGTAGTCCTCGTCGTTGTGGATCTCGGCAATGATGGGAAGACTATCCTCTGCAACCTCTTCAAGGTTCATAATCGAGATCATGGCAACCTCTTTGCCCTTCGGTTCTTGCTCCGCGTGAACAGGCAGTGGATTATTTCGCCCATCCTTCCTCTGGTCGCTGACATTCAGCTTGCCATTTTTCATCTTTTGGCTTACCATAATTCTGAGCTTCTTGCAGTTATCCGTGGGATGCATGACCTTTCCATGACATTTACACCACTCTGGGTCCCTCACCATCTCCTTAGAGGGTGTCCTTTCAAGCGACGGCAAGATTCCGTCTTTACGCCACTGTCTGCACAAGTCACTCGCTTCCTCTACCGAACACGGCAAGGTGGTGCATCGAAGTTTGCGACCTTCGACTGCTTTTGGGGCGAAACCATATTCACCTCGGCTTCACGTCCCCTTTTGTAGCTGAACCTTCCAATTTTAAAGGTAGTCCCGTTCGGGGACCTCTCAGAGGCGTGCCTCTTCTTCTGCCTCTCCACTATAGGCTCTATATTCTTTGTGCATTCGATCAGTTTCGAAAATGTAGGAGTTTGCAGGTTGATAAGCATACCTTTGTACTCATCTCGCATGCACTGCAGGCATATTTCCACGAGTCTGCTCTCGAGTATCACATCTTTGCATTCCAAGGACTTGGCCCCGAACTTCTTGATGAATGTCACTCCATCCTCCTTGCGCTTCTGATACATCCGCGAAAGATGAATCATTGTCACCTTTTCTTCCATCTGGAAGAATTTGGTATAGAATTTCTGGACCATATCGTCCCAGGTCTTCACAGATCCAGCCTCCAGTGTCCTGTACCACTTGTAGGCCACGTTCCCCAGGGAACTCGCGCATCAGCAGCTTAGGATCAGCCCCGTATGGCCCCATCACATCGATGAAACGCATAACATGCTCGTGGCCGTTTCCATTGACGTCTTCGAACTTGTCCCATTTAGGAGCCTTGTACCCAGCGGGATTAGGCATGAGGTAGATCTCGCGTGGGATAGGTGGATCATTGTCGAGCTTCGGGATGATGGTGTCCGCGAACGATTGATTGGCTAGGATGGTTTCTATGCGCCGCTGCAGCGACGTCATACACTCTAGCGCATTTCCCCCAGCAGCAGGATGAGGAGTTGTTACAGGCGGAGGCGACACATATGCCGCGGGAGGGCTAGGAGCATATTGTGAATTCACGTTGCCCCACGTTGCCGATGGAGGAGAAAGGGGTATTGTGAGGCCGGATTGGGTACCAAAGTTGGAGGTTGAGGGGTGTGAGTGGAAAGAGGCAACATTTGGGCTGTTGGCCCCTGAATTGAGGGTAACTGCGTAGTTGTCAGTGGAGTTTGAAGGTTAGGATTGGGTGGTGTGGTTGACACTCCCAATCCTTGAGTGGTGGAGGTTCCTCCTCCCTGAGAGACGGTGGTGGCCGATGCGGGATTTGGGGCGAGAGTCCCCATAATAGCCATTATCCGTTCCAGCTGCGCAGATTGAGCTTTGAGAGCCTTTGCCTGGTTCTGGATGGTGGCGTCCAAGGCTTCTATCGTCGGAGCTTCACCGGTGGCTGTAGGAGTACGGCGGGCCTCCTCTCCCGAGGTGGTCTCCGTGGAAGGCGATATGTTACTGACATCATCTTCATGAGACATGGTTGCTTGCAATGGTAAGTTCACGTCGGGTTCACCAAAATGTGTACGAGAGAATCCTGCAGAGAGAACTCTGTGTACACCAAGAACAGAGAATAGAAATGGCACAGGAAGTGTTGGGTTGTGTTGTGAGACCAAAAGGCATAACTGTGTAATTGAAGACTCCCACCGGAGTGATGAACGCGGTTTTCCGTGCATCTTCGGGGTCCATCTTGATCTGATTGTACCCACTGAAACCGTTCATGAAGCTGAACATGCGATGACCCGCGGTCGAATCGATAAGTAAGTCGATGTTGGGAAGTGGAAAATCATCTTTGGGACAGAAACGATTAAGGTCTCGGAAGTCTACACAAATGCGAAGTTGTCCATTCTTCTTTACTACCGGCACGATGTTGGCTAACCATGTAGGATGGTGATTTGGCTCAATAAATTTGGCATCCAGGAGTTTGACAATTTCCTGCTTAATCTTCACGTTGAGTTCCGGCCTAAAGCTTCTTGTGCTCTGCTTTACCGGTTTGGATCCTGGAATTACATCCAACCGGTGCATGGTGATGCTCGTGTCAAGACCGGGCATCTCATCGTATTCCCATGCGAATACGTCTTTGTACTCACTCAAGAGTTGTAGCAATCTTTCCTCCTCCTCGCCTGTGAGGTCCGCACTCAGAAAGACTGGCCTCTTCTTTTCTTCGCTTGGGCTTAAGAATACCTCCTTCAACTCCTGCTTTTGCGGCCTGGGTTTGTCGTCCATGCATTCGGGTGCTTGTTTTAGCTTTTCCTCTAAAACACTTGGCGTAGGTTTGTCTGGTTCCATAACCTGCTCAATTTGATTGATTTGCCCAGGGATATCCCCATGCACGCCTGAGGACACCCCCGCGCACCTTCATATGCGATAACATTTTTTCCCGTTGGCGTAGAAACTCTCTATATCCTTGCCTTCAGGATCATGTTTTGCTATCCTTTTCAGAGTATGCACATTCTTTCGCTGGTAGGCAATCCGCGGCGCCTCTTCTCGCGTAGACGACTTTTCCTTAGCCTCCTCTCTTGTCACCATTACTCCTGCGGGTGACTGATCTTTGATGTCCTCCCATCGGGGCAAAGGAGTTGGGTTGAACGGCCCCGGCGTTTGCTCATGTGCCATCTCAGTGAACCAGACCGCCTCACTGAGATGCGCTTCATCCATGTTGAAAGGATTTATCGAAGCTGGTATCTCAACTATTCTGTCATTCCAGATAGCTTTCATCACTTGGTGAGCTGTTGAAGGGACAGCATCAAAGCGATGAATTCAGGCCCGGCCTATAATCATGTGATACGTAGTGTTCGCATCTATGACATACAACTTGGCTGAACATTTGATTTTACCGATCTGGAGACTCAGACGGATCCATCCGATCGTCATCCTGGAGTCGCTTCCAAATTCCATTAGCGGGGATGGACGCCTGACAATCTTCTGCTCTGGGATTCCTGCTAGCTTCAGAGTGTTGTGCGAGACAACGTTAACCGCTGCTCCTCCGTCGACAAACGCTCTTTTGAACTCCACACTATTGATGACTGTCGTTACATACAGATGCTTCTGGTGGCTCGCATCCGTCTTCTTATCGCTTGCGAAGAAGGTTATGAACTTTCCTGTAGAGCGAGATGTCCTAACAACCTTCCCGTTGGAGATCACGATACCTTCCTCGTAACCTTCCGCTATCCTCAGGATTGCTCTCGTCATTTCCTTCCGGCACTTCTCCGAGAAGTTCATTTCATCGAAGAACCTGCTGAACCCGTGCGACCCCTTCATCCGATCAGCACGTTCGTCCTCCGTGTCCATGCTGTAGTCCTCGTCGTTGTGGATCTCGGCAATGATGGGAAGACCATCCTCTGCAACCTCTTCAAGGTTCATAATCGAGATCATGGCAACCTCTTTGCCCTTCGGTTCTTGCTCCGCGTGAACAGGCAGTGGATTATTTCGCACATCCTTCCTCTGGTCGCTGACAATCAGCTTGCCATTTTTCATCTTTTGGCTTACCATAATTCTGAGCTTCTTGCAGTTATCCGTGGGATGCATGACCTTTCCATGACATTTACACCACTCTGGGTCCCTCACCATCTCCTTAGAGGGTGTCCTTTCAAGCGGCGGCAAGATTCCGTCTTTACGCCACTGTCTGCACAAGTCACTCGCTTCCTCTACCGAACACGGCAGGGTGGTGCATCGAAGTTTGCGACCTTCGACTGCTTTTGGGGCGAAACCATATTCACCTCGGCTTCACGTCCCCTTTTGTAGCTGAACCTTCCAATTTTAAAGGTAGTCCCGCTCGGGGACCTCTCAGAGGCGTGCCTCTTCTTCTGCCTCTCCACTATTGGCTCTATATTCTTTGTGCATTCGATCAGTTTCGAAAATGTAGGAGTTTGCAGGTTGATAAGCATACCTTTGTACTCATCTCGCATGCACTGCAGGCATATTTCCACGAGTCTGCTCTCGAGTATCACATCTTTGCATTCCAAGGACTTGGCCCCGAACTTCTTGATGAATGTCACTCCATCCTCCTTGCGCTTCTGATACATCCGCGAAAGATGAATCATTGTCACCTTTTCTTCCATCTGGAAGAATTTGGTATAGAATTTCTGGACCATATCGTCCCAGGTCTTCACAGATCCAGCCTCCAGTGTCATGTACCACTTGTAGGCCACGTTCCTCAGGGAACTCGCGCATCAGCAGCTTAGGATCAGCCCCGTATGGCCCCATCACATCGATGAAACGCATAACATGCTCGTGGCCGTTTCCATTGACATCTTCGAACTTGTCCCATTTAGGAGCCTTGTACCCAGCGGGATTAGGCATGAGGTAGATCTCGCGTGGGATAGGTGGATCATTGTCGAGCTTCGGGATGATGGTGTCCGCGAACGATTGATTGGCTAGGATGGTTTCTATGCGCCGCTGCAGCGACGTCATACACTCTGGCGCATTTCCCCCAGCAGCAGGAGGAGGAGTTGTTACAGGCGGAGGCGACACATATGCCGCGGGAGGGCTAGGAGCGTATTGTGAATTCACGTTGCCCCACGTTGCCGATGGAGGAGAAAGGGGTATTGTGAGGCCGGATTGGGTACCAAAGTTGGAGGTTGAGGGGTGTGAGTGGCAAGAGGCAACATTTGGGCTGTTGGCCCCTGAATTGAGGGTAACTGCGTAGTTGTCAGTGGAGTTTGAAGGTTAGGATTGGGTGGTGTGGTTGACACTCCCAATCCTTGAGTGGTGGAGGTTCCTCCTCCCTGAGAGACGGTGGTGGCCGATGCGGGATTTGGGGCGAGAGTCCCCATAATAGCCATTATCCGTTCCAGCTGCGCAGATTGAGCTTTGAGAGCCTTTGCCTGGTTCTGGATGGTGGCGTCCAAGGCTTCTATCGTCGGAGCTTCACCGGTGGCTGTAGGAGTACGGCGGGCCTCCTCTCCCGAGGTGGTCTCCGTGGAAGGCGATCTGTTACTGACATCATCTTCATGAGACATGGTTGCTTGCAATGGTAAGTTCACGTCGGGTTCACCAAAATGTGTACGAGAGAATCCTGCAGAGAGAACTCTGTGTACACCAAGAACAGAGAATAGAAATGGCACAGAAAGTGTTGGGTTGTGTTGTGAGACCAAAAGGCATAACTGTGTAATTGAAGACTCCCACCGGAGTGATGAACGCGGTTTTCCGTGCATCTTCGGGGTCCATCTTGATCTGATTGTACCCACTGAAACCGTTCATGAAGCTGAACATGCGATGACCCGCGGTCGAATCGATAAGTAAGTCGATGTTGGGAAGTGGAAAATCATCTTTGGGACAGAAACGATTAAGGTCTCGGAAGTCTACACAAATGCGAAGTTGTCCATTCTTCTTTACTACCGGCACGATGTTGGCTAACCATGTAGGATGGTGATTTGGCTCAATAAATTTGGCATCCAGGAGTTTGACAATTTCCTGCTTAATCTTCACGTTGAGTTCCGGCCTAAAGCTTCTTGTGCTCTGCTTTACCGGTTTGGATCCTGGAATTACATCCAACCGGTGCATGGTGATGCTCGTGTCCAGACCGGGCATCTCATCGTATTCCCATGCGAATACGTCTTTGTACTCACTCAAGAGTTGTAGAAATCTTTCCTCCTCCTCGCCCGTGAGGTCCGCACTCAGAAAGACTGGCCTCTTCTTTTCTTCGCTTGGGCTTAAGAATACCTCCTTCAACTCCTGCTTTTGCGGCCTGGGTTTGTCCTCCATGCATTCGGGTGCTTGTTTTAGCTTTTCCTCTAAAACACTTGGCGTAGGTTTGTCTGGTTCCATAACCTGCTCAATTTGATTGATTTGCCCAGGGATATCCCCATGCACGCCTGAGGACACCCCCGCGCACCTTCATATGCGATAACATTTCTTCCCGTTGGCGTAGAAACTCTCTATATCCTTGCCTTCAGGATCATGTTTTGCTATCCTTTTCAGAGTATACACATTCTTTCGCTGGTAGGCAATCCGCGGCGCCTCTTCTCGCGTAGACGACTTTTCCTTAGCCTCCTCTCTTGTCACCATTACTCCTGCGGGTGACTGATCTTTGATGTCCTCCCATCGGGGCAAAGGAGTGGGGTTGAACGGCCCCGGCGTTTGCTCATGTGCCATCTCAGTGAACCAGACCGCCTCACTGAGATGCGCTTCATCCATGTTGAAAGGATTTATCGAAGCTGGTATCTCAACTATTCTGTCATTCCAGATAGCTTTCATCACTTGGTGAGCTGTTGAAGGGACAACATCAAAGCGATGAATTCAGGCCCGGCCTATAATCATGTGATACGTAGTGTTCGCATCTATGACATACAACTTGGCTGAACATTTGATTTTACCGATCTGGAGACTCAGACGGATCCATCCGATCGTCATCCTGGAGTCGCTTCCAAATTCCATTAGCGGGGATGGACGCCTGACAATCTTCTGCTCTGGGATTCCTGATAGCTTCAGAGTGTTGTGCGAGACAACGTTAACCGCTGCTCCTCCGTCGACAAACGCTCTTTTGAACTCCACACCATTGATGACTGTCGTTACATACAGAGGCTTCTGGTGGCTCGCATCTGTCTTCTTATCGCTTGCGAAGAAGGTTATGAACTTTCCTGTAGAGCGAGATGTCCTAACAACCTTCCCGTTGGAGATCACGATACCTTCCTCGTAACCTTCCGCTATCCTCAGGATTGCTCTCGTCATTTCCTTCCGGCACTTCTCCGAGAAGTTCATTTCATCGAAGAACCTGCTGAACCCGTGCGACCCCTTCATCCGATCAGCACGTTCGTCCTCCGTGTCCATGCTGTAGTCCTCGTCGTTGTGGATCTCGGCAATGATGGGAAGACCATCCTCTGCAACCTCTTCAAGGTTCATAATCGAGATCATGGCAACCTCTTTGCCCTTCGGTTCTTGCTCCGCGTGACCAGGCAGTGGATTATTTCGCACATCCTTCCTCTGGTCGCTGACAATCAGCTTGCCATTTTTCATCTTTTGGCTTACCATAATTCTGAGCTTCTTGCAGTTATCCGTGAGATGCATGACCTTTCCATGACATTTACACCACTCTGGGTCCCTCACCATCTCCTTAGAGGGTGTCCTTTCAAGCGACGGCAAGATTCCGTCTTTACGCCACTGTCTGCACAAGTCACTCGCTTCCTCTACCGAACACGGCAGGGTGGTGCATCGAAGTATGCGACCTTCGACTGCTTTTGGGGCGAAACCATATTCACCTCGGCTTCACGTCCCCTTTTGTAGCTGAACCTTCCAATTTTAAAGGTAGTCCCGCTCGGGGACCTCTCAGAGGCGTGCCTCTTCTTCTGCCTCTCCACAATAGGCTCTATATTCTTTGTGCATTCGATCAGTTTCGAAAATGTAGGAGTTTGCAGATTGATAAGCATACCTTTGTACTCATCTCGCATGCACTGCAGGCATATTTCCACGAGTCTGCTCTCGAGTATCACATCTTTGCATTCCAAGGACTTGGCCCCGAACTTCTTGATGAATGTCACTCCATCCTCCTTGCGCTTCTGATACATCCGCGAAAGATGAATCATTGTCACCTTTTCTTCCATCTGGAAGAATTTGGTATAGAATTTCTGGACCATATCGTCCCAGGTCTTCACAGATCCAGCCTCTAGTGTCCTGTACCACTTGTAGGCCACGTTCCCCAGGGAACTCGCGCATCAGCAGCTTAGGATCAGCCCCGTATGGCCCCATCACATCGATGAAACGCATAACATGCTCGTGGCCGTTTCCATTGACATCTTCGAACTTGTCCCATTTAGGAGCCTTGTACCCAGCGGGATTAGGCATGAGGTAGATCTCGCGTGGGATAGGTGGATCATTGTCGAGCTTCGGGATGATGGTGTCCGCGAACGATTGATTGGCTAGGATGGTTTCTATGCGTCGCTGCAGCGACGTCATACACTCTGGCGCATTTCCCCCAGCAGCAGGAGGAGGAGTTGTTACAGGCGGAGGCGACACATATGCCGCGGGAGGGCTAGGAGCATATTGTGAATTCACGTTGCCCCACGTTGCCGATGGAGGAGAAAGGGGTATTGTGAGGCCGGATTGGGTACCAAAGTTGGAGGTTGAGGGGTGTGAGTGGCAAGAGGCAACATTTGGGCTGTTGGCCCCTGAATTGAGGGTAACTGCGTAGTTGTCAGTGGAGTTTGAAGGTTAGGATTGGGTGGTGTGGTTGACACTCCCAATCCTTGAGTGGTGGAGGTTCCTCCTCCCTGAGAGACGGTGGTGGCCGATGCGGGATTTGGGGCGAGAGTCCCCATAATAGCCATTATCCGTTCCAGCTGCGCAGATTGAGCTTTGAGAGCCTTTGCCTGGTTCTGGATGGTGGCGTCCAAGGCTTCTATCGTCGGAGCTTCACCGGTGGCTGTAGGAGTACGGCGGGCCTCCTCTCCCGAGGTGGTCTCCGTGGAAGGCGATATGTTACTGACATCATCTTCATGAGACATGGTTGCTTGCAATGGTAAGTTCACGTCGGGTTCACCAAAATGTGTACGAGAGAATCCTGCAGAGAGAACTCTGTGTACACCAAGAACAGAGAATAGAAATGGCACAGGAAGTGTTGGGTTGTGTTGTGAGACCAAAAGGCATAACTGTGTAATTGAAGACTCCCACCGGAGTGATGAACGCGGTTTTCCGTGCATCTTCGGGGTCCATCTTGATCTGATTGTACCCACTGAAACCGTCCATGAAGATCAGCTTAGATGGCACTGAGTTGATGGCTATTAAGTTGCTGCATCAACCAGAATAATAAATCATGTCCCGGAACTGCTGGGTGCTAAGCAGTTAACACAAACAGAGAGATGGATCTTAGCAATAATAAGATTCACGAAGTTCGATCCAACACCTCTAGAGGTTCTTGGCATCATCAACAGTCCTCTACTGATCTTTGACTCGGAACTAGACATGCTAGGATGTATGACCTGTTTTTCAAGAACAGGTCCCTTGTCCAGAAAGTACTCCACAACATTGAGATATTCTTCCCGGTCATGAAAATTGCTGATTAATCTTTACTATCATAACCAAACCGTCTGCCTTGACCTTGCCACATTATCCATCCATAAGAAAGCAGCCCCTGAACACAATTGAAATAGTAGCAACTTAACAAATGTGTTGCTTCATAATAACATAGAATGTAATCGAAAAGAAAAACAAAGCAGATACTCACAAAAAGCAAGGGGTCTCAGATGCGGCGATTTCGATAACATCGACAACCCCTCAACAAAGCCTCTTTCAAGTTCCAACTCCAGCATATTTTGAAACGTGGGGAGCAGTTTCTGTCACCCCTGAATAGCCTCCACACATATATGCACATTATCATAACCATCGACAATTCCACTTATGAATATATCAAGGATATCCTGACTACAAGTGAAAGAGTTAATACTTCTGTGAAAGGCATGCGTTGTAGTGGCATCATCATATACCTGCAGTGAGCCAACTCCTAGTTTTAGAAATTGAACTCCCCTCGAAAATATAATGGACAGGTTCACAGTGAACATCGTACTATGGTTCATCGGCATACAAATCAATGTCACAATCATCAACAGGCCATATTCTAATATGTCCATTCTTTAGATGACTGGCGTTCTTGAATGCAGAACTTCCAGATATACAGTCAATGTTAACCAAGTCTGATAGGAAAGGAGTTCCAAGCACTTTCTTGTACTCGTGGACTTTGGAGCGAAATGGCCATCAGCCAACTTGCACAAAACCAAATTCGTGATATATTCATAAGAGACAGGGGCATCTAGTTTGGTGCCTATATACAAGCATGAACCCTTAAATCTACAAGAATTGAGGTGTTAGGCTTCACAAGCAAGAAAAAGTAGTACAGCACTCCTTGAAATTATGAAAGTTCAAATCTTGTTTGCGTTCCGAAAAACACCATAGAGATGCATCTGAATACAGAATAGAGGGAAAAGGTTGATTACGAAAATGATAAAGAGACAGATAAAAGCTGTAGGAATTTGCTTCAATTGAAATCATTACAGGAAGCCAATTTAGTCAGCAAGGATCATTAACATGAATCTAATATGAATAGACAGATGCAAGCATTAATAACATGAATAGCAAGTTTGTTAGGAGATCAGAATAGACGGATGCAAGCATTACTAACATGAATGGCAAGTTTGTTACTTAGAAAGAGTGTGCCCGATTTTCCAACTTACAAGAACTTGGTCGAGCACAAGCCATTACTATTTTCCCCACCTTAACAGTCTTATAAACCACACATAAAACTTGAGACCAAAGAAGAGCGTCTTCAGTTCTTCCTGTATCATAAGACACTAATTAGAGTATTGTAAGTAACCATACTAGGGAACACTTGGTTCCGACTTCCGAGTCATTTCCTCGAAGATAGTCATAGCTTTATCTATGGGTTTGTGCTTGCAGTACTCATTGGTCAGTGTATTGTAACTTATGACATTAGGAGTATAACCCGTGGTGACAATACTACCAAGTAACTTTCTTACATTACGAACCTTCCAGACAATACCAATCCATGCTTCCAAGATCTGACAAGTTGCCCATTTTAAGCATCAAAGCAACCACTTGTAGCACCAAAAGGAGATTTCACAACTTTCAAAAAAAAAAGAAAAAAAAAGAAATGAATATAGGATTGTGGTGTTTAATAAACTATGCCTAAACCAAAGATTTGACCACTTTCAACAAAAAAAAAGGAACAGTTTTCAACAACAATAGGAGATTTGACAACTTTCAAATCAATTCATTATTGATTTATTGTGGTGTTTAATAAACTATGCCTAAACTGAAGAGGATGGATTATCAGGAACATCAATGGCAGAAGCACGCTTACTTCAGAACTCCTTTGTCCCTCTGTCTGTGAGATTACCAGTTGAAGCACCAAAAGGCAATTAAGCAACAAATAACCATCCAACATGCTTCAGGAAACACAACAAGCTGTGAATCACATCAGGTTGCCTCAGCAAGCTGCCTCTCAGCCTCATCTGTAAACAACAAGCTGTGAACCAATCACAAATTAGAAGTACATTTAAATAAAGATATCTAACATTTAAATAGATGCTACTTTGTTTTCTTATCTTTTTTCCAGATAACCAAAAGGTTGCTCAGAAATCGTACACTTTCTTATGGTGATGTATCGATGAAGTAGAAGAAGGTGGATATAGCTAAGGGACAAGCTCAAGGGAAATACTTCCATCTCGGTAAGCATAAGAACTCATAAGAGAAGTTTAAATAAGACCCCGAGCAAAATGGTGAATAATGTGTAAGTGCCAGACTGATAAGTTGCTATCTTAACAGTGAACACTAAGTCAATAACTCTAGTACTAAGTAGGCATTTCATGTACATGTAGATGCTACAGAGGTAAAAAAAAGCAAGCCCAACATATAGTCTATAGTCTATACAAAGCCTTGCAGTATATCCCGATTCCCATGATCTGTAAAAATCATTTCTTTTTTGGACGACTGCATAAACCATACACATCATAATTACCAAACCCCTGAGGAATCCGGGCCTGAACAAGAACATTTAAACAGATTAGTTAGGTCAATTTCGGAGGTCACATCAAAGAAAAAACTAAAAGCATTAGAATAGCATCAGCTTTCAACCGAAGACCACGTGCTTTCTTTTGTTTTGAGTTTCATTAACCTATTTCTGGAAATTATGATCCAACACAACCGATTAGCTAAGATATTCCATAGCATATCAATTCAGCCAAGAACCTTCTATTTCATTCATATCATTTGCCAGAATGTGATAATATTTATTGTCATCTTTCTTCTTAAACTCATGGCAATAATATAGACTCAAAGATCAGGCTTACAAGACAGAAAATCTTATATAAACAATAGTACTCACTTAGACGTGAGCTTTACCCACCTTTTTTTGACAGTCATAAAACATCTATGACTAAAGACTGTAATGACTTAGGAAACCGAGGCGACACCCAGAAAGTCCTTGAGCACCTCCTTGGAAGTCTGGTCTAACCTATCAGCATCCAGAATAGTATTAAACAGAATTTTTACTGTGCCCGCACCAGCCCCAATTCCACTCTTGCGCATTATTTCGAGAACTTTAACTGCCTTTGACATCTCATTATTCTTTAAATATGCATTCGCAAAAATGGAATATGAAAAATAATCTGGAGAACACCCACTTTCTTCCATTCTGCTCATCAACTCATTTGCTTCGTCAAACAGACTTTCCTTACAAAGTCCATTGAGCATGATATTGTATGTTTGAACGTCGGGTTTTAGCCCTTTGGCCGAGAGGCCTAAGAAGAGTTCTCGTGCAGCAATGAGCCTTCCAGCTTTGCACAAACCATCCAGGACCACATTATGGATCACAATACCAGGCTCATCAAGCTGTTTAAAAAATGTCAACGCCTCGTCAAGTTTCTTGTTTTTGCATAATCCGTCTAACAGAGTAATGTATGTCACTCGATCAGGAAACAGGCCTTGACCTTTCATCTTGTCAAGAAGAAGAAGGGCATCGTCAGTTTTTCCAGCATGGCATAAGCCACCAATGAGAGTGTTGTAGGTAACTGTATTAGGAAGAGCTTGCTTACGAGTCATTTCCTCAAAGAAAGTCGCGGCTTCATCAATCTGTTTGCGCTTGCAATACCCGTTGATCAATGTGCTGTAACTGACGACATCGGGAGTATAACCCCTGGCTTTAATAGTATTATGTAACTTTCTTGCCTTACCAACCTGGCCTAACAAACAGTACCCATCAATCAGAGAGCTGTATGTGATGATATTTGGCCAGATGCCCGTTTTAAGCATGAAAGCAACCACTTGCCAAGATTCCTTTACCCTCCCTTTTTTGCAAAGGGCATCCACCATAATGGTGAACGTCCGGATGTTGGGCGAGATATTCACGGACATCATTTCAGATAGCAGTCTGGTACCATGGCTCCACTGTCCGTAGTTGCAAACTCCAAGAATGAGGGTATTGTAAGTAACAATATCCGGGGAAATACCTTTACCAATCATTTCAGAAAAGATATTGAAAGCCTGGTCCAAGTGCTGGTCAATGCAGAGGCTCGTAACCTGGAGTTGTTTCCAGCCTTCGGAGTATTTGAATGGCTTGAGTTGTTCTGCCAGCCTTGCACAGTCCATTGATGATAGCACTGCAAGTGATTATGTTGAGATGATAGCCTTTGAGTACTAATTCATCAAAGAGCTGAATGGCATTGTCTACCCGACCACCGCGACAAAGGCCATCGATGAGACTAGTAAAGGTTACGATGTCTGGTTCATAGCCTAGTTTGAGAATCCTACCAAGCAGAGAGCAACCAAAGACAACCCGATTCAAACGGCAGTAACAATTGATGGCTATGCTGAGGGTGTACAGATCAGGCCTAATCTTGTGGTGTTGGGTTCCAAAGGAATCCAACTTGGAGAACAAAGAGACGGCGGCGGAGTAGTGCTTCTTTCGAACGAGAGAAGAGAGGATTTGGGTGAACTGGACGATGGAAGGCAAGGGTCGCGCTTGAAGCATGGAATCAAACAGATTAACGGCGTCGTGGACGTGGAGGTGACTGAAGCCATCAGATTTGTTGGAGCTATGGATCTGAGAATGAAGAGAATGCACAAAGGTAAAAGAGCAAAGAAATGGAGGACGAAGACAACTGGTACCTCCATGTGGAACAGTTGAAGAAGAAGAGAAAGCACCATTTCCTCCTGAAGCAACAGCTTTCGCAAGTCTTGGAGAAAACAATTTCATCATCTTCTTCATGTTGGATCTGAGGTCGGTCTATTTCAGAAGACGGGAAGGATCTTCTCTTTCTCTTCTGTTTCTGGGGTTTCTTTGGAAGAAGCAGAATTGGTACTGCCTGCCTCTATTAGAGCATCTCCCACAGTTGACATCAAATTTTACACCAAATCCTATATTTGGTGGAGAAAAATGGTTTAGCCTCC
The DNA here is from genome assembly GCA_023055425.1 of Linanthus parryae. Taxonomy (NCBI): domain Eukaryota; kingdom Viridiplantae; phylum Streptophyta; class Magnoliopsida; order Ericales; family Polemoniaceae; genus Linanthus; species Linanthus parryae. The sequence continues at coordinate 176,644,877 of JALGPY010000001.1, read as the reverse complement.
CACAGTTAACCCTCTAAAATACTATTTCACTATTTTTGATGAAAAAATAGAGTTTTTGGTCTCCCATAATTTTCACCAAATTTTACATCAAATAGTTGTTTCACCATTTCATCAAATTTAGAGAATGATATTTTGGCCACCCACAACAAATCATCAAATTTATCACCAAATCATGAACTTCATAACTATCAAAATAAAAAATATTTTATTACCAAAATAATATTACACGATATTGTAAAATGATTAAATAACACTTCAAAAAATCTAAAATTAACTAGTCTAATCTATTTGACAATGATTATTCCATAAGTGTGCAATGAGTCTTCTTCTTAGTTCGTTATGAGCTCCTTGTTTATCAAGTCTCGATGTCGACCTAGAAATTGGATAAATGTTGAATTCAGTGTGTTATGTTCGGCCAAACCTGTTGCAAATCGAAGAAAAAGTTGTACCCCATCTATCAATAAAGCGATGGCTCGTCCCCGCCTACGAATTAGGCGAAATTTTTCACAAATTTGACTGGATTGGTTGACTAATGAGGAGGGTCTGTCCGTGCTTTCGCATTGATTCCTCCTTCAAGGTGATTACAGTGCATGAATCAAAACGTCCTAGGAAAATAGTCATTATGTTCGAAATCACGGGATATGCTCCCATTTTTCGAGAATTTATCCTCAACAACTGATGGGATAAATTATAATAACTACATTAGTTATTTCATTTTATCATCCCGCAGCATGATGCTGAATATATTATGTAACATGCTATGGCTCAAAACCATATTATACAAAGTGGGAGAAGGAAAACGGATGACGTATATACTGTAAAGACGAAATGCTACACTATTATATTAGAGCATATTATTACCATGAAAGTAATGTGAAAACATGCCATAAATACTAATTAAAAATTTGGTGTAGATTACACCAAATCCTATTTTTGTCATCAAATTTGATGGTAAAAATAGGATTTGGTGATATAGGATAGGATTTGAGGGTACTGTGGGAGATGCACTTCACCATTTCGCAAAAACTACACCAAATATAGAATTTGGTGATTTGGTGTTTTCTTGGTCACTGTGGGAGATGTGGGAGGCCTAAAACACCAAATTTTACTATCAAATATAGGATTTGGTGCACTGTGGGAGATGCTCTTACGGTCCCAAGAAGTCAAATAAGCATTTGGAGGTGCAAGATTGATTACCGATTTAAAAAGACTAACATACCCTCCTCAGCAAGAATGACAAAATAAACACGGGTAAAACACACATTCACCCCTAAAGTTAGATGCAAAGACACTTTCGCCTCTTCCAGTTTGGAAAATGACGCTCCGTCAAATTTTAGAATATTTACACTTTTTTATTGTGACATTGTTAGTCTGAGAACGATTGTTCGTCACTATGGCAGTTTTGGATACAATTTGGTATCATATAGTGTGATATGACACCGTCATAGTGTCTTGAAGTTTCGAACACAAAAGAGGTGAAAGTGCCATTGCCCAAACAAAAAGGGATGAAAGTGTTTTTTCTTCAAACCTGAGGCGGTAAAAGTGTATTTTATCCAATAATCAGGGCTCAACTTGTCACGACTAATAAGCAGTTTATGTTTCAATTTTGGATTATAAGTTAAATTCAGCTTATAATTCGTACTTACGGACTTAAGTGCTGAATTTGGATTTGGACGTCCATAGTGTTAAAAAAATATTTGTACAAAAGGTTTGGATCGTGAAACTTCTCTTGAACTTTTTCGCTTCGACAAAAAAAAAAAGACAAAAAAAATCATCAATCACATCTATCTTTTTTCTTATATTTTTATGTTATAGACTTTTTTGACATACCAAACTTCCCCATATTCCTTTTACTTTAGCATTGCCAATGAATTCCAAAATATTAATTAGCATCTTCATCACTATGTGAAAAAAATTAAATTTTACATATTTTAGACTGTGTATGACTTCCGTTTGCAGTGTAAAAAGAAACTTTGCATAATATGAATTAACAACCATCTGTACACTGCACAGAATAAGGTTTGAAATATACATATTTTCAATTCGTAGAAAGAACGCATATAAAAAGTAAATAAAAATAACATTTTCAATCCCTTAGAGAAAATCTCGTGTTTTGAAGGTAGAATAGAATTACGGTTTTCATTTTGGATCAGAGTCCACTTAAAAATTTACTATGCCATAAAGAGATTTTATCGACGAAATGGTGACTGATATAAGAGTACTACCAATTATATGTATTAATCTTGAAGACAAATACATTTCCTGTTTCCTCTAGTCTCTAGTTACAAATATACACATTTACGACCATAGAAAATTACTTTTGAATTGTAATTGAATGTGACGATTGCAGTTACTTCTCAACCTCGTGGATGGTAATAAGATTCTTTTTTGTTGCAAGGAGATAAGAATATCATACCATCAAAAAGTAAGAACAAAAACATAGTATAAAAGAGTGGGAAAAAGAAAAGGAAACAAAGTCTAGAGAGGAGTAAGAAACTAAAGGGAGATTAGAGTAAGTCAAACACTGGCTGAGAAGGAGCTTGCCACCTGCTGCTGGTTCCTCCACTGAGGCTGAGAATCGGAAGGGAGCTGGTGAATCAAAGGGACTTGTTGCATGTATTGATTTGGCTGCCTTTGCTAGAGAGTCTGCTGCTCAGAGTACAGGCTCTGCTGGTTCCATGGTATGGACTGACTTAATATAAAACTTTATGCACTACATTATAAAGTACCAAATTGATACAGCCAGTATCGTACCAGTAGCTTTTGAAGCTACGAATCTCACAAAACTAAAATAATTAAACAGAAATAAATTGAAATAAAACAATTTTTATTCTTTCATGAAAAATAAAGTTGAACCCTAACACCCTATAAATAATAAACGTTTTAGATAAATACTTTCAAGACTCCTAAACGATGGAAAAAATGCAATAACTGACCCCTACTAACAAAATAATGTAAATAACGTCTTACTAGTGACCACTTAGGCACGTAGTCGTTGAGATGCTTTGGCGGAGCACGATTCCGTTCCTCACGACGCAGGGTCGTATCGCTAGTCTTGTCCTCCGGTAGATACGTGCCCGTATCAACTCCCCCCTGTCGACAATCGCATTGTCCTCAATGCGAAGTCCATCATAGTGATCGTTGTCGTCAGAGCCCATATACAAGTACTTGCTGTCGCACGTGTGCTGCCCCTTGACAATTTTTGACCACATTTGAAGCACAACATATTCGCGTACCTTTCCTGGCGCTCGGCAAGAGTCAGCTGGCGACGTGGTGGTGTCGACGCCGCTGCGGGATCCAGTGATGACGCCGGTGAAAAAGGGATAAGCGCTGCGGACGGCATTCGAATCGACTCTAGCTCACGGGCGAGCGAGAAAGCTTCCGCTAAGGTTTGAGGCTTGCGCAACCCTAATTCGCGTCCCAGTGGTGGTTTGAGACCGGAAGAAAATAGATATCAAATGCGGATCGGGTACTGCTGTAATTATGTTCATCAATCGTTCAAACTCGGTCTGAAAAGCAAGAACTGAAGTTTTCTGGCGTAACTTTGACAACTCCCCCAAAATAATCATGATAAATATTGTTATCAAAGCGAAGTTTGACCTCGTCAACAAAAGCTTGCCAGCTTGCAAAAGAGAAATTATTTTGGCGATACCGAAACCAATCGGCGGCATCACCGTCTAACAATACCCCTACTAACTGTAGTCGATCATCCGGCGGAACGCGATAATACTGAAAATATTTCTCAACTTTAAAAAGCCAATTATGCGGGTCAATACCTGAAAATTTCGGGGCGTCGAAGCGAAGCTTGTGATTACGTGTGTCCGTATCCACCTGATTGGTCTGACCTGGAAGAACAGGTGGAACCCAAGGAAGAGGTTGACTCAAAACAGACCCCTGACCCATATATGGTGTATTACCAAAAACAGTGACCCATAAGTGCTGGTGGGCCTGGGCAAGGAGGAAGCCCAAAATCATAGGATGGACCCGTGAGAATCCCACGAGCGGCGGCTTGGTTCGCAGGATTCGTCGCCGACTGAAATTGGTGAACGGCGGAGATGGCGTTTTGGTGTTGTTGGGGCATCGAGGGAAGGGCGGTGGTTGAGTAAGCTTGCAGTGGCGCAGATGGCTGAAGCAACGCCTGGATGGCGGCGGCGTAGGAAGCAACCATCGAGTGGATCTGGCTCTGGTTTGCCGGTTGATGAAACGCGACCTGTGGGTTCGCCGGAGTGTTGATTGGCGCCCGGGGAAACCCTAGGGAGGAAGGCGGCGCCGAAGGCAGTTGGTGGTTCATTGTCGGGAACGGCGTGGGTAAGTATTGGGTCTGGTTGTGATTCAGCGGCGCAAGAGGTAAGAAGGTTGATTGCCGCTGTTGTAGATCGGGAAAGAGAGAGGGGGTTCGGGCGGTGAATGACGGATATTGGTTTGGGGGTTGTGCGAGCTGGGTCGGTGTCAATGGTGGCTGTGGCGGATCGGGAAACAGGGGAGGGAATTGGGTCGTGGTTACTGGGTTCGGCGGTGGTGCAGAGGACACCGGAAGCGAGGCCGGCGTCGGAGCTGAGGAAGACGACTGCAGCAAGGGTTGATCCTCCAACCGGGAGATTCGTTGACCCAAACTGGTTTACAAAGCCGTGATTCGATCGCTCAAACCATCCTGTTCGTCAGAGCTCGTATTTCCCGCGATCTGGGTTTGCACCGCTGTGATTGCAGCCATGATTGTAGTGAATCGCATAGCAAATCGTCCTTCGATTGTAGTGACTCGGTCTTCGATTGTGGGTATGTTCGTCATGATGAAAGCACCAAATTGATTCAGAGAAAAAGTTTTAAAATATTAATATGTCGCATCGTCAACATTAAAAGATACTAATACATCCTCAAGCATTTATATGTAACTAGTTTTATGCACGTCGTGCTTATGGGATGTTCAAGGTTGTGAAAACCACAAGTAGAAACAACATAGAATATTTCTTTGATCAAATCTTAAGTTTTCCTTAAGTGCATTGAGCAAGGAAAATACAATTTACATATTCTTCAGAAATGCACCCAGCACCCTGGTCCGATTCGAATCTGGAAAAGGATGATCCGATCCGAATTTGACTTGTTGCCAGTATTCATGATTGAAACTTGACAATTAATAGAGACTTCCTATTAGTCTGGTGTTGTATCGACTGAAACTCTTTAAGGCTTACAGAAGGACAGTTAAGTCCCAACTAAACCAATCTGAAAAATGTGTTGTTGTATCGACTAAATCTCTACAAGGCTTTAAAGTTTCAGCATACAACGGTTTCCATTTACTGCAGTGTTGAACACAATACATCTGTGTCGAGTTTTGGGAGGATTTCACAACAAAATATGTGCAAGGGATCCTAAAACAACTTCAAACCGATTTCTCGGGTGTGAAAGTATTTGTTTACTACTGAGAAAAACTTGTTCTCAGTTCTCACAAATTCTTATATCACATTACTGAGCTTGGGTAAAATACACATGCAAACATCAACTATTTTCTCTAAACTGGAAAACACTCGACGGATTTACGAAAATCAATAATTATTGGAAGATACAACTTCTTTGAGTCTAGCATATCATAAACAGACTAACCATACCTGCTCAAATAGTGCATGGTGGTGAAATGATGCAACTGCCTCCAGCACAAACAACAGAATCTGGTGTAAGGCAATCTTCTGTTCCTCGAGAATACATGACTCCGGAGTACGAGCGCAGTATATTTCAATACCTAAGCAAAAAATCTGACAGGAAAAAATACATAAGCAAATTAGTTCACTGAGCTTGGCATTACATGTGCTCACCTAGAAATCAAGTAAAGAACTGCAATCACACAATTCACTCGGCCGACAATAAAAGCGTCTCAAATTTGCATATTACGCGAATATCTCAAAGTGAAACATATGATTCAATAAAGGTAGCTGACTGAATTCGGAAGATAAAGAAAGAGAATAAAATTCAAAATGAAAATAATTAGAACTGACAACTCTAGCTAGGATCAGTCAAGGTGTGCTAGCAATGAAATCTCTGCCTCTCAAGTCTCAACAAATGAAAAACTAAAAGAAATTCAACCAGCAATCCAGCATCATGGTGTTATACTAGGCTCAAGTATCATCTTGTCTACTTGCATGTATACACAAAGCTGGCACATTAAACTTTTTGAGAAATGAGGGTAAAAGACACTTCCACCCCCTCAGGTTTGACATAAAGACACTTTCGTTTCACCCCTTCCAGTTTTTGAGAGACCAGTTCACAAACAGATATACAAAGAAGAGAACCTTGCAATAAAGTTTATAACCATCTCTCTCAATCACACCCATAACCAGATATATCTTGTATTTCCCAGCCATGGCAGCTAACCTATCAGCTTCAGGACCTGCAATTGTCAGATGAATATAAAATGAAAACAAACTAATAAGGATTTCACCCCAAGAAGAAAATTATCAATAAACAGAAACCTTGATACTTAAAGAACAGAAGAAGAAAACCTTTTCTGGTTGTTCAAACCATATGATCAGCAAGATTTAACCATAAGTAACGGGGCATCTGCGTCACTTTCCGTAATGGAAGTTATTAAGTAGTAATTTTCTGAAGCTCATTATACTCTCTAGTCAAAGTACAGCTGCTATGAGCTAGAGACTCATGTATAAAGAGTAGCTCTCTTTCATGACCTGTTGACTTCGCTAGGGCGTACTTCTATCTAAAAACACTCACTAATCTCACCTTTCACTCATAAAAGAATCTTTTGCATCTTACCCTTGATTTCCATGGCTACCTCATGCATGTTTCTTTCAGCATCTTACCCCTGATTGACATGGCTCCTTCATGTATATTTCTTTTTGTTATGAAGAAATGGCAAAGCCAGCCAAGGTAGAGCAAATTCCTCCAGTGGTAGAGCTTCAAAAGTTCATATTGCAGAAGTGCGTTGTCATCTATTCATCGTGCAAGGATAATTATTCAATTGCTCCTTAAGTGTAATTTTTTTGATGATCATGCTTTTCCTGTCAGCAGGTTCTTCACTATGCAAAACTTTCTTCCAATTACAGGATATTTGCACAGACCTTCAGCAGTTTACTCCATTTATAGCAGCAAATTTCAGGTGCGAACAAACAGGTAGGCATGCAAGGATCCAATAACTGAAGTGTGTGCAAGGCCAAAACAAGAGGCAGCCTAAGGATAATAGAGTACAGGTGGCGGTGAATAGATAGTACAACCTCTGTTTCTTTTCTTTCAACTGGGGCTGACTTTTGTACCCGTAACTGGGTCAGTGTGGCTCGGTGATTTGGATAGCAAAACCATATAATTTCTTGGCAAATTAATTAGCTAACATGTAAATAAAGCTTCAGATGAAGCAGTAAGAACATCTGAGGTTGCTAATTTGGGAGGTCTGAGCATAAAAGGGAACGGAAAAGGTGAAAGAGGAGGAGGGGAATTTAGAACTCGTCGCCAGCTCTGGAGAAACTTACTCTCCTCTGCTTTCATATTGTGTGAGTGTGCGTGTTCGTCCAAATTCTGTTTTCAATTATGTGGATCCCTAAACACAAATTTTACAACTTTCAAATCCATTCATTGATTGAGTGATTGTGGTGATTAATAAACTATTGCCAAACCAAAGAGGATCGATTACCAGGAACATCAATTCCATAAACATGCACGCTTCAGAACTTCTATGTCCCTCTATCTGTGAGATTACCAATTGTAGCACGAGAAGGAAACTAAGCGACAAATAACAACCCAAAATGCTTCAGGACACACAACACGCTGTGAACCGAATGAGGCTGCGTCAGCTAGCAGTCTCTCAGCCTCATCTGAAAACAACAAGCGGTGAACCAATCACAAATTAGATGTAAATTAAAATAAAGATATCTAAAATGTATCCTCCCTAGCAAGCTTTCTAATTCTGAAATAAATATAAGAGATCTTGTCTATCCAATCTACAGGGAAAAGCTATAGAAACGCCCAGTTGAGGTGCAATCTTTTTTCGTGTCCAACACACAATTAACTCTAAGTAAAAAAAACTCGACTGATATACCATACACATCATTATTATTACCAAACCCCTGAGGAATCTGGGCCTGAACAAGAACACCTACACAGATTAGTTAGGTCAATTTCCGAGGTCACATAAAACAAAAACTAGAAGCATTCGAATAGTATCAGTTTTCAACTAAAGCCCGCATGCTACCTTTTCTTTTGAGTTTCAGAAACCTATTTCTGAAAATTACGATCCAACATAGCTTTCTGGTTGTCACTGGAGAACATATATTTCCACGAATAGACCCGAGAACAGTTCCTCTTTCAGGATTATATGATTCAAAGCAGCAGACTTGATCCAACAATAACCTTTACGGAAACTCTAAAGAAACAACACTATCGAACCCTTCGTATTACACCAAATGAATGCAAAGGAAATGCAATGTTATGGGAACTGATTAACTAAGATATTTCATAGCATATCAATTCAGCAAAAGAACCTTCTATATCATTGATATCATCAGCCAGAATGTAATAATATCCATCCTTTTTTACGCCATCTTTTTAAACTTATTGAAATAATATGCATTCAAAGACCGAGCATACAAGACTAAAAACCTTATAAAAACCTTATATAAACTTAGGAATGTAGTGACTTAAGCAACCGAGGTGACACCCAAATATTCCTTAAGCACCTCCTTCGAAGTCTCGTCTAACCCATCAGCGTCCAGAATAGCATTAAACAGAAATTTTATTGTGCCCGTACCAACCGAAATTCCTCTCACTCGCATTATCTCGAGAATTTGAACTGCCTTCAAGATATCATTATTCTTAAAATATGCATTTGCGAAAATGGAATACGAAAAATGATCTGGAGAGCACCCACTTTCTTCCATTCTACTCATAATCTCATTTGCTTCATCAAATAGACCTTCTTTACAAAGTCCATTGAGCATGATATTGTATGTTTGCACGTTGGGTTTCAGTCCTTTGGCAGAGAGGCCAGAGAAGAGTTCTCGAGCAGCAATCAGCCTTCCATCTTTGCACAAACCATCCAGTAGCGCACTACAAATCACAATATCAGGCTCCAATTCTTCCTTTTTAAGATGTTTAAATAATGTCAACGCCTCATCAATTTTGTTGTTTTTGCATAATCCGTCCAACAGTGTAATGTATGTTACTAGATTAGGAAATAGGCCTTGAGCTTTCATCTTGCTGAGAAGATGAAGAGCGTCGCCACTTCTTCCAACTTGACACAAACCCCCTATGAGAGTATTGTAGGTAACTGTATCAGGAAACACTCTCTCCTGAGTCATTTCCTCAAAAACAGCCGTAGCTTCATCAATCTGTTTGTGCTTGGAGTAGCCATTGATCACCGTATTGTAACTGAAGACGTCAGGTGTGTACCCCCTGGCGACAATAGCATTAAGTAACTTTCTAGCCTTACCAACCTGGCCTATCAAACAATATCCATCCATCAGAGAGTTGTATGTGACGATATCTGGCCAGTTGCCCGTTTTAAGCATGAAAGCAACCACTTGCCAAGACTCCTGGACCCTCCCTTTTTTGCAAAGAGCATCCACCATAATGTTGAACGTCCAGAAGTCGGGCGAGATATTCATAGCTGCCATTTCAGATAGCAGTCTGGTACCTTGGCTCCACTGTCCGAAGTTGAAAACTCCCAGAATGAGTGATGTATAAGTAACAATGTCTGGGGAAATACCCTTGGAAATCATTTCTGAAAAGATGTTGAAAGCTTGGTCCAAGTGCTGGTCTATGCAGAGGCCATCAATGACAGTATTGTAAGTCACTATGTCAGGCTCATAACCTGGAGTTGTTTCCAACCTTCTGAGGAGGCGAATGGCTTGAGTTGTTCTGCCAGCCTTGCACAAGCCATTGATGATAGTATTGCAAGTGATTATATCGAGATGATAGCCTTTGAGGACTAACTCGTCAAAGAGCTGAATGGCAGCATCTATCCGACCAGCAAGACAAAGGCCATTGATAAGAGTATTAAAGGTTACCACATCTGGTTCATAACCTAGTTTGAGAATTCTGGCAAGCAGAGAGCAACCAAAGGCAACTCGATTCAAACGGCAGTAACAATTAATGGCGATGTTGAGTGTGTAGATATCAGGCCTAACCCTGTGGTATTGGGATCCTACGGAATCCAATTTGGAGAACAAAGAGAGGGCGGTGAAATAGTGCTTTCTGCGAATAATGGAAGAGAGGAGTTGATTGAATTGGATGATACAAGGCAAGGGACGCGCTTGAAGCATGGAACCGAACTGATTAACGGCGTCGTCAACAGATCCGTGGCTGAGATCAGTGAACCCAGTCGTAGAAGAAGAAGAAGATGAGTGTGAATGAATCGATTTTCTTGTAAAAGGAGAGTAAAGAAGACGAAGAAATGGAGGGCTCCGGATGTTAACATTTCCTGAAACTCTGCGCGATAGTTTCATCATCATCGTCGTCTGTTTTAAGGAAAGGAATGAGAAGAAAGCTCGAGCTCCGGAACGGAGGATAAACCTTGAAGAAGCGGCGGCGGTAGAATGGGGAAGAGAGAATTTTTGATACAAACACTCTTCTTCAGGGTTTTCATGAAGAGTAAATTACACCCACCACCTTAATGTTTGCCAGAAATTAAAAAACTTACCCCATTTTATCAAACTTTATGAGAACCCCACTTAATGCGAAAATGTTCGTACCATCTCCCTTTCGTTTGACGATGCAAAAAGCGGCTGTCCGACAAGCTGTAGTGAATTTGAGACAAAATGTTGTTTACGTATATAAATTACGGTCAATTATTAATACAGTGATTTCATGTTTCGTCAAGTCAATGTGAATTTTTTTTTTAAGGTAAAAGTAGATGTCAATTTACTCCAGGAGTAAAATGTCAAAAATATGACACATATGAGTTTCACAAAAATAAAATGTAATTTTGTTATTGTAAAGTTAAAATTATTTGTAGAAGAAATAATTAAAAGCAAGGTTCAAAAACTATCTTCCCCTTCACTTGTGGGAAGCTGCTACGAGATGGCAAAAATAGTCTGAAAAAAAAAAAAAACACTTTTATCGAATGTGCTGAAAATTAATTTTACCACACACACATTTACCGAATCATTTGCTTATCAAATACGCGTTTTACATAGTCCAGTGAGCATCATACCGTCTGTTCAAACATCGGGGTTCAGTCCTCCACAAGAGAGGTTCAGACATAGGATTCCGTACTTACAAGGATTTGTCCACCTAATAAATCATATGTCAAAAACACACGCTTTCTTTCAAAATATTTAAAATAGATCAGCGCTTTAACACAATCCATTTAACAGGAGAACATCCATCTACACAGGCAGACACAAGAAATGTACCACCACCTCTTGCAGGATTTATAATATGCTTAAAAAATAGCATAAGCTGATCCATCCATGACCTTTGCAGAAACTCTAAGACCATCCACAGTGGTGAGCTCCCCTAACCCCACATGTCCCCACCTTAACCCACTATTAATCTTCTTAATATTTACAATTCTACCATAATAGCTACAACAGTCAAAACACTATTCCTCCCTTTCTATTATATTTTATTGTAACTACACTACTCTATAATTAAATACACAAAAGAACCCCATCTTTAGTCAATAGATACATTTCCATAAACATAAATTATTCAAACCCAACATTTCACTACAAACTTCTCTACATGGGGTCATATGCGTAATAAATACACAATACATTCCTTTGCAGGGGTCAAAATGTAGTTTACCTAATATTTATTACCCCACCAACGCCTCTTCCGAGCTCGCCTCCAAGCCCGCCGACCTCCGATTAGTGCCGAGCTCACCTCCAAGCCCACGCCGATGTGGTTGCTAATCACGCGGGCGACCTCCATCCAGCACACTGCTGTGGATGGTCTAAAGCACCAACAAAATCAAAACCACTTCATAATAAACCATATAAACACAAAGGAAATGCAGCATTAAGAGGACTTATTAACTGGAGTGTACTAAACAACTCCATAGCATATCAATTCGGCCAAAGAACCTTCTATTTCAAATGCCAGAATGCGAAAATGTTTATCCTAGTTTGTGCCTGCTTTGTTAAAACTTATTGAAGCGACACTGCAAGCAAAGATCAAGAGTACAAGATTGATCATTACCTAATATCCATAAGATTATTGACCTCAACATATAGCATAAACCACCTCTCAATGACAGTCATAAAACATCCAGAATTGGCGCCACAAGTGACTAAAGAATGTTTAATACTTTAGGAAACATACCTAGATCAGCAGCGTTAGGTGCTTCTTCTTAATTGTGGCCTGCCAAAACATTGCCTAATGGTCCAATGGGGCGACAGCCTCCAACACAAACTGACAGAATCTAGTGTAAGGTCTTCTTCTGTTCCTTAAAACAACAGTGTAAGGCTTGCCACATACCCCTTGAATCAGTAGTAAGTACTAGGTACACATCATATTGCACTTCCTAAACTTTTGCAAAAAATAACAAAATAAATACAAAATAGTTATGTTAAGAAGTAAAAATAATCTTTAGCCCTGCACTAATATATCTCATATACCAAAATAGGTCTGCATAGCAATCAAGTAAAAAACTGAAGAAAATTTGCACAGCAAGTAGTACATAGGTCACGTATGAGAAAGAAATTTCAAAATTCCAGATGTTGAAAAAAAATACGCATAACGACAAAACATTCAAGCCAGGATGGCCGATGCGTGGTGAAACTAATTTCTGAATCTCAATCGAGGATGCTAAAAGATGACCAACCCGAATGATGGTGTTAAGCAGTCTTCAATAATCCCGCTCGTCAACAAGTAAATGAAGTTACAGATTCTACTTGCATGTACATCATGTATACATGGAGCTAGGATGTTCTTCTTTGTAAAAAATATTCATAACAGTGCTACAAAATCATTGCTAATTGCGAGATTGATACTTGAGCTAAAGCTAATAGACCCTGCAAAAATGAATTACCAGCCGCATGGTCTGTACAACTGTCCAATAAGTTCCCCAAATCCCAGGACGAAAAGTTGTGCAGTAACATAACTTAATGATGTTTTGAAAGTTAGTGGCCGTGAGAATCAAAGAGTCTCTCCATCACACTCATAACTACATGTACTTTGCATTTTCTAGCCATACCAAATAACCCGTCAACTTCAGGACCTACATGCATGCGTCAGGCACCAGGATCAGAGGCAGAGAAAACGAAAATGTGAACCACCTGAAATTGTGTGGCTTCATTCCAAGCAAAATTCCAATCACATTTGAGATCAGAAGAAGATAACCTCTTCTATTGGTTGATTGTTCAGAGTCTAGGAATAACAAGATTTCATACTTTACTATCATTACACGCTGTATCACTTCCACTGATTAACATTACCAAGAGATATCCGATATTCATTAAAATGCAGCTGTTAGGGTCCCCCTCATGCATATAAAAACTAATTCTCTTTCAACATCGGTCCATCGCTAGGGAGTATTTCTGTAATAAAATATTCACCAGTCTCTTGTTTGGCCATATCTCTTTTATGATTTCTGTGATGGCTACCAGTGTTCCCTACTCTTACTTAGATTCCAGTGAATTCCAAAAATTTATTTCTTCCCAATTGAAATGTCTATGAGTAATAAATGTCAGGGTTGTTGTCTTTCTTCAAAAAGATTTTGTTCTGAGTTTGCTTAGGAATGCCAAATGCTTTCTCAGGGATGGATTTGTAACAGTACCAGAGCATTGCAGAAGATTAAGGATTTTCACAAATCAGGAACAATGTTAATTTGCTACAGCCTTGTAACGCAAACACTTGAGTTTATTTGCTTAACTTCTTTTGTTGTTTTGTTTATAAAAAGTACATAACAAAAGAGGAAAAGAACCAGATTACAGTCACACAAGCCGAACAGTGCCGGATTCAAATGCTTTTCTGTAAATTTATGATGCCACAAGTTAATAGGTACAAAAATTGTAGCCAGGAAACAAAGAGGGCGAGTCATGTGGTTATGCAGAGGTTCTTTGTTTGCCCAGGAGCAGAAAGTTTAATATAGGAATAATTATTTCCAAGGAATCTTTTATATGTTTTAGGTACCAAGCAAACAATCCATGAATGGTAACAACGATTGGCCTTTAAGGTATTCTCACCGGAGAGCATAAATTTCCACAGGCACACAGGACAAATGTGCTTCCTCTTGCAGACTGCACATGCTTCAAGATATCGGTAGCTGATCGGCTGGTCCATTGATTTTATGAGGGAGTGAGATCTTTTCTGGAAACTCTTAAGTCTTAAGCACTAACCGCATTAAGCCGTTCATAATATAATATACTACATAAATGTCAAATAAATCCAATGTTAAGAAGAAAAAACACTGCAAACTTAAAAAGAACATACCAATTCAGCTAAAGAACTTTCATTTCATGTTGAATGCCAGAATGCGAAAAAAGTGTTGATGCTAATTTATGCCTTCTTTTCTCTTCAAACACGTTGTAATATACTAACATAGCACATAACCAGATAACCTTACATAAACAAGAGAATTCACATAGTCACAATGTTTGCCCGCCTTGTATTGACAGTCATCAAACAAGCAAGGTCTAGCTCGCATAACAAGTGACCTCAACAACTTTAAGCACCTTTTTTCCGGTATGCAGTGATACCCAAAAATTCCTTAAGAACCTCCTTGGAGGTCTCGTCTAACCCGTCACCATCCAGAGCATTGAAAATAATTCTTATTGTACCTGTACCAACGGCAATCCCTCTTTTGCGCATTGCCTTGAGAACTTTAACTGCCTTCGACACCTCATTATTCTTCAAATATGCATCAGCAACAATGGAATACGAATAAAAATTTGGCAAGCACCCATTTTCTTCCATTTTACTTAGCAACGCATTTGCTTCATCAAACAGGCATCCCTTACAAAGTCCATTGAGCATGATACTGTATGTTTGAACGTTGGGTTTCAGTCCTTTGGCAGAGAGGTTCGAGAAGAGTTTGCGAGCAGCGAGGAGTCTTCCACCTTTGCACAAACCATCCAGAACCGCACTGTACATCACAATATTAGGTTCAAATTCTTCATTTTGAAGTTGTTTCAAAAGTGTCAAGGCTTCATCAAGTTGCTGGTTTTTGCATAAGCCATCCAACAGAGTAGAGTATGTGAATTGATTGGGAAATAGGCCTAGACATTTCATGTTGTCAAGAAGAAGAAGAGCATCTGCTGTTCTTCCTGCTACACAGAAGCCACTAATAAGAGTATTGTAGGTAACTGTGTCAGGAAGAACTTGCTTTTGAGCCATTACCTCAAAGACGGTCAAAGCTTCATCAATCTGCTTGTGTTTGCAGTACCCATTAATCAATGTATTGTAACTGAAGACATCAGGATTGTAACCCATGGCAACGATAGTATCAAGTAACTTTCTTGCCTTACCAACCTGGCCTAGCATACAGTATCCATCCATCAAAGAGTTGTATGTGAAAACATCAGGCCAGTTGCCCGTTTTAAGCATGAAAGCAACCACTTGCCAAGATTCCTCGACCCTCCCTTTTTTGCAAAGGGCGTCGACCATAATGTTGAACGTCCAGAAGTCGGGCGAGATGTTCATGGCCACCATTTCAGATAGCAGTCTGGTACCATGGCTCCACTGTCCGAAGTTGCAAACTCCAAGAATGAGGGTATTGTAAGAGACAACGTCTGGGGAAATACCCTTAGCAATCATTTCTGAAAAGATGTTGAAAGCCTGGTCCAAGTTCTGGTCTATGCAGAGGCTATCAATGACGGTATTGTAAGTAACTATGTCAGGCTCGTAGCCTGGAGTTGTTTCCAGCATTCTGAGGATGTTAATAGCTTGAGTTGTTCTGCCAGCCTTGCACAGTCCGTTGATTATAGCAGTGCAAGTTATTAAATTGAGATGATAGCCTTTGAGGACTAATTCGTCAAAGAGCTGGATGGCATTGTCTACCCGACCACTGCGACAAAGGCCATCGATAAGAGTATTGAAGGTTACGACGCTTGGTTGATAACCTAGTTTGAGAATCCTAGCCAGCAGAGAGCAACCAAAGGCAACTCGATTCAAACGGCAGTAACAATTGATGGCTATGGTGAGCGTGTAAAGATTTGGCCTAACCTTGTAGTAGTGTTGGGTTCCTACGGAATCCAATTTGGCAAACAGAGAAAGGGCAGTGGAATAGTGCTTCCTCCGAACAAGTGAAGAGAGGAGTTGGGTGAATGGGATGATGGAAGGCAAGGGTCGCGAATTGAGGACGAGAAAGCACCATTTTCTCCTAAAGCAGCTTTCGTCATTCTTCGAGAAAAAGTCGTCATCACTATCATCTTGTTCTTAGATCTGAGTTCGATCTATATATTTGAGAAGAGGAAAGAGCGCTCTCTCTCTCTTCTTGGGGTTTCTCTGAAAGGTTCAAGATTGACTATCTACTGAAAGAATTGGCGTCCTACCCGTCTGGTGAATTGGTCTTTGAAAAATACCCGTCTCTCACTTATGTTTATTTGTTGACCTGACTTAGGGTTAACCATTGTAACTAATTCAATTTTCTTGATTAACTTTCTTTTTAAAACTAAACTCTCTCTTCTCTCTTCTTAACAACAGGGACATGAGACTTGTGTGCTCGTCCCAGTTGTTTCTCGTCCTAGTTGTTTCTCGTCCTAGTTGTTTCTCGTCCCAGTTTGTATTGCTCGTCTCAGTGTGGCAATATACTGAGACGAGAGTTCTGCTCGTCTAAGTATATTGCCACACTGATACTGAGATGAGCAATACAAACTGGGACGAGAAACTGCTCGTCTAACACAGAAACTGTGTTTTTTCCAGAAAAAGTACGAATCCATAATCAGAAACATGAACCAGTTGAGAAACAGAAGAGTTCATTACATTAAAACTTAAAAACATGACGAAATTACATTTTTTTGGGTTTCTTGGGATTGCGAGGCCAGAGCTCCGGATCTTCTTCTTCACTGCTGTCGTCGTCTCTGTTTCTTTTCTTCGGCGTCCATGGCGGAGATGGCGGCCAATCCACGGAGTCGTCATCATCTTCTTCGTCTTCATCGTCACTGTACTGAGTAGTTTCAGAGCCCCTTTTTGCCCGGAAATTGGCTGCATCACTGTCAGTTTCTTCACTGTCCTATTCACTGTCTTCCTCAGTGTCTTCATCCTCCACCTCGTCCTCGTCCTCGTCCTCGGACCTTTCAGTATCCTCCTCCTTGTCGCTGTCCCACTCCTTTGGTATCTTCTTCTTTGCCATTTCAGAATGTGGTGAGTTTTGGAGAGAAGAGTGGCTTTTGTAGTGCTTCCTGGGTAGATGAAGAGACGGAGAGAGATTTTGGTTCATGTGCCGGGTATAATTGCATTTTCTAGAAAACATGCATGTATGTTTTCTAGAATGTTTGTAATAATAACATTGTTGAAATACGTAACAGTTTTTTGTAAGAAATGCATATTCATATTAAATAAATTTAAAAAAGAAATTGTTTATTTATGTATTAAAATGCAGATTCATATTAAAAAACACAAGAATTGATCGAAATAAAAGCTAAATTGTTTATTTATGTATTAAAATGCATATTCATATTAAAAAACACAAGAAAAAGATATATTGTTTATTTATGTAATAAAATGCATATTCATATTAAAAACACAATAATTGATCGAAACAACAGATATATTGTTTGCGCAATCATCATAAAAGGTTGCGAATTAATAATTACATTACAAATAACGAAGAACAATAGCTTCTATCACAACATTAATTTTTCAATTGAGGGCAAATCTTTCTGGTGTGCCCTTTTACATGGCAATAGCTACATCCGTACGTTCCCGTTCCTCGCTTTTTTTCACGAACGGTTTCGACCATTGGCTTGTGTCTTTTCTCCTTGTCCCTCCCAACTGTTACAACTTTTTTCGGTGGAAGTGGGCGAATGTTTCTTATGTGTGCAGGCACTTCGCTTGTGACTTCGCTGGTCCACGTTGCTGGGTTGGGAGGAGTCTTAATTGTACCTGCATAAGCCAGATTGTAGTTTTCCAGTGAATAGAACCTGCTGGTGTGGTCGTACATGACCTTCATATTATGGTCGGCATTGTAACGGTCAAGTTTTCTGAGTTCTTTTGCACAAGCACACGCATGTACACACGGGAACCACATCTGTTGGTATTTGCCGCACGTGCAGGTTCCGAGGCAATGTCCAGGTTTGAATTCCACGATATGAGTTTTCAGATGATTACCGCGGACTTCATACAGAGACTCTGAAATTGGTCGCACGCGAAAATCTATACACTTTATAGAACGACTCAACATTCTTTTCTCCATTTTCGCAGTCAGGTAGGTGTTGCCCATGTCAAAGCCGAGGTTTCGTTTTTTAAGGTGCCACTCGCTCTGATGATCGCATATTTGGGAGAACATTGTAAGAGCTTTGTCAGACCTGGTCGGCAGCAGGCACGAGTTAATGGACTCAGCAGAGTTGGATGTAAGCATCTCAAACCGTGCTGTTTTACAATGGGACCTTGCCCATTTCTCTAGACCGGCATCCCGGAAGTAACGTTCGACGGTCTTGTCGTTAACGCTGTTTACTTTGTCGCACTCAATACCCATGTCTATCAGATGTGACTCACACGCGTCCTTATCAAATGTGTAGGCCGCACTGTGGTAATGAGACACCCACTTTTGTGTATTGTAATGCTTCAGAGCGTTCATTTTCAAATGGTAATAGCAGTGGACGTGGTTGGATAAGGGGTACACGGCCTTGACTGAATTGATGATAGCCTGGTGCCGATCTGAAACGAACGTTAACTCGTCATGATCCTGGACAATTAACCTCAGTCTGTTTAAGAACCAAGTCCATGCAGCGGTGTATTCCTTGTCCACTAGTCCCCATGCAATGGGATAGCACTGTTTCTGGCTATCAACCATTGTGCATACGACCAATTGCAGGGGTTCCTTCTTCATGTGCGACATGTCGATGACAATTACTGGTCGCATATACGGTATCCCCTGAATTTGTGCCCCGAACGCAAGGAAACAGTACAAGAAAACACCACCTTCGTCCACTCCCATATCCCATTTAGTACCGGGGTTCAGAATTTCACATAATGACATGAACACGGGAAGATCAGCGTAATTTTGAGCACGAGTACCCTGGATCATCTGTTTGGCCCTTTGACGTGCATACCATGCCGGCCAGTACGATATTCTACTTCCCATTTTTAAGGCGATGTTCTGTACTTCAATGATTGTGGGTGCCTTTTTTGATTGGCCCATCATTCCCAGCAATTCCTGCGCGATCACTTCGCTATTAATGTTACGGTGCTTCCCATCTACGCCGCATGCCGTACATGTATGAATGGGGTTATGTTTCTTCACCTGGTAGTGCACGGAATCTTTTTGCTTGTAAGCCCCAAGCATCCATTTGCATTCCCGATTCAAGCACCGCAGTATAACACGATCCTGGTCTCGCTTATATACGTAAAAAGTCCATCTCTTCAAACCTGCAACCGTTCTGATATGGTGGGACAACGCCCTCCCAGTATACAAACCTTTCATCTCTATTTCCAGACCGTCTAGCCTTCCCACACCAGTCTGTCCACGACTCTCTGTACAATCTACCGCAACAGTTGCCATTGCAAGATTATTTTGCCCCATTGCCTCATTACTGGCAACCATAACTTTGTCAGCTAATTGCACAATGTCGTTACAGTGAACCGGAGACGGAGTGAGATCCATTGCGTTATATGCTACCCTGTCTTCGTCACGATCCTCGGCGAGTATCTCTATACCCTGAAAGTAATCCTCGCGGTATGTAAGGGGGGGGGCTCAAAGGAACCAACTGATTGTTAGGGGTTTCAGTTTTATCCATCACATCCTGGTCAGCAACATCAGCATTAATGTATGGTTGATCCACCAAATCCTTTAACGTGACGTACATGGTTACAATAGATCCCTTTTCCGTAGTATCAAAGATATCTTTGATTTCTAAATCTTTAGTGAGGATATTGGGCTCGATCAGGTTAGCATCTGGAAATTTGAAATGATAAGATAAGACAACCTTTTTGGTAGGCGGACAATCTGTATCCATTCTGACCGAAACTTCGTGCTCCAAAGATTCCACGGTAATGCCTTGAATTATCTTGAAAACTGCATTCTTCACTGCATGACCTATGTATATGTGCCTACCTTCGGCACGCGTCCATTCACCATTCCAAACAGCACGGAACATCAATTTTCTCACCATTTCTACATGTCAAGAGAGAGAATGATTTTAGGGTTTAGGGTTCGGATAGTAGAAAGAGAGAGAATGATTTTAGGGTTTAGGGTTCGGATAGTAGAAAGAGAGAGAACGATTTTAGGGTTTGGATGAAATTAGGGTTTGGTCAAACAAAGAAAAAAAATTTCTGATGGGTAACAGAATTTCTGTACTTTTTTAAGGAAGGAGAGGGACCACCACCATCTCAGACAACATATTTATTTTAATAATGGGACGAGGAAACGCTCGTCCCAGTATTTCCAATAATGAGACGAGTAAATGCTCGTCCTAGTATTCCCAACTGGGACGAGAGAATACTCGTCCCTGTATTTACAACTGGGACGAGAGAATGTTCGTCCCTGTATTTACAACTGGGACGAGAGTATACTCGTCCCAGTCTTAGGTGTACAATCTTAGGGTTTACTTAAAATGCTTGGATGTTCTATGATTTAGGGATTCATGTTTAGTATTATTTAATAACACTTTAAGTAGCCATAGGAATGATAATTAGTTGGTTCTAGTGTTTAGATGATACTTAGTTGGTTTAATGGTATGTATAAGGTTTATGCATTACATGATTAAGATATGATGAGTGTATGATTTTGAGTTTATATTTTAGATTACATGATTATTAATGTTTAAGACTTACAATTAACATATTTAGTGGCTATAGGAATGATACTTAGTTGGTTATAATGTTTAGTGTCTACAAATGTAGGATTTTGGGAGGATGTTAGTTGGTTTAATGGTATGTATAAGGTTTAGGCATTACATGATTAAGATATGATGATTGTAGGATTTTGAGTTTATAGTTTAGATTACATGATTATATGGTTTAGGACTTACAATTAACATCTTTAGTGTCTATAGGAATGATACTTAGTTGGTTATAGTGTTTAGTGTCTACACATGTAGGATTTTGGGAGGATGTTAGTTGGTTTAATGGTATGTATAAGGTTTAGGCATTACATGATTAAGATATGATGATTGTAGGATTTTGAGATTATAGTTTAGATTACATGATTATATGGTTTAGGACTTACAATTTACATTTTTAATATTGAATACCATTTTTTCATGATAAGAGAGGATTTCAGGGTTTAGGGTATGCTCGTCTCTGTCGTCCCTGTCTTGTCATCTTTGGGTATCGTACTCGTACGAGTCTATCACACCCCAGACTGGGACGAGAGATTACTCGTCCCACGAGTCTATCAAATGCCAGACCGGGACAAGTACTCGTCTGTGATTTGAATGCCAGACGAGAGATTTCTCGTCCCAGTTTGGCAGGCCTTGCTCTTCCCAGTTGTGCATGGGGAAGACTGGTACGAGCATAGTTCACGTCTCAGTCTCAGTCTTATGAGAAGACAGAGACGATGAATATACTCGTCCCAGTCTCTCCACATACAACAACACACATCAAACCAATAATAATGAATAACAGAGCAGAAATATAACGAACGTAACCTACATTTTAGAGTAATGTGATGAACATATTGGAAGGATGAAAGTAAATAAATGAGAATACCATACATTTCAGAGTACTGTGATCAACATATAATAAGGACAAACATACAGAGATGAGAGTTTAAGTTTTTACCGTAGCTGAAGAACAAAAGTGAGGAAAGATAGAGACTTGTACAGACAAATGGGATACTTCTATGGGAGAACTGGAGCCAATGAGAGTGACAAATGAGCCATATTTTAAGGTATACATTCATAAAGTTTACAGTTGGCGTAAATTCAACTGTACTTGGTAGGTTGAGGTAGATAGAAACAATTCAATGTTGGAGAGAGAGAGTACGCGTTTTAGGGTTTGTTTTTAGAGTATTTAACTATTGTGTTTGGAGACGAGAGAGAGAGAGATGGAGACGAGAGAGAGAGTTGGAGACGAGAGAGAGAGTTGGAGACGAGAGACAGTTGGAGATGAGAGAGAGAGATGGAGACGAGAGAGAGAGATGGAGACGAGAGGCAGATGGAGACGAGAGAGAGAGAATGGAGACGAGAGAGACAGATGGCCCCACTACGCTGCTAACAACCAGTGTTTAAAAAGGAGGGTATTTTTCAAAGACCAATTCACCCGAATGCATTTTTCTAAGACCAATTCACAGACTGGTATATTTCCAATTGCCCCTATCTACTGGTACCACTGTGTCCAGCTCTTTTTTTTGAAATTGATTTTTTCTTATTTTTATTAGGTCAACTTTGACCTGGATAGCAAAACAATGTGAATTTTTAATAGTTTATAGATTAATTTTTAGTCTGCAACACTATCAAAATATTATAAAAAAAATAATATAATTTTGCTATTCAAATTACAGGGTAAAGTGACAAAGTGAATAGTGGTAAAAGTGAAGAAAGAGTTAGGCGCGATTGATATAATACTTTTTTGGGTAAAAGACAAAATGCACCATTCTTAGATGGGTTATATAAAAAAACAACCTCATTGTTTGGGGATATACAAAAACCCCCCTGTCATCTAACGGTGACTAACGACAACTAACGGAACACGCTAAATACCCATTTTACCCTTAAATAAAGAAAAATTGTCCCACTATATAACTCTTTTCTCTCCTTATCCCCTTCATTACCATCACTTCTCTTCTCTCTCTATCTCTATCTCTTCCTCCTCTCCTACTCTGAGACAAAACCTAAATCCAGCCGCCAGAGAGAGTGACGGATCTATAGAGGCGGAGAGGAAAACCTAAATGTCAGCTAACAGTGGCCTCGTCCTCTGGAGGAGTGTCGGAGGCAAACCCCGTGCTCTGGTTTTCGCCGGAGCTCTCCCTCTCGTTTCTGGGATTTCCCGAACAACCCGACCCACGAGCTCATTCTCTCCGAGTTCGCCCAGACCCGCACTGCTGCAGTCATCATCATAGTGTTTTGTATGGGCTTGGTGTCGTCCTCCACCCACCACTGCCATCTCCTCATCTCTTCTCTGTTGTCAGATCTGGAGGGTGATTGGTCAGTCCGTTCTTCCTCGCCTCCCTCCTCTTCTCTGTTTAGTACTGATTAGGATTGGTGGGTCTCCGTCTCTTCTTTGTTTGTAGTTTCAGAGGCTATGGTGGTTTAGGGAGATAGGTGGTGTCCTCTGCAACACTGTTGCGAAGAACATTACTAATGGGTGCTATACGCAAAATGAAGACCTCATCAGATTGGGAAAATGTCAACGGCATGTTCCTGGAAACAATACAATGGGGTTTCTTATAATCTTAGCATTTAGTCCCCTTCGGTTATTTTATCAAGTAGCAAGGCTATATCAAATCCTCATGATTTCAATAATATTATATATGTTTTGTGGGGCTTGAAGAATCAAGATTAACAAAGTACTACTAGTAAATTGTGGAGAACTATTCTGCACATGGTTGTGTGCTTTATTTGGATGAATAGATGCAAAACAGAGATTGATGTGGAAGATGTATTATTATAGTTGGGGTTTGTGGTGTTTAGGTGTTATGTTAGTGGTTATGGGAGAGTTTCAGGTGGGATTGTTTGGTGTTTGCAGGAGCAGAGAAGAGATGGAGGCGTAGAAGGTTGTTAATTGGGTGTGTTGGTGTTGGTGTTGGTGTTAGTGGAGTGGTGGAGGTATTGCTGGTGATGTTGAAGAACACCAAGAACAATAAATGTATGGATACTTATGTAAATTTACCATTTCAAGGGTATAATGGTCCAAAAAAAGTTGATTCAACAGAAGGGTGCTATTTGTCTAACGTCCATCCACTGAAAGGGGTTTTTTGTCTATGACAGGGGGTTTTTGTATATCCCCAAACAATGAGGTTGTTTTTGTATATAACCCATCTAAGAAGGGTGTATTTTGTCTTTTACCCTACTTTTTTAGACTAATATATTTTTTATCGTCTATGAGGTTCAAAGTTCAAACCCAAAATCTCATGCAGATGCTTTCAAACTTACCACTTGAACTAGTACCCATTTGGAATAGTATACTTTTGTTTAAGCTTCGTGAATAGCGATACAAAAGTAATCAACCCCCCCCAACCCAAGAGAGAGTATTTGTAAATATAAGTTGGGAAAAGACTAAACTTTGACATGTTTTAACATGATTCTTGTTGATTCTGTCTTTATGCTTAGATGAGTTTGGTTTAGTGGAGGTTGTCGTTGGTGTTGAGTTTTCAACTTGGGTGCCTGGCCATGTTCAATTTGCTCATTCTCCCTTGGTGCCTGTCTCTGATACATTCCCTCTTGCTGTCTTGCCTCCTCCTTGACTTCCATACACTTTAAATGTTAATGTCTTGGCTCTTCATGCGCCTATTGATGTTCCTGTGTTGGATGCCCCAGTCTCTTCTTCAGGCTTCTCTATGTTGGATGAGGAGGCTGCTTCTCTTGCACCAGTTCTGGACCCTCTCCCTGGATATGAACTCTCTGCAGTCATCATGCCGTTCATCGATGCCTAGTTGTGTCATGTGTGGTGGTCTGTGATTCATCTTTGTGGTGTTCTAGTTTATTAGTCTTGTTCTTAGTTTTGAACTTCTCTTAGCATTTGATGCCTGCTCTTTTAGAGGCAGTGTTTGGTTTGCCAGCTAAGTTAGAGGCTTGGTTTATGGGCATGTCCCCTCATTTGGCTTGTTTATGTTTATTTAGAGTCCTTCGTCTGTTTTTATCTCTCATGTTACGTATTAATATGATGTTCTCTTTGAGTTGCAAAAGAGAGAGAGAGAGAGAGAGAAACGATTGCCCGGAACATCAATGGCTTGAATTATAGGACATAATAGTAATTAATCATAATTGTTATTTATGTTTATGGTCCTTATCTCAGTTTATAAAGACCCAGTGTATTAGCTTGTTTATCATTGCAATACAATTATTCAATTCTACATGGTATCAGAGCGGGTTACGAACCCTACTTTCTGACTTTTCTTCAAGAGGATCGACCATAGTCGTTCCCTCTTCGTCGTCGGTAACAACGGCACCAATCACCCAGTGAATCAAAGAGCCACTCCAAAAGTGTGCAGTAAAACAAAAGAGAAGAACATTAATTTACTGTTCCTCTTGTGTGTTCGACCGACATCAGGAGTAAAGCACTGGACGGTGAACAACAAAACAAAACAAGCACAAAGGTAATACCTCCACTGATAGTTGAAGTTGGGCTTGATTGACAAGAGTGGCGGCAGTGGTCAGTTTGTGCACGCCTTGTCATTGACCAATTGTCTCAAATTCGCCCAGGTCGCCTAGTTCCGTCGCGCTGCGTGGTTCAGATTTGTCCTTTGTTGCTCACTTCGTCTCCACTGCTATGCCGCCAAATAACACCTTTTCGGATCCCATTAATCCGGCCAAACCACTGGTGGTGGTTTATGCACCACGTGCCACAACACTCGACCCTACCATCAGCCGCTTCATCAGGTTCAGAAGCCTCATCCGCCACAGTTTTTGTCGCAGCAGCCGTCTCCTTCACACGCCTCAGAGTGGCAGCCTCAGTCCTCACATGACAATCGGAGACAACCTCGGCCGTTTCAGGGTTTCTGTCAGGGCTGCGGCGAGAAGGGTCACAAGATTCGTCAGTGTTCACAGTTGGATGGATGCTTTAGCAATGCCGTGACTCTGGGACTCCTCGTCCGATAGGCTATCGCCCAGGCTCTCCCAGTCCAGCCTACTCTGCGCCCGGTGCCCCATGGATTCCACGTGCACATGTGGCCACGACACACTCAGGGGTGCAACCTACACCATCATGGCTGCTTGACAGTGGTGCCACTCACCATATTACGACTGATATGATCTGTGATGACACCAGTCTGCCTATCACTCACACTGGTTCGCTATATTTATCCTCGTCCACTCATAGTTTTAAACTTGACCATGTTTTAGGCGTTCGAGCCGTTAGGAAAAACCTTTTTTCTGTCTCTCAGCTTTGCTCATCTAACAATATCTTAGCTGAATTCTCATATGTTGGTTTTGTCTTGAAGGATCGAACCACGAGGCGCCTATTCTGGCCAGTCCTCTTAAAGATGGATTCTATGAGTGGCCAGCTTCCATTCCATCGCTGGCTCTCGTCACTGAGTCTCGTCCCTCATTTCACTCCTAGCATCGTCGTCTTGGCCACCCGGCAGGGCCTGTCTGCCGGCAAGTAGTTTCCAAATTTTCACTTACCTTTAGCAGTACCACAGAGTCTGAGTCTTGTAGTGCATGTCAATGCATAAAGAGTCATAAACTTCCCTTTCATAATTCCATTATTAAATCTTCTCAGCCCCTTGAGGTCGTTTTCTCTGATGTTTGGACCTCTCCCGTTGCATCTCTTGATGGTTTCAAATACTATGTAATTTTCGTTGATCATTTCTCCAAGTATATCTGGCTCTACACAATGCAACGAAAATCGAAACTACATGACATCTTTGTCCGTTTTCCTGAAATTGTCGAGAAATTTTTTTCTCTTCCCCTCAAGACACTTTATTCAGACAATGGGGGGGAGTACATTGGTCTCCGTGGGTATCTTGGTCCTCATGGTATTTCTCACCTTACCTCTCCACCTCATACCCCTGAACACAATGGGTATTTAGAGTGCTGTTGTGTGTACGGGAGAATCCTTTGAGGAAGATTCAGCGTACACCCAGAACAGGGGATAGAAGAAACACATGAGAAGTAGGGTTGTGAGTAGGGAAAGAGTAAGACAATAGTAGCTGTATGAGAGAGAGAGACAGAGTTTTGGCAGAGCTTCCGCCTAGTTCAGGTGAGTAGTCTTATGTAAGGAAGGGTTAACGATCCTATATATAGTGGAGAATATGACCGTTGTAGTGGGTTACTGCACCCATAAATGGCGGCTTAATTACCTTAACCACAACGGCACGTTGGTCCGCATATATAGGGACCGTTACGCACTTCGTCCGCGTTTACCGTAACCGTTATGAGGTTGACCGGGTTTATGGAGCTCGTGCCATAATCAAGGCAGTTACTAAAGTTCGCGCGCGGGTCTGGTTGTCGCTCGCGCGCGACAGGACTTACTCTAGCCTCGAAACCACTAAGTCCCTACAAGTCCCGTGTTGTGGTGTGCGAGGGCCCCGTCTCGCAGCCCCCACGTGGATCAGCGCGGGTGGTGATCCAGTGTATGTGGAGCACAGCTAGGTGTGCTGGATGATTGCCACGTGGCTGTGATCTGTCTATCTAGAAATAACTATCTACATTAGCCCCCTTTTTGCTCGTGAAGACACCTAATCGGATAGAATTCAATGTGCAAAAACCAGTGCACGCGTCGTCGCCACACACCAATTCAAATATACGCAAAATCAGCCCCTGTGCGTGCCATTATGACCTAGGATCCCTAGAGTCGTGCCTTATGTTCTTTTAGGGTTTTAGGCGTGACGTCATCATCGACCTGTGATTGCGCAATTCGGCGGTGACGGTTGCGATTCGACCACTGAAAGGACGCGACTCTTCAGTATTTTGAATAAGTACTGCATGCCTTCCATTGTTGCAGAGTATTGCTTCTCTCTCTAAAGTGGATGTTTTCTGAGAGCCTCCGAGAGCAAATACAGATAATGAATCATCAGTTCTTTCTTGCCAATCGTCTTCTTCAACTTGCTTCATCATCACAAGGTTGGCTTTGCTCAATTTTCATTAATGTACTCCAGATCTTTTGAACTGTTTTGAATTTGAGAAACCCAAAATCGTTTGAAATACTGTTGAGAGGGTTTCTTTAAACCCTAAAGATCGCAACAACTTAAAACGAAGATATGCTGCAATTTTGAAATTCTGAATCTATAATCAACCCAGAACTGTTCATCTTCACCTTTTGACGATTTTAAAACCTAGAACTGCTCCTTGAATCTGAACTAAAGGTGGATATATTTCTCCCTCCTTTTTTTTTTTGCTTTTCTGTAGAAATGGCCAAGACAAAAGCCTCCAAATCTGTGAAAGAACCCGAAGAAATTCCTGATATTCCCAAGACCTTGTGGAAGAAAGCTCCATATCTAGGTGGGAAAGACTTTTATCATGCTAGGGTTAAAGTAAAGAATCTACCAGCTCCTGCCACTGAAGATCTGCTACTGCTGAGCCCTCTTACTACTCCAACCAGGTTGGAGTTAATTGACTCCAAGGACGTGGTAAGACTGGGTGTTGAAAATGGGTTCTTCCCCCATACTGAAATTTCTACCCAGGCCTTCGTGCAAAAGATGGATTTAATGGAAGAGTGGACTGACCATGTGCTAACGAAGGGTGCTGCCGTGAAGCTGGATCAGACCATGCATCTAAACCTTCTTTCTCGCTAATCACCTGTGAATCATACTTTTCACGTCAGGTTCACCAAATGTGTGTACGGGAGAATCCTTTGAGAAAGATTCAGCGTACACCCAGAACAGGGGATGGAAGAAACACAGGAGAAGTAGGGTTGTGAGTAGGGAAAGAGTAAGACAATAGTAGTTGTATGAGAGAGAGACAGAGTTTTGGCAAAGCTTCCGCGTAGTTCAGGTGATTAGACTTATGTAAGGAAGGGTTAACGCTCCTATATATAGTGGAGAATATGACCGTTGTAGTGGGTTAATGCACCCATAAATGGCGGCTTAATTACCTTAACCACAACGGCACGTTCGTCCGCATATATAGGGAATGTTACGCACTTCGTCCGCGTTTATCAGAACCGTTATGAGGTTGACCGGGTTTATGGAACTCGTGCCATAAATCTCTCAAGGCAGTTACGAAAGGTCGCGCGCGGGCCTGGTTGTCGCTCGCGCGCGACAGGACTTACTCTAGCCTCCAAACCACCAAGTCCCTACAAGTCCCGTGTTGTGGTGTGCGAGGGCCCTGTCTCGCAGCCCCCACGCGGATCAGCGCGGGTGGTGATCCAGCGTATGTGGAGCACAACTAGGTGTGTTGGATGATTGCCACGTGGCTGTGATCTGTCTATCTAGAAAGCACTATCTACAACTGTCATCGTCACATCGTCGAGACTGGCCTTGCTTTACTTCAGCATGCCTCTCTCCCACTCCAGTGCTGGCCCTATGCATTGACCACTGCAGTTTATCTTATCAACCGTCTTCCAAGGCGAAATTTCAAGTTTCGCTCCCCCTTTGAAGTCATCTTTCACCAGCACCCCAACTACACCAAACTTCGAGTTTTCAGTTGTCTCTGTTACCCCTATATCAAATCCTGTGTTTCACTCTCGCATGAAGCATTTTGCACTTGATTTTCACTTTGTTCGTGAACAGGTTCACGCTGGCATTCTCGAGTGTCTCATGTTTCGTCTGCGGATCAACTTGCGGATTGTCTCACGAAGCCTCTCTCTCGAGGGCCTTTTCTTGCGTTACGGTCCAAGCTTGGAGTATCAGCTAGATCCTCCACCTTGCGGCGGCGTATAGGACATAATAGTAATTAGTAGGAATTATTATTTATGTTTATGGTCCTTATCTCAGTTTATAAAGACCCACTGTATTAGCTTGTTTATCATTGCAATACAATTATTCAATTCTACATGATGCATGATACTTCCAGAAGTCCTCTTTACCTTTATCCATGTCGTCACCAATTGCATCAAGAAATTAGTTTGACAATAGAGTAAAGAGTGCCTAAAATGAATATGATTTATACAAGTATGGTTCTTGAAGTAATCTGAAGGTATCCACATGCATTGTTGGCAAGGTATTTTTGGTGATTAGAATGAATACATAAGACAAATCTAGAAATTGGCTCAGTTTATCAAGTTTCTAATATTAATTGGAAATTGGTTTCCATGGATCAAAGCTAGATAGAGCAGATTGCCAAAAAGAAGCTACATAGCATGACATGTTTTTTCTGCCATACAAAGTAGGTAAGAGTACAATTTTCAAAGAATAAGAGATCTTGAAAATTGACACTAGTGCTGCGATTCGGTTCGGTTCAACCGGCGATTCCGGTTGAAACCGAACCGTAATAACCGAAAACCCCCAACCGAAAACCGAACCGAGAACCGGGGGACCGGAACCGGACCCGATAAAGCTCGGTTACGGTTCGGTTTATCAGATTCTCGGAACCGGGATCGGAACCGGAACCGGCCCGGAACCGAACCGAGAACCGAAAAGTAACGGGTGATTTTTAAAAAAATTGGAACGTTGGTGTGTTGTCAAATCACGGTCAGTGACCGTTTGGGTGGCCGTTTGGCCTGGGTTTTTTGATTTTTTTGAGTTTTTTTTATTACAACCCCCCCTTCCCTCCCTTCAACTCCTATAAATACCCAACCACTTCTACCGTTTTTTTCAAACTTCCTCGTCAAACACTCTCCATATATCTCACACTTCTTCACTCAAAATTCATCAAACACTCTCCAACTTCTTCATCTTTCCTCACTAAAAATCATCAAACACTCTCAAGTTTCTTCAATTCCTCAAACTTCTTTGGTTTTCGACGGCGAATTTCACACATTCCTCCTCGACAAGCAACACATCTTCAATCTTCGACATTTCACACCTCCTTGTAAGTTTTATTTGTTGTCGTTTACTATTTTATTGTGCTCTTATTTGTGCATTATTTGTTAAACTTTATTTTTTTCATCCAATTTTTCTAAGAAAACATGGCTTCCTCTTCTCATTTCAATGACCAAAACAACCAAAACGTAGACGTAGACATGACTATTGATGATGAAATTGACATTTTATTTGGCGAAAGTGCCGCTAATGATTTTGGTGGTTTAGAGGGAAATGAGCCGAATTTAGGTCGGAATAAAAGAACTCGTAAGGGGGATGGTAAAAAAAGCAAAGTTTGGGATCATATGGAAAAAATACCCGATGGTTTATACGACAAAGGTAGACCAAAATTGAGGGCCGTTTGCAATCATTGTAAAAAATCATTTGTATATCATCACACCGGTGGATTAGGATCCTTGAGAAAACATTTAGAATATGCACACGGACTTTTGAAAGATACACCCGCCGTAGGTGACCCGATAGTCCAAACCCAACTAGAATTAGTTACTTTTGTCTACGATAAACCTAGGGCAAGAAAAGCATTAGCTCATTATATCACCGCCACCGAAAAACCTCTTAATATGACCGACGACGAAGAGTTTGACACATTAGTACAAACCGCTTTTTGCCCGAGTTATAGGCATATTAGTAGACACGCTATTAGGAAAGATATAATTGATCTATATAGTGAGAGGAAAGCGGAAATTATGCAAACCTTTTTAAATTCTAATTTCACAATTGCTTGCACTTCCGATATGTGATCCGGTAGAAATGATAAAGGGTATATTTGTGTCACCGCACACTACATTGACCCAAATTGGACTTTACAAAAACGTGTTATTGCATTTCGAGAAGTTCCATATCCTCACAACGGTGTAAACATGGGAGAAATCATAGTGTCAGTTTTAGAAGAGTGGGGTATTTATAAACGAATTACATCAATGACTTTTGACAATGCATCGACATGTGATAGTGTGATAGACCATATGCATACTTTGATACAAACACCCTTTCACGAAAAAATTGACCATGTTCGTTGTGTATGTCACATTATCAATTTAATTGTACAAGAAGGTTTAAAACAACTAGATGAGCATGTTAGTCCTATTCGTGAAGCTATTCTCTTTATTTCTTCTTCAAACAAAAGAACCAAACTTTTTGCGGAATATTGTGAAAAAAACGGCAAGAAAAAAAGAAAGTTTGGGGCCGATTGGAAGACAAGATGGAACTAGACCTACTTGATGTTGAAAAGTTGTAAAGGTTATGAGACCACAATCACACGTTTTTTGAATGAAAGTGGCCATCCTGTTTCCGTTTCACTTAATGATTGGAAGGCCGCCGTTGTCTTAACAGATTTTCTTCAACCATTTTATAACGCAACTACTCTTCTTTCGGATGTTTATTATCCTTCTACTAACAACGTTATTCCACAACTAATGTTTTTAACTGAAGCTTCTAATGAGTATAGGAATAATAGTATTTTATTCGACGCAATTGTGGACATGGAAGAAAAATTTCTCAAATATTTTGAAAGAACCCCTATGGTTTTTGGCAAGTATTTTGGACCCAAGGCAAAAGGATGCAACCACACGTTTTATGCTACAAAAAATTTCGGAAAACATGACTACCGAGTATAGAGACGTAGTGATATCACCAAGTATTGAAGAAGTTAAACAAACTCTTAATGTTATGTATGAAAAATATGTTGTTAAGTTTGGTATTGGTGATCAAGGTTCTCAAACATCATCGAGTGATCCGAAGGCTAAGGGTAAGAAAAAGTTCGTATTGGTTCTTTATTTAAGAGTACACAAACCACCCCCACCGCGTCGAATTGCGTATTGGAATTATTGTTGTACATTAACCAAAATTACTTCTTCAAACTAACGGAGGAAGAAATAGAAAATATAGATTTACTTGCTTGGTGGAAAAGATATGAAATTCAATGTCCGATTTTTTCTAAAATGGCACGTGATTTACTAACTCCTCTCGCTTCTACAATCCCTTCGGATCGAATAAACTTTTAGTGCAGGTAAACTAGTTTTGTCGGAGAACAGATCGTGTCTAACCTCGGAGATGTTGGAGGTACTTATATGCTCAAAGGATTGGAGCGACGCCAACAAACGCACACAAGACCTACACCCTTTGGACATGGCCGTGACCAAACTTTACCAAGAATTTGGAATAGACGTGGACACTCCGCTAGATTTAGACGAATTGCCTACGGCTAAGCGTTGAAAAATGAAGACTATTATTTTGTATTTTTGTTCATTTCAATAAGTTTGTATGTAAGTTAGAAAAAATGCAAATGATTGGTAGTTAAGTGGGTGCCAACCTAGTTGGGATGTACTTAAACTATTGTGATGCAATTTTTTCTAACATTTTATATTTTTAATTAATAATACAAGTTTGTTTCTTTTTTTTTTTTGATTATTTGTCCAATTTTATGTTTTACAATTATCATTACCACAAAAATAACAAAAAAAGAAGGAAAAGAAAAAAAAAAAATTGTCCTGACCGGAACCGAACCGGTTAATCCAACCGATTTCGGTCCACGGTTCCGGTCCGGTTCCGGATAAACCCACAGACCGGTTCCGGTTAAACCGAACCGAAATAGTGGCTCAAACCGGTCAACCGAACCGAAACCGACCGGTTTTGGTTCCGGTTCGGTTAGAACCGAAATCGCAGCTCTAGTTGACACAGTAGGACAATGTAACCACTTAATCATACACGTATAAGAAAAATAAACATGGAACTTGCTGATGTAACATGCATATGCATATTAACTCGTAGAATAAGAGACTTTACCTATGACAGCAGAATAATTCAGTCTGGCAAGGTAAATGCAAATAATTCGAATTTAGGACTTTCTTAAAGAGTCGTCAAACAAACAAATATTTGAATACCTACAAGGCGACACGATTACTTTGAGAACTGGAAACAATTCTTGATCCACGAACATCCAAGACAATCTCCTTGGATGTCTTGTCTGAAGTGAAAACACCAGTGTCAGTCTGTCCTTCCCTGAGAGCTTCCTTAGCAGATTACAGATATGTAATTCCATCCAAATTCTGCTCTCACCCATCCTTCCAAGAACTTGAATGCCTCCAACATCTTGTTTTTCAAACAGGCATCACCAACTATGGAATGTGAAATTGAATCTGGTAAGCACTCATTCTCTTCCATGTAACTTAGGCACCCATTAACTGATAAGTCGCTATATTAACAGGAAGTCAGTAACTCTAGTACTAAGTAAGCACTCATTCTCTTCCATGTAACTTAACCACCCATTAGCATCATCGAATAGGCGTGCTTGAATGCCGGGCTGCAATCATCTAGCGAAAAGGTTCAAGAAGAGCTCTCAAGCAGCAATGAGACTTCCACCTTTGCAAATACCATTCAGAACCACATTATTTAAAGTCCATTGAATATATAATAAGACAAGCATAAAAGTTGACATTCCGGAAACCAAAAGCGCAACACTACTCCTACCATATTACATCTTGAAATGCATTACCACAAATTAATCAGCTAAAACGCAAATAAGGCCCCAGATGAAGTAGTAAGAACACCTGATGTTTGCTAATTTGAGAGGAGCATAAAAGGGAATGGAAAAGGTGCAGTTTACTCTCGTCTTCTTTCATATTGTGTGAGTGTGTCTGTTCTTCCAAATTCTGTTTTCAATTATGTAAATCCCTAAACACAAATGCAACAAACATAGGAGATTTGACAACTTTCAAATCAATTCGTTATTGAGCAATTGGTGCTTAATAAACTATGACCAAACCAAAGAGGATGGACCAGGAACATCAACTGCAGAATCATGCTTACTTCAGAACTCCTCTGTCCCTCTATATGCGGGGTTACCAATTGAAGCACCAGAAGGAAATTAAGCGAAATGCTTCAGGAAACACAACACTGTGAACCGCATGAGGCTGCCTCAGCTAGCAGTCTCTCAGCCTCGTTAAACAGCAAGCTGTGAACCAATCACAATTTAAAATTACATTTAAAT
This sequence comes from Linanthus parryae, assembly GCA_023055425.1. Taxonomy (NCBI): domain Eukaryota; kingdom Viridiplantae; phylum Streptophyta; class Magnoliopsida; order Ericales; family Polemoniaceae; genus Linanthus; species Linanthus parryae. The sequence continues at coordinate 176,610,273 of JALGPY010000001.1, read as the reverse complement.
GAAGATATCTAACATCCAAATAAATGATACTTTGTTTACTTATATTTTTCCTTTCCTGATAACCAAACAGTTGCTCAGAAATGGTACACTTTCTTATGGTGATGTATCGGTGAAGTAGAAGAAGGTGGATATGGCTACAGGGACAAGCTCAAGGGAAATACTCCCTTCCCAATAAGCATAAGAACTCATAAGAAGAATTTAAGTAAGAACCCGAGCAATATGGTGAAGAATGTGAAAGTGAGAGACTGATAAGTTGCTATCTCAACAGTAAGTAACTCCAGTACTAAGTAGGCATTTCATGTACATGTAGATGCTATAGAGGCAAAAGCACAAGCAAGCCCAGCATATATAGTGTACACAACACCTTGCGTTATATTCCGATTCCCATCATCTGTAAAAATCAAGTTTTAAGGACCACATTGTTGGTTGATTCTCAGGGATAGGATCATATTGTATTGCCACTAGAGAACATACATTTCCACATGCAGACCCGAAAAACAGTTCCTCTTTTAGGATTTCCAATAATAACCTTTTCTGAAACTCTAAAGCACCAACAAAACCAAACACTTCATATTACACAATATGAATGCAAAGAAAATGCATATCGATTCAACCAAACACTTCATATTAACTAAGATATAACATAGCATATCGATTCAGAAAAAGAACCTTCAGCACCTCTGTTTCCCAAAAACTGAAACATTGGATCGTTCCCTAAACTCGTGAGCAGAGGATCCGGGATTTCAATGACTTGCACGTCATCCCCCATGCAGTCTTTAAGCATAGGACAGCCGAGGTGGATTTTGAAAAATGCTGAAGGAGATTTGGGGGATTGGGGTGGAGCAGGGAGCAACCTGGAAGTACTGAAATGGGAGATTGCAGCTATAATCCAAGATATTCAGAAGAATTTGACGTCCCTGCAAGGTATGTCAAGTGGATCTCAAGAGAAGAAAATTTGGCTGCTGGCCAGTTAGTTAGGTTAGCTAGAATGAGGGAAACTCTTTGATTTGTGCAGATGCTCAACTCTTGACTCAAGTCACAAAAGAGAAGTGTATTTTGGTTATTTAATGTTTATGAAATTTTCCGTCTTCTGACAAAAAAAATCCCCTGGGGAACCTGGTCCTGAACAAGAACATCTAAATAAATTAGTCAAGTCAAATTCCCAGGTCAAGTCAACAACAAACTAGAAGCATTAGAGTATCAGTTTTCAACTAAAAGCCCGCATAAATTGTCTTTTGTTTTGACTATCCGAAACCTAATTTCGGGAAATTATAAGCCCAGATAGCATTCTGGGAAATTCTTGCTCAGGCACGCCACCATGCAGTTGTTGCCACAAATTTGGCCAATTTTCATTTCTCAGGCCCTGGAAAACATACACTTACAAAGGCAGACACAAGAACTGTACCTTTGCAGAAACTCTAAAGCACCAACAAATTTATATGCTTGAAAACAGTTGAACTTGAACCATCAATAACCTTTGCAGAAACTCTAAAGCACCAACAAAATCAAAACCCTTCATTATAAGCCAAATGAACGCAAAGGAAATGCAGTATTAGGAGGACTTATTAATTACTCAACATCTCCATAGCATATAAATTCAGCCAAAGAACCATCTATTTCATATCCAAGGCCAGAATGCGAAAATGTCTATCCTAGTTCGTGCCTACATTTTTAAACCTATTAAAATAACATGCATGCAAATATCAAGCATAAAAGACTAAAAACATAATATCAGAATGAGTATTGACCTTGGCATAAGCTTTAACCACCTTTTATTGACAGTCATACAAAATCCAGGATAGCATAACAAGTGATTGAAGAATGTAAAGGCTTAAGAAACCGAGGTGACAATCAAAAATTCTTTAAGCACCTTCTTGGAAGTCTCGTCTATCCCATCAGCATCCAGAATTGTATTAAACAGACTTTTTACTGTGCCTGTACCAACCCCAATTCCTCTCTTGCGCATTATCTTCAGAACTTCAACTGCCTTCAACATGTCATTATTCTTTAAATATGCATTCGCGAAAATGGAATATGAAAAATAATCTGGAGAACACCCACTTTTGTCCATGCTGCTCATCAACTCATTTGCTTCATCAAATAGACTTTCTTTACAAAGTCCATTGAGCATGATATTGTATGTACGAACGTTAGGTTTCAGTCCTTTGGCAGAGAGGCCCGAGAAGAGTTCTCGAGCAGCAATGAGCCGTCCACATTTGCACAAACCATCCAGTACCACATTATAGATCTTAATATCAGGCTCTAATTCTTTCTTTTCAAGTAGTCTAAAAAATGTCAACGCCTCATCAAGTTTATTGTTTTTGCATAATCCATCTAACAGTGTAATGTATGTTACTCGATTAGAAAACAAGCCTTGAACTTTCATCTTGTCAAGAAGAAGAAGAGCATCTGCAGTTCTTCCAGCATGGCATAAGCCACCAATGAGAGTATTGTAGGTAACTGTATTAGGAAGAACTTGCTTACGAGTCATTTCATCAAAGACAGTTGTGGCTTCATCAATCCGATTGTGCTTGCAGTACCCGTTGATTAACGTGTTGTAACTGACGACATCAGGACTATAACCCATGGCAACAATAGTATTAAGTAGCTTTCTTGCCTTACCAACCTGGCCTAGCAAACAGTACCCATCCATTAGAGAACTATATGTGATGATATCAGGCCAGTTGCCCATTTTAAGCATGAAAGCAACCACTTGCCAAGATTCCTTGACCCTCCCTTTTTTGCAAAGGGCGTCGACCATAATGTTGAACGTCCAGAAGTCGGGCGAGATGTTCATAGCTGTCATTTCAGATAGCAGTCTGGTACCTTGGCTCCACTGTCCGAAGTTGCAAACTCCGAGAATGAGGGTATTGTAAGTAACAACGTCTGGGGAAATACCCTTGGAAATCATTTCAGAAAAGATGTTGAAAGCTTGGTCCAAGTGCTGGTCTATGCAGAGGCTATCAATGATGGTATTGTAAGTAACTATGTTAGGAGGCTCGTAACCTGGAGTTGTTTCGAGCCTTCTGAGCAGGCGAATAGCTTGAGTTGTTCTGCCAGCTTTGCACAGTCCATTGATGATAGCACTGCAAGTGATTATGTTGAGATGATAGCCTTTGAGCACTAATTCATCAAAGAGCTGAATGGCGGAGTCAACCCTCCCACCGCGACAAAGGCCATCGATGAGAGTAGTAAAGGTTACGACGCTTGGTTGATAACCTTGTTTGAGAATTCTGCCCAACAGAGAGCAACCAAAGGCAACTCGGTTCAGACGGCAGTAACAATTGATGGCAACGCTGAGTGTGTAAAGATTCGGCCTAATCTTGTGGTAGTGTTGTTCTGCTCCTAAGGAATCCAGTTTGGAGAACAAAGAGAGGGCGGTGGAATAGTGCTTCCTTCGAACGAGAGAAGAGAGGAGTTGGGTGAATTGGATGATGGAAGGCAAGGGTCGCGCTTGAAGCATCGAATCAAACAGATTAACGGCGTCGTCGACGTGGAGGTGAGTGAATCGATCAGATTTGCTGGAGCTATGGGTCTGAGAATGAAGTGAATGCAGAAAAGTAAAACAAGAGCAGAGAAATGGAGGAGGAAGAAAGGTACCGCGTTGTGGAACAGTTGAAGACGAAGAATAGAAAGCACCATTTCCTCCTGAAGCAGCTTTCGCAAGTCTTGGAGAAAACAATTTCATCATCTTCTTCATCTTTGGATCTGATATCGATCTATTTCAGAAGACGAAAGCTCTTTCTCTTTCTCTTCGCTTTCTGGGGTTTCTCTCACGGTCCCAGTTGTGAGTGAGGTGCAAGATTGATTATTGATGAAAAAGACGGGTGAAAAACACTTTTACCCCTGAAGTTAGATGTAAAGACAATTTCGCCCCTTCCAGTTTGGAAAATGACACTCCGTCAAGTTTCGTTTCTGAAACTTCTCTTATCTTCACTTTGAAAAAAAAAAAAAAAAATCATCTATCACATCACATCTATCTTTTTTCTTATATTTTTCTGTTACAGACTTTTTGACATACCAAACTTCCCCATAATCTTTCTTTAGCATCGCCAATTAACTCCATAATATTAAGAGCACATTCAGCCGTCTGTAAAAGAAATTGATGAAAAGACCTTAGTTTCATAAGAAATGATATTACATCTTTTAAAACTTTGTATGACTTTCGTTTGCAGTGTAAAAAGAAACTTTACATAATATGAACAAACAAACAGTCTGTACATTTCAAAGAATAAATTTTGAGATATACATATTTCAATTCGTGGAAAAATGCATATAAAAAGTAAATAAAAATAACATTTCAATCCTTTAGCAAAAAAACCTCGTGTTTTGAAGGTAAAATATAATTACGGTTTTCATTTTGGATCGGAATATACTGAAAATTTTACTCTGCGATTATAAGAGATTTTAGATGAAATGGTGACCAATATAATTTTTATGTCCAAGTACAACTTTTAATCTTGAAGACACATGCCACATGGACATGGGGAGGGAAGGAAATACCCGGCAATCCGCCAACAACAACTCGCCCACAAACTGTGGTGCAGTCATTAACCAACATAAACTGAAATTGTCTGAAGCAAAGGAAGAAATAGCATGCATAATATTTTAACAGCATTCTTGGCAAAGAGTCAGTAGCCTTGTTTGAGTCCATGTGCTCCTGCTTGATCTTAAAGATTGGATTTCACTAGTCAACAACTTGCATTTGGCAATAATGGGCTCAACAGTGTGATTACACACATTGCATTTAAACAAATTAACCAGCTCAATGCAGTCAATGCTTGCTATAACATTTGGTGGTAAGCTTAAGTCTTTAGCCGTGGTAAGCGCAGTGAGGAAGGCAAGAGCTTCAGCTATGAGAGGGTAGAAGGCAAGAGCATTGCAGCTGAGCCTGCAATCCAGTTTCCACCACGGTCTCTGATAAGACCCCCAAATGCCCACCTTGCTTTGTTTCCAAGCACCACCAGTACTTACTTTAGCCCAACATATAGGAGGATTGATCCATCTACAGGTTCTAGTCACCACCATTTTCCGGACCTGATGCTAGTTTCAATTGGTCTTTAGTTTATCTACTGTAGTTGTATCATCTCTATGTACGATTCCTCAGATATCAATATAATCTTTCATTTTCAGTGGGAAAAAAATTGTACGCCATAGACCACCCCTTTCAATTACAATAGCTTAAAACAGCACTAAGAGTTAAACCAATTTGATTTACCCGTATCCGAATAAGCTTACACTAATGTAAATCTCATAAACAGACTAGCATATCATAAACAGACTAGCTGTACCTGCTAGAATAGTACCTGATGGTGAAATGACACAAACAACTGGATCTGGTGTAAGGTCATCTTTTGTTCCTTGAAATACATAATCCGGAATAGGGGCGCAGTATATTTCAGTACCTAAGCAAAATTCTGTCAGGAAAAATACCTAAGCAAATTAGTTCACTGAAGAAAGTAGGACTCCTTAGCTTGGCATTACATGGGCTCACATGGAAATCAAGTAAAGAACTACATCACACGATTCACTTGGCCGACTAAAGGCTTAGAATTTGCATGCTATGTGAATATTGCAAAGTGAAGCATATGATTAAATAAATGGTAGCTGACCAAATTCAGAAGATAAAGAAAGAGAAGAAAATTCAAAATGATGATTTGAAATGACACTCAAGCTAGGATCAGTCAAGGTGTGCTAGGCTGCTAGCAAAGAAATCTAAGTAAAAAAAAAAAGAAAAAAAAAAGAAAACTCTGCCTCTCAGGTCTCAAATCTCAACCAATGAAAAATTACAAAAGAGATTCAACCAGCAACCCAGCATCATGGTGACATACTAGGCTCAAGTATCCTGTTGTCTATATGTGATTTGACCAATCCTACTTATATGTATACACAAAGCTGGTACATATAACTGTTTGTGAAATTAAGGTAAAATACACTTCCACCCTCTCAGGTTGGACATAAAGACACTTTCACCCCTTCCAGTTTGGGAAACGACACTTTCATCCCTTTGTGTGCCCAACGTCAGGAACTTTCACCCTTAAATTATGTTATTTCATATTGTAAGAGGGCAAATTCGTCCCAGAAACTACTATCAGTGACGGACTTCCACCCCAGACTAACGGCGTCACAATTAGTGAGTGTATTAATCCTGAAATTTGGGACACTAGAGGGGTAAAAGTGTCCTTTCACCAACTGGAAGGGGGTGAAAGTGTCTTTGCATCAAACTTGAGGGTATGGGAACATAGAGTCGTCACTGGAGAACATCCATCTCCACAGACAGACACGAGAACTGTACCAGCTCTTGCAAGATTTATAACCTTTGCGGAAATCTAAAGCACCAACAAAATCAAAACCCCTTCATAATAAACCATATGAACACAAATGAAATGCAGTATTAAGAGGACTTATTAACTACTACTAAACATTTCCATAGCATATCAGTTCAGCCAAACAACCTTCCATCTCATGTCAAATGTCAGCATGCGAAAAATGTTTATCCTAGTTTGCCTGCTTTGTTAAAACTTATTGAAGTCTTAAAAACTGGGACAGTGGATGCATTCCCCAGATCCAAACATGATAAGTTGTGCAGTAACATAGCTTAATGATGCTTTCAAAGGAAGTGGCCATGCGAAGCAAAGACGAGAACCGTGCAATGAACTGTCACACTTATAACTAGATGTACTTTGCATTTTCTAGCCATACCAACTAACCTGTCAACTTCAGGACCTAGATGCATGCGTCAGGCACCAGATTGTGAACTACCTGAAATTGTGTGGATTCATCAAAGCAAAATGCCAAATACATTTAACAGCAGAAGGAAGATAACCTCTTCCACTGGTTGATGGTTCAGAGTCTAGGATTAACAATAGTTCATACTTAACTATCATTACACGCTGTATCACTTCCTCTGATGACAATTACAAGTGATATCCGATATTCATTATACCCTCTAATGAAAATGCAGCTGTTAGTGTCCCCCTCATGCATACAAAGACTAATTATCTTTCAAGATCCATTATCCATCACCAGGGTTTATTTCTGTATAAAATATTCACTAATCTCTTGTTTGGCCATATCTCTCCGATGATTTCTGTAGTAGCCTATAACCTAGGCGGTTTCAATTATAGAAGGATGGCTACCAGTGTTGCCTACTCTTACCTAGATTCCAATGGATTCCACAAATTTATTTCTTCCTAATCGAAATGTCCTAGACTAATAAATGTCAGGTTTGTTTGTCTTTCTTCAAAAATATTGTGTTCTGAGTTTGCTTATGAATATCAAACGCTTTCTCAGGGATGGATTTGTAACATTACCAGAGCTTTGCAGAAGATAGTGGATTTTGTTAAATTGCCTGAACCTTCACTTGAGCTTACTTGCTTACCTCCTCTGAGGTGTTTTGTTCATAAAAAGTACATAAATAAAAAGGAAAAGAACCAGATTACAGTCACCGAAGCTGAACAGTGCGAGATTCAAATGCTTTTCTGTAAAATTATGATTCCACAACTTAATATGTACAAAGATTGTAGCCAAGAAATAGAGGGGGGCGAGTCATGTGGTTATGCCGGGGTTCTATGTTTGCGCAGGAGCATAATGTTTAAGAAGGGAATAATCTTTCCAAGTCATCTTTGTATCTTTATCAAGCAACAATCCAGTAAATAGTAACCAAATAGTCATACTACAAAGTACAAACACTAAACCATATGGAAGAATACCTAAGAGCAGCTGCATCAGCATGGCTGATGATTGCCTTTAATGAGAGAGTAAGAATCCACGGGCACACAAGAGAAGGGAGCACAATCCACATGCTGGAAGACATCGGAACCTGATCGGCTGATCCATTGATTTAATGAGAGAGTAAGATTTTTTTGGATACTCTAAAGCACTAACAGCACCCCCAAACCGCATACTACATAATAGAAAATAAATTTAATGTTGAGAAAGAAAAAGAAAACACTCGTAACTTAAATAGAACATATCAATTGAACTAAGAACCGTCACTTCATGTCGAGTGGCAGAATGCGGACATGGTTGTGCTAATTTTTGTCTTTGTTTCTCTTGGAATACGTTGTAGTATACTAATAGAGCACATAGGCACAGAACAAGCATAAAAATCTGATAAGCTTATGTAAACAAGAGAATTCACATAGTCAGAATCTTTTCCCACGTTTTACTGACAGCCGTCATACAACCAGGTCTAGCATTGCAAGTGACTTCAAGAACTTTAAGCACCTTTTTTTGGATAAACAGCGATACCCAAAAATTGCTTTAGCACCTCCTTGGAAGTCTCGTCTAACCCATCATCATCCAACATGCGAAATATAATCCTTATCGTGCCTGTACCAACCGCAATCCCTCTCTTACGCATCGCCTCAAGAACATTAACTGCCTTCAACATCTCATTATTCTTCAAATATGCATCAGCAACAGTGGAATACGAATAAAAGTCAGGCAAGCACCCATTTTCTTCCATTTCATATAACATCTGATTCGCTTCATCAAATAGGCTTTTCTTACAAAGTCCATTCAGCATGATACTGTATGTTTGAACGTCGGGTTTCAGCCCTTTGGCACAGAGGCCTGAGAAAAGCTCTCGAGCAGCAATGAGCCTTCCACCTTTGCACAAACCATCCAGTACCACATTATAGATCACAATATCAGGCTCCAATTCTTCATTTTCAAGTTGCTTAAATAATGTCAACGCCTCATCAAGTTTCTTGTTTTTGCATAATCCGTCTAACAGAGTAATGTATGTTACTCGATTAGGAAACAGGCCTTGACCTTTCATCTTGTCAAGAAGAAGAAGAGCATCTCCAGTTCTTCCGCCATGGCATAATCCACCAATGAGAGTATTGTAAGTAACAGTATTGGGAAACGCTTGCTTCTGACTCATTTCCTCAAAGAAAGTCATGGCTTCATCAATCTGATTGCGCTTGCAGTACCCGTTGATCAATGTGCTGTAACTGACGACATCAGGAGTATAACCCATGGAAACAACAGTATTAAGTAGCCTTCTTGCCTTACCAACCTGGCCTAGCAAACAATATCCATCCATCAGAGAAGTGTATGTGATGATATTTGGCCAGTTGCCCCTTTTAAGCATGAAAGCAACCACTTGCCAGCATTCCTTAACCCTCCCTTTTTTGCAAAGGGCATCGACCATAATGGTGAACGTCCTGGTGTTGGGCGAGATATTCATGGTCACCATTTCATACAGCAGTCTAGTACCTTGGCTCCACTGTCCGAAATTACAAACTCCAAGAATGAGGGTATTGTACGTAACAACGCTTGGGGAAATGCCCTTAGCAATCACTTCTGAAAAGATGTTGAAAGCATCGTCCAATTGCTGGTCTATGCAGAGGCTATCAATGATAGTATTATAAGTAACAATGTCAGGCTCGTAACCTGGAATTGTTTCCAACTTTCTGAGGAGTCGAAGAGCTTGAGTTGTTCTGAAAGCCTTGCACAATCCATTGAGGATAGCATTGCAAGTTATTAGATCGAGATGATAGCCTTTGAGGACTAATTCGTCAAAGAGCTGGATGGCATTGTCTACCCGACCACCGCGACAAAGGCCATCGATAAGAGTATTAAATGTTACGACGCTTGGTTCATAGCCTTGTTTGAGAATCCTAGCCAAAAGAGAGCAACCAAAGGCAACTCGATTCAGACGGCAGAAACAATTGATGGCGATGTTGAGTGTGTACAAACTAGGCCTAATCTTGTGGTAGTGATGTTGGGTTCCTAAGGAAGTCAATTTGGAAAACAAAGAGAGAGCGGTGGAGTATTGCTTCGTTCGAACAATGGAAGAGAGGAGTTGATTGAATTGGATGATGGAAGGCAATGGTCTCGCTTGGAGCATGGATTCAAACTGATTAACGGCGTCGTCCACGTGGAGGTGAGTGAACCGATCAGATTTGGTCAAGTTGTTATCGGTTTGGGAATGAAGTGAATTCACAACAGTAAAAGAGCCACGAAATGAAGGAGAAAAGTTACCGCCTTGTCCAACAGTTGAAGAGAAAGCACCATTTCCTCCTGAAGCAGCTTTCGCCATCCTTCGAGATAAAATCATCATCATCATCTTCATCTTCATCTTCATCTTCTTGTTCGATCCTCTCCAAAAGACGAAAGCGGAAGGAACTGAATAGGTACTGACTGGGAAATTAGGGCTCAAAAGTAAAGGGGTGATAAGTGTAAATTACTCAAAGTAAAGGGGTGTAAGATTGGTTGTGGAAAGACTAAATTACCCTCATCATCAGAAAGATATGGAAAGAGAACACGGTAGACCCCACACGGTGGAATCTGTTTTTCGTGCATATGTTTTGGTTTGTTACTGCAGGTAAAGGGTGTGAAGATTGGTATGAAGAAGGAGACGAGAAGATGAAGACGAATCGACCCAACAGTTTCCTTAAAATACAAGTTAATTAAAAGTTTTGCCTTTATATATAGAATACCATATCGTTACAGAGACTAGATTGGAACCATAGAGAAGAAACAAAGAGAGAAATATGAAACCCCTTGTCATTGCTGCTCTGTTCCTCCTCCTTCTAGTTGCATCTTCACATAGTACTCCTACACAAAGCTCCATGGTTTCAGGTTCTCTCTCTCTTAGGTTATTGAGATTTTAATTCATTTGTGGGTATAAATTAAATCTTCCCAATATGAGTTACGTTTAATGAATGTTTGCTTAATTAAATTTTTAGTCTGCATGTTACTAATTGGAGTCTAAAAGGGTCTTCAAAACTGATACCAACATTCAATTTTGTGATTCATCTGTTTTGTAGCCTCGGATCAAAATTTCAGAGACGTGAACGTTGTTGGCAGGAAGGGTGGCGGCGGCGGCGGCGGACATGGGGGAGGTCATGGCGGTCGTAGCGGCGGGCGTGGTGGTAGAAGTCGCGGGTATACGTCCGTGGTACCCTTGTATGTAGCCGGTGCCGGAGCTCATAATCTCAACAACAACAACCATCACCACGGCAAAAGTTGTGGTAGCCTCAACCGCGTCGGTCTTGCCCACGTGGTTTTTTCTACTTTAGCTTCTTTTGCTTTCCTCTTTGCATAATTTGATAGCTTGTGAACATGGGTTTTTTGGATGTAAATATGATGATGGAACACTCTTTTGAGTTTTGAGTATACATTTGTTGTCACTTTTTAAAAGTTGCAATGTACCTGTCTCATTTGGTTTTGATATTTGGCTGGCAAAGTGTAACACTTTTGACGCGATGGTGAAGGTGTTACACTAATGATCGCCTCTGTGCATTCCCAATTTCTTAGTATGTGTTAATGCTCGGTATACATCCCTCAAGCTGATGACATCGTTTTTATTTTCTGAATCTTGGTGTTTTATATTAAAAGAGTTGTAAATTTAGTTGTCGTCAATATATATGACTGGATATCTAGATTTGCATTATACGATATATGTTGCTCCCTTCGTCTTATGTTGAATATGACTTAGAAGTCAGAGGGGGCAAAAGTCAAATGCGGCTAAGAAATTTAGAAAACAAATTTGAGCAGCAAACTTTGGTTCTTTCCTTATTTGGTCTATAGTCGTTTTGGAATGGTTTGGGCACTAAGTCGATTATATATGTCTATGTAAAGGATTTATGTTGTGTCTAAACATTGTGACTTGTATTCGTATTGTTTCTCTTTAATAAACAGAGGTTATGGGTCATGGAAGTAGCTAGCCACGTGCTAGTGAACCACGTTTCATAAAGTGTGATCTTGTTCTTTGTTTGTCATTATCCTCTTGCTCGTTTCACATCATGACAAACTGGTATCAGAACTCGTTTCCGCATGAGTTTGTCATAACATTTTAAAATAATCATTTGACATTTCATGACAGTTTTCAAATAAAATTATATGTGCAGACTTCAGCCACTACGTCAAATTTGCATACTTAAGAGGGTGGCTAAATGTCTTGTACTATTATTTTATTTTTTTGAAATAGATGTTTTTCAATTCACTCTCTCTCTCTCTCTCAAGAGTCTCTAGAGGGTCTCCTCCTACTCCTCGCATTCGTCGTTTTACATTCTGATGATGAAAATGATGTTGATTTGCAGTTGGAATTGGAAGTGAGAGGAGAAATAGATGTTTTGTATTCCATTATACTACTTTGTTGTTTATTTATGTTTCCATTATGTAAAGTGCGGGGGGAATTACTTTTTTGTTATAAACTTGGATAAAGGTATGTAATTTCTTGAGAATTTTTCTATTGCCAAAATAATTATTTTCCGATACATGAGTAGTTTTTTTGTGTGTTTTTGTAAAATGCAACTTTTATGTTATTGGACACCTTTTCACAACTTTCAGAGAACAGAATGGGACGTGCTTTCCGAATCTGTTTTGGATTAATTATTGTACAACCAGTTTTAACTTTAAAATTGTTAAAACATACTCCCTCCGTCCCAGCCGTTTGGTGATAAAAAGCAAAAGTTGCTTTATTAAAAACACGATGAAATAACCATTTTGCCCCCATGTCCTTTCTGTATTGACCCTCCAGTACAAGCTAGATTAACTATGTCTCTCCATCTGTTGCCAAGAACAGATCAACAAACCACAAATCAACATACGTGTCACATGATTTTATCATTTTAATTCCTTGACCAAACATTATTTTTTTATCAATATTTCACCGTAGTTTTTCAAAATATAATACCAACAAATATTTTATTTAAAATTAATATTAACTTTTTTACAATAATTACACAGCAACTCCCTAATACCATAGCAAATCTCTCTCTCTCTCAAAAAAAAAGAAAAAAGAAAAAAAAGCCCAAGAAAACCAGTACTTTTAGAGCATCTTGAGCAACATCTGATACTGGTATGTATTAGAGCTGGCAAACTCAACCCAGACCCGTCAACCCGCCCGTATCCGCAGAAGATAACCGGGTTCGGGTCCTGTTAATTATCTAAGATGGGTCTAATTGGGTGGATCCATTTGACCCGCTGAATAATGCGGGTTACGCGGGTTGAAAAATCAACCCACCTAAACCTGTTTGTTTAACAATTTTGGCAAAGCCCCACCTGCCTCTGTCACTGTGTTCTTGTTCAAATAGAACGAATCTCACCACTTCAATTCCGGGTGTCTTCAGTTCGTCAACATCGGTGAATTTCCTGATCTATCTTCATGCAGAATGATGGTGATGCGAGCTCAGGGGTAGAACAAGACGGCGTGGGTGTAGACCGCATATCCAGATCCAGGTGCAATTGCTACCAACACTGGAGTCTGGAGAAGGCAGAGTTTGGACCGATATGAGCAGGGAGATGTTAGAATAGGAGATGGCTCAGTCGCCGGTGGTTGGCTCCAGAAGGCGTGCAGCGGCGGCGGCGGCGATTATGAGAGATTCTAATGTGGAGGCAACTTTTTCCGGAGATGGATTGGTGGTGGTGTTGTAAAGATAAGGAGGTAGTGATGGTGATGAGGAGAGAAAGGAGAGGATAGAGACGATCTGAGTTCTTGAGAAAGAGAGCCATGGCGGCTTGATTTGGGTTTCTCTCAACTGATGGGCGAGATTTTTTTTTTTTTTTTTTTTTTTTTTTTGAGGAGATGATAGGTGAGAGATTTGAGAGTGATCTATTAATTAGCATAACGAGATCTCAATTGATTAATAATCTATGGATGACAATTTGTTAGGATAACGAGAATTCAATTGATTATGCAGGTTCAAAACGGGTTAGAACTGGGTTAACGGGTCACATTGACCCGTTTATGACCCACCCATAAACCCGTAACATTTAAATGGGTAGAACGGGTTGGACCCATGTACAAATAAACCCGTTTATAAACGGGTCGGGTCCAACCGAACCCGCCCGTTTGACACCTCTAGCAGGGGTGTTCGCGGGGCGGTTTGGGCGGGTAAAACCTTAATTCCTCCCCCAACCCAACCACCTCGTGTTGAAAAAATTGCTACCCAAACCTACCCAAGTAATCTCTAAACCCAAACCTAACCGACTCTTTTGGGTCGGCTCGATTCGGCTCGTTTTTGGCGGGTATTTATCAAGAAAATATAGAACATTCAGCACGCAATGAATGAACATTGATTAAAAAGTCGTACTCACTTAGATAACATTCAAAATAATGTCTACTAGAATAATAATTTTCATTCAAGCGGTCTAATGTTAATGTTCATGGGACATCTTGGGGGTATCCGACGACTTCAGAAATGAAATAGCTACATGTTTGAGGTTGATTTGCATATTCTATGTCAATATGATGAAAGGCTTATAAATGTTTTTTTGTGCACGAAGACATCACCACTGCGATCACATATTATTAAGTTATGATAAATCATTATGTAATTGGTTATAATGATAAATATGTTGGATTAGAACTATATAGTTACAAGTATATAAAAAACAAGAAGATATTATGTTGGCGGGGCGGTTTGGGGTTAAACGGGCAAATTATTTTAATACCCATAACCAATCGATAATGGGCGGGTTGAAATTTTGTGAACCCGAAATCAATCGTTTAATCCAATCCTCTTTATATATTGGGTAAGTTCGGCTTAGACCGGTCGGTTTGGGCGGGTCGTACGGGTTTTTGAACACCCCTAACCTCTAGTATGTACTACCTCCGTTTCGTCTGTTTCGTCTGCGTTTGACTTTTTAACCCGTAACCGAGTCCCTTTGACTTGGTGATTTGTGTACCAAAACGATGTAATTTTTTAACAAATTTTTCATGGTATTTTAGAACAAAATTTCCTCTATAATACCATGCAAAGATTACCAAATTCGTGTATGGTTTCGCTAATCAAATCACCGGATGAAAGTAACCCAGTGAATAGTGACAAAAAGTGAAGTAGGCTGAAACAGGCGAAACAGAGGTAGTATCAACAAAGAAATTTGAATCCAAATCTAATATTGGTCCATCAACAAGAACATATCCAATGTGGCAATGTCCATTGTTGGATACGGGCACATTGCTCGAAAAGTCAAATTTACCCCCCAAACACGGATCACATACCCATTCAAGGACAAGGGCTAATCTCGACCTTTCCCACTCTACCTTCCTATCTTCCACCCATCCCTCCTCCAGATAATCACCAGTAGTTACTATCTTCAATTCCTCCGCCACCAAATCCATGGGTAAGGCTGTGAACTGGAGCTGGGCCTCCGCCGCCATCGGCGCAGCGACGGCCACCGCCGCGTCGGCGATAATCACGGCGAAGCCCCGAGACCCGGCGTTCCAGCTCATATCCATCAACCTAACCTCTTTCAAGTTCAACTTCCCCGTGCTCGACGCCGGACTCGAGCTCACCGTCCACGTCACCAACCCCAACGTGGTTCCGATCCACTACTCCTCCACCGAGATGTCGATCCACTACAACGGCTGCTTCCTCGGGTCGGCCCGGGTCGAGGCCGGGTCGCAACCGGCCCGGTCATGCCGGACCCTCCACCTGCCCGCGACGCTGAGCGGGCTCGAGCTGGCCCACCACGCCGCCAAGTTCATCGGCGACGTGAGGAGGAGGGAGATGGTGCTGGAGGCGGCGGTGGTGATTGAAGGGTTTGCGAAAGTGATGTGGTGGGAGCACAAGTTTAGGGTGCACGTGGATAGTCACATCACCGTTGATCCGGTGTTTTTGGATGTGATTGATCAGGAAAATAAGTCTGAGATGGAGGTGTTTGTAGAATAAAATCTCTGTGTAGGTATTGCATTTTGTAATTTCTAGTGAATTTGCAATGCAACTGAGACACCGTTTGGTTGGTGGTAATATATTTTTTCATGTTAAATGTTTGTGTTCTGTTTATTTGGTAGTGAAAATATTTTCATATACATTTAGACGTTTAAAATGTGTAAGCCATTTCTCAAAGCTTTGTGGAGGACGAAAGTTCAACCAAAAGTAATTTACATTGTATGGAGAGCGGCGCAATAACACTTTGTTACAAGTTTCGCTTCAAAAACGACGTTTCCGCTTCATGTGCGCTTTCTAATGGGTACCCGGAAATTGTTACACATATGTTCATCGAGTGTCCAGCTATATGGGAACACTTTCTCGGGGAAGATTTTTGCAACAGCTTTGTGGGATATCACAGCCTGGGTTTCCCACTGTATTTACGACCCTTCCGGCCAACAACCGTGCAATTTTCTTCACAATCATTTGGCGTCTTTGGAGTCAACGAAATGCCATCATGTTCGAAAATGATGTTCTAGTGATCAAAGAATTACAAGCATCCATCATGAGCTGTCTTCAGGCGACGGTGGCCGATCAGGAGGATCGTCTTTCTGCCCGAGCTCGACGATCCTACCGTCAAATTGTTGGCGGCACCGGACTGTGTTTTCACCAAGCTAAACACCGACGGTGCTTGGCTCTTGGCTCAAGACAGAGCTGATGGAGGAGTTCTTCTTCGGGATAAGAACAGTACTCTCATTGCACAGTTTCTTCTCATTTGCCTACAACATCGTCTGTCCTTGAATCTGAAATACTCGATATTCGGGAAGGCATCCTCCTCGCTCTCGAGTGTGATAAACAAAAGGTAATAGTCAGAGCCGATGCTAAGAGAGTTTGCTGACATCAATGATAACAGATGTTCTAAGGTTTGTTAGCTCAGAAAACGGAGATGCTCTTCGTAACATTATAACTCTCTCCGTGACATAGTTATCTCTACAAAATGTAGTTTCATCAAAGGGGTAAGAACATTTATGTCATTCCACCCTTTTAAGGGTATAATGGTCACAAACTAACAGAAAAGTGAAATCTGTCTAACCTCCATGGCTCCATCCACTGACAAGGGTACAAAATGTATTTAACCATACTACAGGGATATCTGTATTTATTTCATAATAGAGGGGTGGAAAATGTCATTTACCCCCTCAAAAAACTTCGAGAATTCGGTACAGCATTCTGGGCCAACCCGGATCGTTTGCCGACCCGTGTGAGCGTGTCACCAGTGAAGCCTCTTTACACCAGGAAGAATCGATCCATTTCTTCACACGGCAGAGTCAGAGAGAGCGTATAAAACCAAAACCCTCGGAGACGAAGCGAACCAGTCTTCTCTCTCTACACCACCGGCGAGCCTCTCACAGCTGATCGGTAATCATCCTTTTTCCGATCCACTCTCTATTCCGTACGTCTTTCAATCTCGCATTCTAGGGTTTTATTTTCAGATTCGTAACATTCATGTCACTAACACCGCCGATTCTTCTTTCATCTCATACATACGCTGTAGTTAAACCTTCCAGTATAGTTTTCGTTTCAAATCTCAGTGACCTCTTGATTTGTTGGTTTTCTGGAACCTGTTGATTTAATAGAACTGTGGTGTATTGGCTTCATTGTGGTTGGATTTGGGGATCGTTATGTGTTTTTTTCCTTATGAAGCTGTGTCTGAATTGGTATTAACTAGGCCGGGCTTGCATTGTGAGATTACTAGAACATGAATCTGTTCATTCTTCTTGTCATTTGCAAATTAGAGCCACGAAACTGTTTATGTGTATTCTCATATAGACATAATGAAACCAATTGGTTTTATTTGTTATATATCCATCTGAGTTGCAGATGGTGTACTGTGAATTTCTCCTTTTTGAGCAAGTGATACTGTGTTTGATTTATGGTTCAGAAATCATGTAACAATCTGAAATTGTCATCTCTAAAGAAAAACCTGTGTTGTGTGTGTCCTGGAATACGATTTGGTACATTCTTAGTGTAAATCTACAGCCTGGTCTATTAGCTTTGTCTATGGTCTATGGTTGACGTTGGGTGTAAGTCTGAAGGTTCATTGTCGCTGTTCTCATAATTGTTGCTATTTCACTTGATGATAATATCTATATTTGAAACTGAAGAACTTGTTGTCTTCTTCTAGGAAAGAATTTTAACATCTGATTACCGACTACAATGGCTTCAAGGATTGCTGCAAGGTACATATCTCGTAGGCTATCGAGCAGCGGTAAGATTTTTAGCGAGGAGGAAAAGGCTGCTGAAAATATCTACATCAAGGTCTGCTCATCTCTTTCTTTTGTACTCTGTTGGTTCTCCATGTGTCTATTTCTTTCTGGCTTTCCATCCGTTTTTTTTTCCATGTGTGTATTTCGTTGGATTGAGGCAATGTTGTGGTCTCATGTTTGTCTCTTTTGGCTTTATCATTTGACTGGTTTGGAAGTTGAAAATATTTGAATTTTCTTTGGACTCAGCATAGAAATTAATCATGTAAGTTCACTATGTTGTATCATAAATGACGTAACAGGTTTTCTATTCACGCATGATCAGTAAACTGCCCATGCGATTGTGATGCTAATATATACTTGAGTTGGACGGAAGATGGCATTTCCCAATGGATGAGATACCTGTTGTAAGAAATACTGTGTGTAAATATTGCATTTCACCTAGTCCATCAATTATACTTGAAGTCACACGAAATGTCACGTGGGGTAGATGAGTGTGCAGTTGTTAAAGCACACTCTGGTGTGCTACCCAAGAATTGGTAGTTTTGGTACATGCACCTGCCATCTGTGTGATCCAGGACTAACAGTGTGCTACTAGGGGGTGGGGGTGCTAATTTGAATGCGATGTCTACCCTGTGGTGTTCTGTTGGCCTCTTCCTCTATTACATGCCACCTGTTAAATTTAAACACAAAGGTTGCTTGCGTGAATTTGACCACTTACAGATATCAGCACAACATTGCCAATTGATGTTGCCGTCAAATGTATTGTTGCCTAAGACATGAGATGGGGTACAATATTGCCCTGTCTCTCCGCTTCTCTTTCTTAGTTTCCCTTGTTTTTAATCTTTTTTAGTCTTCGTTTCTATATTGCTTGCACAGTAACCTTTGCCAGTAAGTTATGATATATGTCATGCAAGTCAAATATTGTAAACTTGTGTTAGGCCGCAATTTAGTACTGAGAAATGGTAATTGAAAGCTTTGTTTCCTTCGGAACATTATGAAATGGCCAGAAATCGAATAAAATAACCCTCGACAAGCATGTTTAGAACAAATAGAACATCACTTGTTTTTGCTTGTTTAGACCACTTAGTCGTGTGCTGGGATGTACTCTGAGTTTGCAACAAACTGCAGCACACTTCAACATACCAGATGCATGCATGTGAATCCTTTGTTCTGTCAGGATTGGGTGTCACTGTATCGAACCACCCAATTCCTGTGAGGTGTAGGTCAATATGATCATAACAGCCAGTATTGGAATCAGCATGGACATTATGCAGCATCTCCTAACTCCTGCTATACAAACTGAATAATAATCCAGTTGCTTTTAGAATTTAGTGTCTGAATATACGTTTCTCCTTTTATTGTAGTCCTAGAAGTTTGCTTGACAAGCCTCTGCCTGCAGTAGTCTATTTTCTTTGTTCTTGTTTGTTGAGTGGACATGTTTTGTTGCAGAATTGCATCTTCTCACAAAGTTTTGAACTGCTAAAGTCTGAAAGTTCTCTTCATAAAGTTTCGAATGTGAAATGAAAGATGCCATGTTGTTTGTGCTAATCACTTCATGTTGATCACAAGAATTAACTTTGTTGCAATTGCTGTATTTCCGAAATTGCTCTATGCAAGTCTAGATTTTCTATTGGCTTCAATTGTGTGCTGACTGGCATCGAACTTACAATTTCTGTTGCAGAAAGTTGAACAGGAGAAGCTGGAGAAGCTTGCACGTAAGGTATAATTGTACTACACATTATTGGGTTTCATTTTTTGGTTCATTTGTCGTTATTTCCTAGGAGTATATGATAAATCTAGAACTTACTGAAGAAGTCCTCCTAAACCAAGTTACTGTATTGTTTCACATACGAAGCACCTTATGGTATGCTCTACTCAGTGACATACGATCAAATTGACTTCTGCATACTCCCTCCGTTCCTCCAGTTTCTTCAAACTTTCCTTATTGGGCGTTCCTCCAGTTTCTTCAATCTTTCCAAAAATGGAAACTTATCCCCACCAAAAATACCATCATACCCTTAATAAAAAAACACACATTAAATTTGTAATTGGGCTTAACTAATCAAATTAGTAAATATATCTGAATAATTAAGCCCACTTACATTTAATTTCCAAATTAACCACAACCCAACCCTAATAATCTACCCAGCCCTAAAATAAAACCACCCACAATGATAATTCTCTTCTGGTTCATCCCTCAGCCGCCACACCCACACATACACGAACAGAGAGAGACACCACACTACCATTCATCTTCCAAACCCTCCATCCTCACCACTCCATCCTCACCACTCCTCTACTCCTCCCAAACCATCTACCACCGTCAGAATAGAGATGAAGAGAAAGAGAGAGAGGGAGACGGAGAGAGCAGATCTTTCTCCTCCATCTTCATCTCTCTGTCTCTCTTCTTCTTCTAGAAGCAACTGAGATCTCCCCAAGTCCGTCGCCGCCGCCGGAGAAGAGAAAAGAAGATCGGACAATGGATCTTCAGATCCGTGGGAGGAAGAAGGTGAAGAACAAATTTTCATAGGAAAGAGAAAGACAACGGGATGAAGAAGAAGAAGGTGAAGATCAGATCTTTGGTGGCCTTGGTGGACAGACCGATCTGGGTCTTCTTCTTCTTCTCCTCTTCCGATCTGGGTTTTCGGGCTTTAGATCTGTTAGATTGGTTTTTTTTCTTCTTTGAATCAGTTTCGGGCACAACTTTTTCTTCTTTGTTGTGATTTAATATCCGTTGCTGGATGAGAGGAAGGGTGTTCATCTGTAAATTCTTCAAAATCTACAAATTGTTGTTTCTGCTTTCCATTTTGTTCTTGAAGTTCATCTTATGTTCTTGGTGCTGTATGGTGTTCTTCATGTTCATCTGTATGTGAAATTAGTGAAAGTTGTAGAATTGTGGAATTATTGAAATGATGAAGGGTAAGACAGTCATTTGCAGGAGTTTCTTAATTTCCGTGCCTCCAGTTTTTGTGAAGAAACTGGAGGAACAGAGTAGTAACTCTGAAGGCTCATCAATGTTCATAGTTTGTTACTGTTGTGTAAAGAGGCACATGAACTAGCAACAAACTCATGTCCCTCAGTATTTCAATGCTGTTCCAATCATTGATTAATATAACATCTAATTGTGAGGTACAAATCCTAGTGCGGACATAGTTCCAAAGTGATGTGCTAAACCAAGTCCCATTTTTGTGAATGTGATTATTGTTTTCTTGTGTTGTTTTCACTGCAAATATCTTGCTATTATTAGAGTTACTGAAAACACGATACGCACCGAGTCAATATCTTTATGCTGGCCATCGATCCACCTATAGAACAATGCATAATTCCTTTTCTTTTGCTTACGCTTGTTTTTGGCGCGAGTCTTGTTTTGAGTCTGAAATGTGTAATATTTTCAGCAGGGTCCAAAAGCCGATGAAAAGCCGCCAACAACTTCAGGAGGGGCAGGAGCTGCAGCATCTGATGTGAAGGCCAGTGGTGGTCCAGCTGCAACATCATCTGGTGGAGTATCAACTGACAAGTATAGGAACTATGCTGTTGTTGCGGGCGTTGTAACTGGCATTGGTGCACTTGGGTGGTACCTGGGTGCGACAAAGAAGAAGCCAGAAGAAGTACAGGACTAGACTTTGATCTTCATGTTCGTGCTTTCGGATTCAGCACTTTCTTATTGTAGTTGTAATAATGAATCTCACATGTTCCAACCAATGTTTATTCCTTTTCTGTGTATTCTGGATATGAGCTGCAAGTAGGGAAACTCTTCCTCGTTTGGTCACGCTACTGTGCGGGACAGTGGATACAGTTTATTCATGTGAGGTTTCACAAATATTTCTGTCTTGTGCCTCGGAGTTCATTAGCCTTTGTTTGTGCATGTATGGTTAGCCTATTATGATGATTTTTTTGTGAAGGTCTATTGCTTGTCAAGTTTTTTAGCGATTAGGCAGGTGGTGACTCGTATAGTTGGTTGAGGTGCAAGCAGGATTGGTTCTTGAGTACCCAGAGAGGTATCATCACATTCAATTTGCTTGGTCTTCCAGAAGGAAAAAATATCACTAATCAAGCTTGAGCGAATGAGCCTCGGTTATCATTGTAGATTAGTGTATTTTGCATCCCAATTTTTTGGTTATGTAGAGATGTTATTTGTAAATATACAAGTATGTAACACAGTGGGCCTGTTGAGATTAAGTCGAGAGGTAGAGGAATGTCGAAATTCGAGATTTTTGGTTGAACCTCTCCAAAGTCCAAACAACAAAAATCTAGAATTCCTGCGAAAATCCGGAAGTTTTGGTTGAAAATCTAAAAATCCAGAATTCAAGTTTTGTTTGCTGGAAGTCTGGAACTCCAGATTTCATTTTGGGAATTCTGGATTATTTTGGGTGATTTCCGGATTGTTTTTGGGGGGAAATTCCGGATTGTAACTATATACAAATTCAACAAAAGATTTACTAATAGTCTACAACAATTTATCGCATCCAAAATTAGAGTTTTTACGCTTGATCGCTCGATTATTTCAACTCATTCAAACAATTCCATTATTAAGAAAGAGTTAGAGGAAAAGTCTTGACCTAGTTCCGAGTTTCTCGGAGACAAAGAAGTCGGGCGGCGCAGTTTGATCGCGAGACTCTCCGATGGAAGATGCGGCAGAACCCCCGGTGATGGAAGGAGAAACACAGAGCAGAGATCGAGAGGAAGAAACCATCCGCAAGTTCGGCCTGTTAACCATTGAAGAGGAAGAAGATATCGTGGAGTTTGACCCCCAAAGGTGTGCTGAAGCCCTTAAAGCTTTTGACCACTGTTTGATTGGATCCTTCTTGATCCCGATCAGGATGAATACGTGGGCTATGACGATGATGTTCCAAAAGATTTGGCTGGAAGGTAAAGAAATATCTATTAATGAGATTCAACCTAATGTGTTTGTGTTGAAATTTCCTTCCAAGATCGCGATGGACAGAGTGATGGCTGGAGGTCCCTGGATCTTTGATGATAATCTACTTCTTCTAAAGCCTTGGAAGGCAAGTGTGAAAATCGAGAAGGTGGAGTTTGATACCATAGACGTCTGGGTCCAGATCCGAAATCTTCCAGCCTTCTTACTCACGGAGGAATATGCCAAAAAGGCGGTGCAATCATGGGGAGATATAATCGATTCAGACGATAGAGTCATGAAGGGAGAAGACGGAGCATATATGAGAGTCCGAGTTCGCATCAAGGCGAACAGACCTCTACGCAGGGGAAGATTCGTCAGGATCCTAGAAGAGAAAGTGTGGTTGGACTTCAAGTACGAGCGGATTCCTCACGTTTGCTCTTGGTGTGGTCGTATAGACCATTACAGTGACTATTGCAACCATACGAAGGAGGAAGATAGACTCACCACACTTCCTGGGTATGGGTCGTGGCTGACTTTCCGTCCCCCTCCCCGGAAGAAGAAAATCCAAAAGTCCCCAGAAGAAGGTCACGAGGTGGAGAAAGAAATTCCAAACGGGGGATCAGGAGATTCGTCTTTCTTGAATGAAGGCGATTCTTACTCGACCCACTCAAGCGAAAGCAGATCGATCAATGAGATGGAAACGGATGATTTAGGTGAAAAGGGCTTTGATGCCCACGCCAAAAATGTTAATCTCCGAGACAACCCGCTGGCTGCACAACCAGCTCCTTCTCGTGACAAAGGGAAGAAACCCCTGCTGTCGGGCCACAAGCAGGGGACTGATGTCACAGCACCCCCGGGGAAGACGATGAGTACCCCGAGGAAGCCGAGGCCTAAGAGGAAGACAAGAGACAGTATTTCCAGCCCACAGATTGGAAGGAAGACAATTAACAGTGAACTCAGCCGTAAGGGTAATCAGAATGGACAAGAAGGACAAGACAATTCCCAGGTTTCTAATCATCGGAGCCTACAACAGGAGAAGGGTGCCTTTAAAGATCCCAATGCGAGATTGGCGACGACTGCAGAGCAGCGTCGCCAGGCACAATGAAAATTATTAGCTGGAACGTGCGGGGGCTTGGGAACCCCCGTAACGTTACCTCTCTTCACGACCTAGTGAGGAGGCAGAAGCCCAATCTAGTCTTCTTGATGGAGACAAGACTGTCTGGAAGGGAGATGGAACCAATCAAACTCAGGTGTGGGTATGCAAATGGAGTTTTTGTCGATTGCGAAGATCGACGCGGAGGCTTAGCTCTTATGTGGGATAGCGAGGTTCTCTTTACTATCCTACATAAAACACGTATCTTTATCAAGGGCTCGGTTTGCTTTGGAACCTCTACTACCTCCTGGATCTTTACTGGATTTTATGGGGACCCAGTTAGGGGAGAACGTGAGCATTCCTGGAAGCTCCTTACCCGTCTAAAACCACACAATCTACCGTGGTTGGTGATTGGGGATTTTAATGCAATCTCTTCTAATGGCGAGAAAGAAGGTGGAAGAGAAGTAACCTTTCGCCAAATAGAAGATTTTTGCAATGTTGTTAGAAGATTGGAACTGCGTGATTTGGGTTTCACGGGGAATAAGTTCACTTGGACGAATAATCAGCCAGTCGAGGAGGCGATCAGGGAACGAATTGACCGATGTATGGTCACAGATAATTGGATCGACAGCTTTGGAAGAGCAAGGGTAAACCACTTGGTGGTAGATACGTCAGACCATGTCCCGATTGAAGTCATTATGGCGGCGTCGGCTGCGAGATCCCCGATTCGAAGACGCTTCCAACTGGAAGCGATGTGGTTTGACGATGAGACTTGTAAGGATGAGATCCTTAACGGTTGGAACAGTGAGATGGGATCCATAGGGGATAAACTTCAAGCTGTAGCAAATAGGCTCCAGAGATGGGATAAGAACGTATTTGGAAGTGTTCGTAAACAACTCAAGTTCCTTCGGCATCGCCTGGAAGCTCTCGGATCCCTTCCACAGACCGCCACTAACCTAAATGAATCGAGGAAAATCAAAGAAAGTATCTCACTCCTGTTGAGAAAGGAGGAGATAATGTGGCGTCAACGGTCCCGAGTGATGTGGCTCAAACACGGTGACCGTAATACCAAATTCTTCCATCGTAAATCTACTATTAGAAGGGCTCGCAATCGAGTGGATGGGATTGAAAGCTCAACTGGACAGTGGGTGGAAGACCCGGCTGCGATAGTTGTTACAATTGAAGACTATTTTAAGAAATTTTTTTCTTCAGCTAACCCGTCCAGGGAAGCGATGGAACCTATGTTGGAGTCAGTTGGAAACTTGGTCACGGCAGAGAACAGAGATCGCCTCGAGCAACCCTTTACGGCACAAGAGGTCTACGATGCCCTCAAGTTCATGCCTAGCCAAAAGGCACCGGGGCCAGATGGCTTCCCTGCCTTATTCTATCAGAAGATGTGGAATCAAATCGGAACTGAGGTAACCAAGGTCTGTCTACAAGTCCTAAATGAGGGCAGGGATGTTAGGGACTTTAATCATACTCTCATCGCCTTGATTCCGAAAGTTAAACAGGTTCGTAATGTTTCGGATTTCCGTCCTATCTCATTGTGTAATACTGTTTACAAAATTATCACAAAGTGTTTAGCTAACAGATTAAAACTTGTGTTGAACGAGTTAATTTCGGAAAATCAAAGCGCCTTTGTGCCCGGACGGCTTATTTCTGACAACATCCTTACGGCGTTTGAGTTGTTACATTCGATGAAGTTAAAGAAAGGGAAGGAAGGGTTTGCAGCAATCAAAGTTGACATGAGTAAAGCCTATGATCGCGTCGAATGGGGCTTTCTACAAGCAGTTATGGAACGAATGGGGTTTGGTGCTAAGTGGATCTCGGTGGTCATGAATTGTGTCTCTACCGCGACATTTAACATCTTAATCAACGGGGAGGTGAAGGGTGAGATCATACCTGCGCGGGGCCTTCGGCAAGGCTGCCCTCTATCTCCGTATTTATTCCTTCTGATTAGTGAGACGCTATCTCGCAACCTGCGGCAGGCGGTGGTAGAGAAAAGGATCTCGGGTGCGACAACTTCAAGAGGAGGACCTATTGTCTCCCACCTCCTCTTCGCCGACGACAGTTTAATTTTTACAAAAGCTACAGACTCAGAATTTACAAATTTGTTACATTTGTTACAGATCTACGAAGAGGCGTCGGGACAAGCTATCAATATACAGAAATCAGCTATAGTCTTCTCAGAGAATGTCCGTGATGATACCAGGCAGCGTCTAAGTGCTCATAGCGGGATCCCAATTGCTGTCAGCCACAATAGCTACCTTGGCCTCCCTACAACATTTGGAAGGAAGAAGAAGATTACGTTTCAGAAGATTATTGAAAGCATAACAGCAAAATTGAAAGGTTGGAAAGAAAGAACCCTCTCAGCAGCAGGTAAAGAAGTCCTCATCAAGTCTGTAATTCAATCCATACCTAATTACGCGATGAGTTGTTTCTTGCTACCAGCAGGGATTTGTTATGATATAGAAAAATTGATTCGCCAGTTTTGGTGGGGGAAGAGAGACGGGAAAAGGGCGACTCACTGGGTTAGCTGGGACCGGATGAAGCAGAGCAAAGAAGTCGGGGGTTTGGGATTCAAAGACTTTCAAAATTTTAATGTCTCCCTCCTAGCCAAGCAGGCCTGGAGAGTTGTAAAACAACCCAACAGTTTACTAAGCCGGATTCTGCGGCACAAGTATTTTAAAAATGAGGACTTCTTGCATCACCACCCCAAAAAACAAATCTCCTTTGCCTACAGAAGTTTGCTTGCGGGGAGAAATCTACTAATAAGAGGTCTCGAGTGGAAAATTGGTACAGGTAAATCAATTAACCTGTTCAAAGACAGGTGGGTGAAGCGAGACCATATAGCCACAGTCATCACCCCGAGCCCAGACCATGCTAATCTCAAGGTGTCTCACTGCATCTCAGAGGGCAATTGGTGTGAGAATAGACTTAGAACGTACCTCTGGGAGACGGATGTCAACGATATAATGTCGATCCCTATCCCACCAAATCCAGAAGAGGATACTGTTAGATGGAGTCAAACGGAGAGTGGCTGCTTCACCACGTCTTCGGCGTATAAGCTGCAATTGAGAGTCCAAAGCAATAGTCAAGAATCATCCACTGGTACTCATAAAATTTGGTTTAAGAACATGTGGAAGATGAAATTGCCAAAAAAAGTTATTTACCCGGTTTGGAGGTTATGGAACGATTCACTGCCGATGGCCACAAATCTCAGAAATAGAGGGATTCAGGTCCCAGTTCTTTGTTCGGGGTGCAACCAATATCCAGAAACGGCGGAGCATTTCTTTAGTCGGTGTACAACAACCAAGAAAATTTGGTCTGAGATCTTGGGTTTTTCAAACCCACAACTTCAGATCCGGAACCTGCGAGATTGGATCGAAGATATCTTTACTAATCAACCAGAGGAATTCAGACAAAGATGGACGACAGTCATTTGGTGTCTTTGGTGGAAAAGAAATGATTGCAGATTTAACAATAAGCGATTTGAGTGTGAAGATGTAGTAAAAAAGGTTCGAAGCTACTTATCTGAATTCCAGGTCTCCCAAATACTTGACGAACGGATGGAAGACAACAAGGTTGCAGAAAGATGGGAAGCTCCACCTGAAGGCTGGGTGAAGATAAACACAGACATCGCACTCTCACCGGAAAAAGAACTCGCAGGTGCCGGAAGTGTTCTCAGGGATGCTTTGGGTCAATTTGTCGCCGGCCGTTTCGAGAGGATCCCGCCGGACTCCTCTGTTTTGCTGCTGGAATTGAAAGGAATTGGGTTAGGCTTGAAGATGGGAGCGGACGCAAGATGTGAGAGGTTAGTGTTGGAATCCGACTCTCTGGTTGCTGTGGAATTGATCAAGAATTGGGAAAGGGAGAAGACGACCTTTGACGGAAACGAGGAGATATTTGCAGCTGTTGAGCACTGCCTCGAAAGCAGTAGAGCCTTCGAGAACGTAATCGTCCGCCACGTGCCTCGGGAAGCGAATACGTGTGCTGACCTTTTTGCAAAACGTGCCCTTTCATTCTCTCAGTTCAGTTTATATACCCACCCCCCGGAGTGGGCTTTCAATGTAATAGAGAATGATAGGAGTGGTCTTTTTGACCTTTAGTGAAAAGTTTTTCCCTCAAAAAAAAAAAAAAAACAATTCCATTATCTATTGGTTTAGTAGTCTAATTCCCATCATTTTACATTAAGACATCAGGAAATGAGAGACAAATTACTCTTGCGTGAGGTCAGTCAATTAGGAAGAGATGATTTAAAATAGTTAATTCACATTGGTAAAATACTTGAAAGTAAACTGTAGGCCACTTAGGCTCCGTTTGGTTTGGTTGGTGGGAAAACATTCTATTGTTTTGATGTTGTTTGGTTGAAAGTAAAATATTTCCCCGTAAAATGTTTTCCCTCAAATGATGTAAAATGATTTACACATTTTAAATCCGTTAGCCATTTTCCGGAGAGCACAACAACTCATACTAACACCTCCACCACTACTACCACCTACCTCCACCACGACCCATCACCGCCACCCATCACTCCCAATTCCGTTGCGGCCCACTGTTTTGACAAGAGTCAACCAAACACGAGAAAATAATTGCAGGGAAAGTTTTTTCACACAAAACATTTACGCGTAAAATATTCTCCCTTGTAAAACATTTTACTGCGAACCAAACATAGCCTTAATTTTGATGGAGGGAGTACTCGAGTGGTGAAGATACTAGAATTCCGGATATAACCAAGTTCGGGTATAACCCGGAACTCGTCCCGTTTTCCCCAGTATCATTCCGGTACAAGTATTTAAACCCCCCATTCCTGAACTTGGAGAGAAAGAAAACAATTCTCTCACCCTCCACAGCACACACCGAGCGACATCTTCTCTCTCTCACCTCTCTTTTCCTCCAATTGATAGGTAATCTCTTCTTCCTCATCTAAAACCATGTTGATTCTAGTGTTTCAATTGCATGTTTCTCAAGTTCGTCTCATCATTCCCTGTGTATTTTCGGTTTATGTTGCTATTTTGCATTTGCCTTGTTCTGCAAACGCTGTGAAATCATGCCCTATTTCGAGACTTTAATCGCCATTCCGCTCGAAACAATCGATGTTTGCTTTTTGTTGTAGCTAATGGCCATCTGTACTGTGTGTATTTTGGATTTCTCACGGTAGTATCTGACTCTACGCTGTTCTTCGTGTATATATGTTTGTTCCTGAATTTGCGGGTGTTTTTTTTTTTTTTTCTTTAGATGTATGGTGATATTTGCAGATTTTCTCTGTTTTCCCCTATTTTCTGATTTTTCTGCTAAGCAATTTGAAGTTCGCCTTCTTGAAATGAGACGAAATCTAGCTGAAACAGAATCTCAGCTTTCTCTTTTGATATTTGAGCTTTTTTGTGTTCATATTTGGTAGTTCTTGTGCATCTCCACTTGATTTGTGCTGGTAATGATAGATGGAAGAGTGGCTATTCATAGATATTACTAGTATACTACCTCTGTTTATTCTCTTTCCCCTTCGATTGACTTTTTTACCCGTAGTTTGGTCACTTTGACTCGGTGATTTGGATATCAAAACGATTTAATTTTTTGTCAATTTTTTCATAGTATTGTAGAGTAAAGTTTACTCTACAAGGTCATGCAAAGATTACCAAATTCGTGTATCTTTTTGCTAACCAAATCACCGGGTCAAAGTGACACAATGAATAGTGTCAAAAAGTGAAGTAAGGTGAAAGAGAAGAAACAGAGGTAATACTACCATGTGTATGTCTATGTTGTTGTTTTCTGTTTATATGGTTCCCCCAACTTAGAAAACCAAATGCAGGTGTGTGCACACATTGTAGTTCTCATTACTCATTCTTCCTGTCATTTGCATTTTAGAGCCACAAAATTGTCCATGTGTGTTCTCATCTAGATATAGTGAAAGCAATGGGTTTAATTTGTGTTATATTCGCAGATAGCATAATGCGAATTTCTCCTTTTTGAGCAAGTGATACCGTGTTTGATTTATGGTGCAGAAATCATGTAACAATCTGAACTTGAATTTGCTGTCTCTAAATAAAATCCTGCGTCATTGCCTCAAATATGATTTGGTACATTCTCAGTGTAAACCTACAGACCAGACTCTTAGCTTTGTTTATGGTCGACCTTTGGTGTAACTCTAAAGGGTCATTGTCTATAGAGTGTTATCAAAATTGTTACTGTTGATGATATATATATTCGAAACTGATCAACTTGTTGCTGTCTTTTTGTAGGAAAGAATTTTAACAACTGATTACTGACTACAATGACTTCAAGGATTGCTGCAAGGTACATACCTCGTAGGCTTTCGAGCAGTGGCAAGATTTTCAGTGAGGAGGAAAAGGCTGCAGAAAACATCTACATTAAGGTCTGCTCGTCTCTTTCTTGTGTATTGGTTCTCAATATGGATTTTTCTTTCTTTCTTTCCCACCTTTGTTTTCCATGTGTGTATTCGTTAGATTCAGGTGACATTATGGTCTCATGTTTGTCTCTTTTGGCTTTATCATTTGACTGGTTTGAAACTTGAAAATCTCTGAATTCTCCCTTGGACTCAGCATTGATATTAATCATGTAAGCTTATTAGGTCGTATCTTAAAATTATAACTTAGCAGGTTTTCTGCTCATGTACATGATCAGTAACTTCACATTCGATTGTGATGCTAATTTATATTTGAATTGGACGGAAGATGGCATTTCCACATGGATGATTAACCTGTTGTAAAGCAATATTGTGCGTAAATATTGGAAATTTCACCTAGTCCATCAATTATGCTTGAAGTCTCACACGAAATGGCATGTGGGGTAGATGAGTGTGCAGTTGTTAAAGCACACTGTGTTGTGCTACCTGAGAATCCGTAGTTTTGGTACATGCATCCGCCTTCTGCGTGATCCAGGACGAACAGTGTGCTCCTTGGAGTGCTAATTTGTATGCGATGTCTACCCCGTAGTGTTCTGGAGGCCCCTTCATCTATTAGATGTCGCCTAAATTTTAAAATATTAAGGTTGCTTGTGTGAATGTGACCTCCTACAGATCTCACAACATTACCAATGGAGGTTGCCTGTGTCCTGGGGCTACGACTTCGAGGCCCGCTGTATCTGTGGTCAAATGTGCCGTTGCCTAAGACATAAGATGGGGTACACTAGTGCCCTGTCTCTCCAATTTTCTTTCTTAGCTTCCCTTGGTTTTAATCTATCAGTCTTCGTTTCTATATTGCTTGTACACTAACCTTTGCTATCCGCAAATTTTGGTATACATCATTCAAGTCCTATGTAGCACTGAAACGGGAAAGGGGACGAGATGAAACAAGGACGGGGACGCCGGAACGGCAATTTTTAGAAATTGGGGAGACGAAATGCGGGGGGACGGCAGATATATTTATATATACACACATATCGATAGATACACATACAAATTTATTCTAATGTAAATGATACCTAAATACACACTAAACAAAATTGAAAGACAATAATTAAGATCAATACAAGGAGAACACATTTATACTCAATAAATATGTGGAGGTACTTGAGAAATCAGAGGTCTATGATGTCTTTGAGGTTTTTTGGAAGTCTTGAAAGTATCCCAATTGTTTTCTCTGTTAGGTATAAGTGGCTAGGGTTTAGATTGGGGTCGAGCATCTTTATATGATTAATA
This sequence comes from Linanthus parryae, assembly GCA_023055425.1. NCBI lineage: Eukaryota > Viridiplantae > Streptophyta > Magnoliopsida > Ericales > Polemoniaceae > Linanthus > Linanthus parryae. The sequence continues at coordinate 176,578,787 of JALGPY010000001.1, read as the reverse complement.
ATATACATCACATTCTATTTACAAGTAGCATCCCTTATCTTTTTAAATTTATTAAAAGACACCGGAGTGTTAATTTACACCGGGGACGTCTTCAAATGTTCCAAAAAGGCGGAACGCGTCTTCGGGAAGTTCCGCATAAGTTCCGGACTCATTACTTTTACCGGAACGCCATGTGGTGTTCTGGGAACGTTTTGGGGAGTTCCGGCGGAGTTCCAGAGTCCGGGACGTTCCCGGAACGGGGACGTCAACCTACATGGAGTTCCCGTGCATCATAGTTCAAGTCAAATATTGCAACTTGTGTTATGCCGTCATTTAGTACTGAGAAATGGTAAGTAAAAGCTTTTTTGTTTTTGTTTTTTTTTTTTTTCATTTGGAACATTACCAAATTTCCAGAAAACGAATAAAAGAACCCTCCACAATCATGTTTAAACAAATTGAACATCAACTGTTTTTGCATGTTTAGACCACTTAATCGTGTACTGGGATGTACTTAGTGAGTCAGCTACACACTGCAGCCCACTGGAACATACAATGCATGTGAATTCTTTGTTCTGTCGGGATTGGGTGTCATTGTATCGGAGGGCCCTAAACCTGAGAGGTGTAGGTCAATATGATCATAACAGCCAGTATTGGAATCAGCATGGACTTTATGCTTAACTCCTGTTATCTAGTACGAACTGACTAATAATCCAGTCGCTTTTAGAATGTAGTATCTGAATATATGTTTCTCCTTGTATTGTATTTCTGGAAGTTAGCTTGACAAACCTCTGCCTGCAGTAGACTTTTTTCTTTGTTCTTGTTTGTTGGGAGCAAATGTTTGTGTTAGAATTGCATCTTCTCACAAAGTTTTGAATTGCTTTTAGTCTGAAAGTTCTCTTCACAAAGTTTTGAATGTGAAATGAAAGATACTATGCTGTTTGTGCTAATAACTTCATGTTAATCACGAGAATTAACTTTGTTGCAATTGCAGTATTTCTAAAATTGTTGTATGCAAGTCTTGATTTTCTGTTGGTTCTAATTGTGTGCTGATTGGCATCAAACTTACAACTTCTGTTGCAGAAAGTTGAACAGGAGAAGCTGGAGAAGCTTGCACGTAAGGTATGATCGTACTATGCATTCTTGTGTTTCATTTTTTGGTTCATTTGTAGTTATTTCATAGGAGTACATAATAAATCTAGAACTTACTGAAGAAGTCCCTTCTGAACCAAGTTACTATCCATCATTTCTCATATGAAGCACCTTATAGTATGCTCTACCCGGTGATATACGATAAATTGACTTCTCCACAACTCTGAAGACATCAATGTTTGTTAATTTGTTACTGTTTTTTCAAGACCTGAACAAAGCTGCTCCTGAAATTTCTTGGGTAAAGTTGCACATGAAATAGCAACAAACTCGTATCCCTTCAGTATTTGAATGCTGTTCCAAGCATTGATTAATTGCATCTAGTTGTGAGGTCTAAATCCTAGTGCAGACATAGTTCCGTAGTAACATGCTAAACCAAGTCCCATTTTATGTGGATCTGATCATTGTTTTCTCGTCGTGTTTTCACTGTAAATATCTTGCAATCATCAAAGTTGCTGAAAACAGGATAGACCCCAAGTCAATATCTTTATGCTGCCCATCGGTCCACCTCTAGAACAATGCATGATTCAATTTCCTCTTATATGGCTTACGCTTGTTTTTGGCCTTTGCCTTGTTTTTGAGTCTGAAATGTGGAATATTTTCAGCAGGGTCCAAAAGCCGATGAAAAGCCGCCAACAACTTCAGGAGGGGCAGGAGCTGATGTGGAGGCCAGTGGTGGTCCAGCTGCAACATCATCTGGTGGAGTATCAACTGACAAGTACAGGAACTATGCTGTTGTTGCCGGTGTTGTAACTGGCATTGGTGCACTCGGGTGGTACCTAGGTGCGACAAAGAAGAAGCCAGAAGAAGTACATGAGTAGACTTTGATCTTCATGTTCTTGCTTTCGGATTCAGCACTTTCTTATGGTAGTTGTAATACTGAGTCTCACCTGTACGGACCTGTGTCGATGCCTTTTCTTTGTATTCTGGATATCAGCTCAGCTGCTAATAGGGAAACTCTTCTGCGTTTGATCACACTACTGTGCTGGGATACAGGTTATTCCTGTGAGGTTTCACAAATATTCGGTGACTTGTGTCGCATAGTTCATTGCCTTGTTTGTGCATGTATGGTTAGCCTACTATGATGAATTTTTCTGAAAGTCTATTGCTTGTCAAGTTTTTAGCAATTAGGCAGGTGACTCGTATGGTTGGTATAGTTGGTAGAGGTGTGCGCATGGTGTTGGAAATTGGATGTTAAATCCATAGAGAAATGGTGGTGTTCTTGGTAGCTTGAAGAAGCTTGAAATCAAGAGGGTCATTTGTCCCACATTGTTGCTCAAAGTGGTGGTAGGTGGGTATATTTGGTTTCACACACAAGGGTAGTGTACAACTACTAAGGTGTGTGGAGATCCATGGGTGTAATTGTGTGCCTCGTGCATTCACACGTGTGCCTCGCCTCGGACCGGGTTGAAGGGCGATTTGGGAGAAATGTCTCGGCGTCTCGCGTTACGCGAGGCGACCCGGCGAGAGGTTATGCTATAGTTAATTTTTATTACTCACCAGTTTTTTTAATGGGTGATTAATTCAAATTAATTGTTTTGACCGTTTTATTGTGGGATTAATGATCATTAAACGGATTGATCGTCAATCAATTGGATTGATCAGTTTTACCAAACTGATGGATTAATCTGATTGAAATAGTCAGATCGTTTAGAGACTGCTGTACGTTTTCTCTCTAGTTCATTCTCATCTAGTCAGATCGTTTAGAGACTGCTGTACGTTTTCTCTCTGGTTCATTCTCATCTAGAAATTATCTGCTTTCTCTGGCGAACTGAGGTGCTAGTCGAAGTGATCTTCATCGCTGCTGTAACGAAGAAGATCAGAGCTGTTTTATCCTGGAAGGATCATCGTCGGATCCCAACACAGCGTAAGTGGGGGCGATAATTTCTTCGAGAGCAGTCAGGCCTTCTTCGCAAGACCTGGCGAGTCAGCTGCGTTCGTGTATTACCATTGTGAACAGAGGTATGAACTGTTCCTTCTTTTCTTTCGTACAATATCTAATTTCATTATTAATTGCCTTCATGATTTGCTTTCTCTATGTTCTTGGTCATGTTCTGTTAATCAAATTCGCCCTACTAAAATCGGTATTTTTAGTGTGTTTCACCAACACATGGTTCTTGAGTACTGACAGAGGTATCACATTCAGTTTGCTGTGTTCTTCCACAAGGAAAAAATATCACTAATCAAGCTTATGTCTATTAAATACAATTTAGCCCCCCGTTGAAATCAAATAATTACACTTTTTACTTGTATTTTTCGTTAAAATTTTATATTTTTAAAATTTAGCTCGCACTGAATAAAAATAGTGGATCCTCCCCTGACGAAAAGCAACGTTTCTTCTAAATTTTTTCATTTATTTTTTATTACTCAGCATGTATTATTTCTCTAAACTACCCTCCACAGTCCACACACGTGATTGAGAAGTATGACCATCTTCTTTCAGTCTGTATGTATTCCTGCTATTACTCTCAATTGTTAATATTTTGTTTTCTTCTACCTATGTTTTCCAAACCAACGACATGTTACCCACCTTATAACTTAGGAGTAATTTTTTTACCAAGAAAGATTCTATTACAATATGTGGTTAATTACGTATTCTGGGTACTAAACTTCAAATCCTAAAAAGCAATAAGATCTCGCATTCTTTATTTGTAAGATGTGTAATGCAGTTCTCCGTCGACATCAAAATCTCACCTCAGAAGGCTATTTTTGTTTTCCTATACTTAATTAGGAGTTTGTTTATTTTCCTTTCGTCTTCGAACTTGATTATCATGCAAGAGTTACAAAAGATCTTCCATTGGATCACATTATTTTGGTTTTTTCTTAAATTGTTGTATTCTCAATTTTATTAAAAATAAATAACTATTAATACTTCAAACCCTTGGTCTCGTTTTGGCTTAAATGTGAAGAATTTGTAAGTATAGGATCAGTTCTCAGATGATTACCGGTGATGTACTGGTAAATGGGGGAGGGACTGACACCTCGAATGACTAATATGAATTCTATCATTGCTAAAAGGTAGACAAAGAGGGATATTTGCGACAATTAAGAATGTGAAAAACATCTGTCCTACCTAATTATTGTTTTATCTCATATATGGTGGCTTATGTATGGGGACAGATTTAGAGTTTGTTTGGTAATTATTTTGCTTTTTAGAACGCTTCTTTTCGAATCTAAATGCATGTTTAATATGTTTGATAAATTTATTTTTTTATGCTTTATAGAAAAAAAAATGGCTTCTCCACATCAATTTTAGAAAAATAGAAAAAGAGTTGCTTTCTAAGACCTGTTTTTCGATAAATATATTATTAATATTTTTATTTGTTAATAAATATCAATAATTATCTATTATAATAATATTTAGACAAGTGAGGGGTGAAATGTTTTCATGCAGCCGCTAATTATAAAATGAGGGGTGAAATCGTCACTGCAGTCGTAAATCAGAGGATTGAAAGAAAAAAAGAAAACTGCTCTGGAAGAATCATTTTTCCTCACTCTTCTTATACCCCCCTAAATGGACTGAGAAAGAACCAGGGCTGACTCGAATCGAACTCGGCTGACTCACTCGCCTCAGAGAGAGAAATGGAGGAGGGGAAGAGAGTCGTAGCCGTCTCAGCTCTCCAATTCGCTTGCACCGACGACATCTCCACCAACCTCGCCACCGCCGAAAGGTCTCTCTCTCTCTCTCTTTCTACGCCTCCTGTTCGTCTCAATTTTAGAGCGTAATTTCAAATATCTCATTTTATTTTTCCTCTCATCCATCGAGGTCTCATCATAGTACAGTCGGCTTTTCCATTCCTTGATTTTTGTTTGGAATAGTTAACAATACTCCTTTTAGGCCACTTAATGATTCAACTATAATTGTTTCTGGCAAGCCGATTAGCAAGTAGGTAGTACCACTGGGGTTATGATTGTTTCCAGAAGCTGATTAGCTAATCTTAACCAAACCGATACAGTATTTTCAGAAACAGGGAAGGTATTACATTTACTCCTCTCGAAATGAACACCACTTTCAACATTCATCTATCGGAGGTCAGACCTAAGTTACCTGGAACGCGGATCGTTCCGATTCGTGGAACGGGAACGGGATCGCGGAACGCCATACCCTATGGAATTCGGTACGCCAGGGGTAGGCTTCTTTGGATACCTTTATAGTTGTTTTACCATTTATCGCAAATCATAAAGTGTAAAACTACTCAATATATGAAATATTTAAAAGTTAATACTCTAAAAATGGATGTAACTTAGCACGATTCCCCCTTTTACATAGATGCTTTAGGTGAAAATAGTGAAAAAATAGGGATCGCTAAATTAAGCGATCTGGATCGCTGGTGTTCCACGTTTCGGAACGGGTGATCCAATTCGCAATTCGCGGGGGTACGAGTGAATTGTGGTAACACTGGGTCAGACTCTAATCTTAGCTGCTTCATCTATACAAGAGGGTTTAAATTAAAATTATTACTAGGGGCGATATATATGCAATAATAAATAATACCCTTGGTTATTCTCAAGTGTCCTCGTGAATTTGTATGCAGCTTTAGGCAGTTAGTTCGATTAGCAAAATGATCCTAGTTAACAATGGGATATTGGCTAGGGTACTATATTCTTTTCATCGGCCTCCCCGCCACCGCCACCACAACCACCACGCCCTCGATTGATAAGCACCGCCCGCGGGCAGTCTTAGAGGTGGATAGGTGATTGCTTTGGATTTCAACCTTTAATGCACCCTTTACATGTTCCAGGCTCTCGAGTCTCCTCATAACAAGGACAATGTGTGAAAGACTATTGATCAATAAGAAAATTATTTCACAACCGTTTCTTTCACGCCGTAGTAAATTGTTGACCGCAAGACACCAACTTGTCTAACAGGCTAAGGTTCTTATACATGGGTTTTATGACATTTTGCTTTTAGTATTAAACTCTAGAAACTCTAATCTTATAAATGAGTTTTTCCCTCTGCCTCTCTTGCTTATTATATTATCATTTATCAAATGGATAAAAAGAGCTGATACTATGCTATTTTCTGTTATCTACTTTCCATCTTTCAGATAACGCATGGCAGTTACCAGTGGACTGTGATTTTATGTATCTAATAACCTATTTCTTTGTGATATACCACAAATCTTAAAGATTTTCTCTGGTGCAGGCTAGTTAGAGCTGCTCATGGCAAGGGTGCAAACATCATTCTTATTCAGGTCAACTGCCTTTTCTTATCAGGATACTTTTATGTATTAGTCTATGCCTCTGTATATGCTGAGAGTTATGAAACGTGATGTATCATATTACATATACCTATCTATATAATGTAAGGTATGATAATTCATTCATTCATTAGAAGCTACTTTTTTCGGATCTTGTTGAAGCTCTTCCAACTTCTAACGAATAATACAGTGGTATTAGGCTTTTAGCTGGTTCATACTACGAAACCAAAGTCTTCAAAGTTCTAGGTGCTCAAACTTCAAACTCATTGGGCATAAATTATATTTTGGATCCTTGAGCGTTTTCCTTCTGTCGTCTATGATTCACAAGGCATATTACATTATGTTCTGGGTTGCCAATATGCAGCACATGAAACTCGCTTCTTTTAACACAGCCAGTTCCTTTGTGGTACGTTTGGTTTTTTAGGATTAGCAGTATTAGCTGGGATTGGACTAAATATAGTCCTGGTATTAGTTAGCACTGTGTTTGGTTGTTCTGGATTAATTTAATACCGGTATTAAATAGTGAAAAGATTGTGTTTGATACCCCAAATTAGTCCCTTCTCACATGAGGGTATTAGCTGAATTGGACTATTTATACCTTAATGTTGAATTAATACTGCATAAAACCAAACACATTATTAATTATAGTTCAGCTAATCCAATCCAATCCTCTTCAGAAAAATCTAATCCAGTCCAGTCCAATCCGGCTAGTCCGGAAAACCAAACGTGCTTGGAGACTTATGATGTCATAAAATGTCATTCAAGAAAGGATTTTGGCTGGTGTTACCGGTTCTTAACTTTACTTAATACACTCGATGTTTATTCTTCCTTTTTATGGGTGAAACTAGTATAGAAGCATCATTGATCATGGTCATCATGCAACTCATACGCGATGTTGAAGTTATGTTTGCAACTTTGCATAAACTTGACTAAAAGGAAAGAGAAGACGATGAAAAAGAAAGATAATGCATTGCCATGATTACAACCACTCTAAAATGAGAAGATACATCGAAGTGTTGAAATAAGTCACCACAGTTAAAATATTTCGAAGGAGCATTTGCATAATATGAAAAAAAATAGTGAGACACCTCAAGAGACCCAAAGCTAGCCAAGAATCACAGCTCACATAGTGCAGATTATCTACAACAGTCATGCTTCTCAATGTGTTGGAGTGGTAGTTTTTAGCATGTTTGGTGTGTTGCTTTTGCACCAGAAATCACGAAAAGATAAATATTCGAAACGGAATCACACATGACTTCAGATAGCTATCGAATGAGGTGAAGGTCTCTAAGAGAGAGGTAAGAGTGATTGAAAGGTTGGTAACATCATGGATGAGTTACTGTCATGTTATCGGGGGTGTTTGGATACTCTGATTATTGATGTATCAAAATCAGATTTTGAAATTGAGTGTTGTGATGAAGAGAGAATGAAATTGTCAAGTCATAACCACCCATCTCAAAATTAAATTATTGATAATAATCAAAATTGTCCAAACAGGGTCTCAGTGTCCATTTATGTTATGAGCCCTGGTTCCCTTGGGAAAAACTGCCATGATATAAAACAGATAAACATGTGAGATGCCACCTTACCTGGTGTTCCAGTAATTTTCTATTTCTTCTGTCAGTTGACTTAAAGTGAGGCCTCCTCTTTTTGAATTGGTCAATTTATTTCGAGATATTAATTTTTCAAATATGGCATTGTTGTTGCGTGTAGGAATTATTCGAAGGTTACTATTTCTGTCAAGCTCAGAGGGAGGACTTCATTCAGCGGGCTAAACCTTATAAGGGCCACCCAACAATTCTAAGGTACATGCCTCAGGTTGTGATTGATTGTACACTTCATGCAGAGAATACCCTATGGCCACTGGTGTCATGCCTGTAACCAAAAATGATACAAAAACAAGCAAGTCTCATCTTACAACTGTGTTGAACTTTTAGTCCAGTCAAAACTTATATAAAACATGACCATTTGAACTTAATGTAGGATGCAAAAACTTGCGAAGGAGTTGGGAGTAGTCATACCAGTAAGCTTCTTTGAGGAGGCAAATAATGCCCACTACAATTCAATAGCTATAATTGATGCTGATGGAACTGATCTTGGACTATATAGAAAATCCCACATTCCAGACGGACCAGGTAAGTGAATATAAATTCTATAATCCTTGCAACTTCTGTTATGGGTTTTCATTAGGCGATAGTTAATAGTTTTTCAACTTATCCTTGTCAGGCTACCAGGAGAAGTTTTACTTCAATCCAGGAGACACAGGTTTTAAGGTGAGTGCTTCATGTAGTTACTACAGTTATATTCCTGTTACTTCATATCTGGTCATGACTTGCTTATGGCTAATTGAATTATCATGGCTTGTTTTGGTAACAGGTCTTCCAGACTAAATTTGCAAAAATTGGAGTTGGTAAGAGTTCTCTCTTTTTCTACTGTCTTAGGATATTTTTATCGAAGTGTGAATCCGTTTTGAGTTTTCTACATGCAAATATTATGCTGTAGCAATCATATCATTAAATTTATTGTTTGTTATCACTTATCAGGCTTCAACTTTGTTTGATGATGATTATTCTTTCAGCAATCTGCTGGGATCAATGGTTTCCAGAAGCAGCTAGGGCTATGGTACTTCAAGGTGCAGAAATCCTATTTTATCCCACAGCTATTGGTTCCGAGCCTCAGGATGGAGGACTTGATTCTCATGAGCACTGGAAAAGAGTCATGCAAGGTCATGCTGGAGCAAACCTGGTTAGCTCCCTCTTCATGCTAGAATTCTGATCTGGTTAGAAAATCAAGAATATAGGTCTTATTCTGGTTTCGCAGACACCCTAAATGAAACCCTAAACCCTAAATGAACCCCAAATCCTAAAACCCTAAACCCTAAGGAGAAACTAAATCCCTTAATCTTAGCTTCTGAAGCATTTTTTTAGAAGTTATTTGACTAGCCAAGCAATACTAGAATGAGTGAATCTTTACGAAGTGAGCGAGTTACCTGCTGTAGTTATAGCCCGCATGCTTGAAAGAGATATTCTACCTTTTTTTTAGGAAAGAGCTATTATACTTCTAGTGGTTACCTGCTTGTGTTTTTGTGGAGGACCCGGCTTTATTTGTGCACCATATAGTGTTGAATCTTAATTTCTGAGACTCTGTCCCTTAGTGTGTCTCAATTTAAAGTGTTAGCTTTTTGCAAATTCAGGTTCCACTCGTTGCATCAAACCGCATTGGAAAGGAGATAATTGAGACGGAGCATGGAAAAAGTGAGATCACGTTCTATGGGAACTCTTTTATAGCAGGTATTCCCCTTACTAGTTTTTGCCATTTTTTAATCTTTTTTTTCTTTACATTTTAGATCATCGCATGTATTAATTTCACAGTCATTGAAAATGATTAAACTAATTTTATCGACAGGGCCAACTGGAGAAATCGTTACATCCGCTGATGATAAAGAAGAAGCAGTTCTTGTTGCCGAATTCGATCTGGACAAGATAAAGGTCAAGAGGCATAGTTGGGGAGTGTTCCGTGATCGACGTCCTGAATTATACAAGGTGCTTCTTACATTAGATGGCAGCAATCTTCAAGTCTGATTATGACATAAATATCCCCGGAATTTAACTTTGTTGTGGTGCTCAATAAAATCGTCCCGTCCTGTCCTGATATTTAGAGTAAAGTTAGCAGATGTCTTTCGTGGAACATGTTACATTTGGTTGACTGTATGAGTACCTTGCATATGAACCCCTCATATCAGATGAAAGTTCCATGGAAAGCCCTCTGCACATCACATGCTACGTGTAGCGATTTAGTGGTGCAAGGCTGGATACCAATTTCTTTGGGTCCCTATGTCAAACTTCCTTTTATTCAATGATAAGCTTGCTTTTCAACCATCTAATGTCAACATTCAGTTTTGAGCTGTGTCGTGGTCCAAAATATTGATTCCTGTGATCCTCTAAATATCTAAGCTACTTCTGCTGACTCCTCCAGCATTATGCATCTATTTCATGGTTGCCATGACCTTATTAGCTTTTTTTCTTTTCTTTTCTGTGTTTTTTTTTTCTCGTATTTTCTGGTGGTTGAATGATTCTCTAGGTATTTAGTTGTCACTCAAATGGAGAAAAAATTTAAAATTGGAAATAAAAACTCTGATATTTCTGAGAATTAAAACTCTAATATTTATGTATGATATCCAACTGAACTTTATGCTGAAAAACCAGGAATGCGAAGATTTAAACGTACTGTTCATATATGGATTTGGTGACCTTGGCTTGATGGTAACCTTTATGTCCAACACTTAAATCTTAGGATGTGGGTGTGTCTTGTCCCCTTAGTATCATAATGCATACCACTCCGTCCCACCTCTTTTGCACCATTTGGACTTCTACCACTATTCACTGGGTCACTTTGACCCGATGATTTGGATAGCAAAATTTTACAATTTTTAGATATTTTTTTCGTAGTGTTGTAAAGTAGTTCTTATTTTACAATACCATACAAAAATTATCGAAAAATTACATCATTTCGCGATCTAAATTACCGGGTCAAAATGACCCAGTTACGGGTGAAAAAGTCAAATGGTGCGTTAGAGGTGGGACGGAGTGGTATGGGTTCAAGTGTTATCATTCAGCTGGAATTGGTGACGTTTAAGATTTTGATCTGAAATGTAACTCCAGAACGTGTAAAATTCCGTAGTTCTTAACTCATAGAGGATCTATGACTCATATCTTCCCCCTTCTCTGATAGGAAGAATTTGTTTTCGTGGATAACATCTCGATGTAGTAGTAGAAGAATCTATGGGGGGAAAAGTGTACACCTTTGTTCTGTCATCATGTCTAGAATTTGTTCCTGGGCAGAATGAAAGTGAGAATCTGTAGCTATCTGTCATTTTTTTTTTCTTTTCTTACCTCTTACACCGGGTGCTCATTGCCAACTAGCCTCTTATTCTCCTTTATCTATATGTTGGTCCATCGGCGACGCATTAATGAACCCTTTTTAGAGTAGAATTACCCCCCACCCTCCTTTGTCAACTCTGAATTGGGTGAATTTAGCTTTTGGTTGATACCCATTTGGTGATTCTCAATGCTGATATTTTCCTGGACCTGTTTACTACAGTACATGTGAATGTAGAAGGAGAAGTAGACTAGGAACACAGCTTTGTTTGAAATCTTCCCATGTGGCAGGGAAAGCCTGAATTATTTTTTTAGTCACATGCAATTGACCAAATCACCATTTTGCGATTTTGAAATATCTGGGACTTCCCCTGCAATTATATCTGTCTGTATCGTTGCATTCGGAAAAATTATATCTGTCTGTATCGTTGCATTCGGAAAAAAAATTCCAAGAATACCCAAGTCGGAACCTAAACTGATGATAATGTTATATTCGTTCACTCTTCTTGAACTAAAAGCCTAATTTCTATGGAACTTGGTTCATATTCGTCCTTGTGTATGATTGAGTCATAGGTCTGCAATCTTAAGTAGGTACCACCTTGAGGTAACACCTTCCCATCTGACTCCTGTGCGATGATTCGCGGTACCTTATGGGGTTCTGAACTTTGCTGCTGTTCACCGAATAAATGCAAGCTGAGACAACATTGGGCTTTACATAGTTATCGCTAGCACTGACCATAAGCATTATCGTCCTTCTTACAGTTTTTGTCTGATACCAGTCCTTAGTATACTGATCTAGGCCCCTGTGTCATGTGAATGTTATGTTCCCTAGGAGGACAAGAGCTAACATTAGTGTCAGAAATAATTGGTTTCAGAATTCTGCATGTTGCAGTAAACAATGAATTCTCGAAAAAAAAAACAAATAATAATAATAATAATAATAATAATAATAATAATAATAATAATAATAATAATAATAATAATAATAATAATAATAATAATAATAATAATAATAACGAATTTAGTCTTCTAAAAAAATACCAAATTTAGTAATAATTCAGAAACTTCAAGATCCTGGAGAATTATATGAAGAGAGAATGAACAGGAAACCAGGCAATGATTCTCTGTGTAATTTAACCTTTTATTTCTAAGATGTGAAAGAGGGGAAAAAATAGAAAATGAAAAGCCAAGTAGCTACTTACCCTAGAAAGTAGAAATTGGAAAACATACAGAGACACTGATATCAGTGAGTCTAATGAGCTCAGGGTTCATCATCAACCCCTATTTTCTTCTTCTGCTGTAGCCACTTATTTATCACATTTTCATGCAAAAAGATAAAAGCAATCAAACATTTAGCTGAATCGCATTCTTTTCTTCAATCTCCTCTTGTTGTTGTTTGTCTTCTTCATAGTCGTCTCGCTCTTCTTCTTCCTCATCATCGTCGTCTTCTTCTTCCTCGTCTTCCTCTAGGATCTCGTCGTCAGACGACAGCAGTTGTAGCTTCAACCGACCGTCTTCTCGACTTGCGTGCAGAAACTCCTGGGTCGGGACCCTGATTTCCTTGAGCACGAATCTCCCATCTTGCCTGTAAGATTTGAAGCACACCCACGGCTTCCCGCTCTTTCCAATGCTAGATATTGGCGGCGGAAATGTGCCGCTTCCTTTTGTTCTTGACCTCTTGAAGTCGCCGCTGCCGGATGTTGTTGCTATAAAACTCTTGTTGTTTTCCTTTTGGGTCCTCCAACTGTTGCTCAAATCATCCTTGAGGTCTTCGACGTCGTCGCAGCTCTCGAATCCGAGGCTCTCCGTGCACAGTTGCAGGCTCTCGGAGTTCATCGACGAGAAGCTGTCGCTATTCCGGTGACAGCCGACGTACGGTTTTCTCGCCGGAGACGAGAAGTAATCCGATAACGGCGTCGTCGTTGTCGTCTTGATGGTGTAGTTTGCTTCTTCATTGGATTTTTCAATTCTTTTGGGAGATAACAATGATGATGATGGAGATGAAGAAGAAAGTGAAGGGAACGATGATTCGGGCTTCTCTTTGAAATGCAATTCTCCAAAGATCTCCGTGAAGGTGGATTCTTCGATGGGTTTGGAAGATTTAATCTGTTTCCAGGTCGAAAGTGATTCCAGGAGTGTTGGATTTTCCGGCAATGGCTTCTCGAAGATGTGTTGGAGGCTTCCGCAGGCGGCCATGGGTGGTTGCTTTTTGTTGTCGTCGCCGGAGACGAGGAAGACGATGATTTTGGTTTATGTATGTTCAGAGAGAGAGGGAGAGAGAGGGAGAGAGGCTATGGAGGAGAGATAATTGTGATGATGCACGAGATAGCCATGAATGGGTTGCTGATAAAAGTTGTATGAGAATAGAGGTGGAAGGAGGGGGAAGAAGGGAGCCTATTTATTAGGGGAAGGCTATTTTAGGGGCATCTCTTTGAGTTGGGAGTGGAATAAGGGATGGGTGGTTATGGTCTTTATGGATCTGTATTTTTCCATCTGGTGGTCATTATTCTACCTAGATTTTCAATCTTTTTATATACACACGCACATACACTTTCACTTTCTATTTTATTTATTTTTTAACACGTGTTGTTAAGTGATTACTGCGACAACCCGATAAAAGAAAGATAAATTTAGCATGTATTCTTAAAACACCACGTCATATGCAGCAATACAAACCGTGAAGATCACTTACTAAGGTAACAATAGGTGTTCATGGGGGTGCTCAATTACTTATCACCGCGTTTGAAGAGAACATTCACATTCCTTCTTTTATATGAGTTCTTATGTTCTCCATATAACGTGACACATTTAAATCCAACTATCTGCACAAATATGCGAAATAAATTTAAAATTTTCCCTGAAATATACTTCTATATGCCTATGAACCATAATATCAAATAGAGGGTAGGTATGCATTTAAACTTTTCTAATGTCAAATAACATTATTATATTATCTTTCAACTAGCGCAACTGAATCTATATAAAGTCAAGTTGTGCATGTTGTCGCCTGAAATGCTCTAACGGACGGTCAAAGCATTACATAAGTAGTTGTTGGGCACCTCGACTCCCTCCTAAGTTCTATCCTCTTGGGTTTTTGATGTGCTTCCTACTCACCCTTTCTACAATGTGAAAGAAGCAAAAGAAATAGATTGATGATGATGATGATATGGTGCTTCTGAAACAATTCAATATATTTTTATGCAGCGACTTCAACATTTTCTAAAATTAGAATGTGTATTTTTATGTGCGTGGCAACATGTCTAATCGACTCTGCCCGTCTTTTATCATAATTGTCTAGAGTTTGTTATTTCTTGCGATTGCTTGAAATGAGGATGTAATTTGCGGGCTCCATTGATTTTTAATTGATTGTGCACTTGGCTCCCACCATTTATTTCCTTCTTCTGCATGATGAAAGAGACTAAATAGAGGTACCCAAAAAATATCGTAGTAACAAAATAGTTTTCTGCATTTTCTAAAAATGGTTGGTTGCATGATGTCTCATGTTGAAGAGATGTAATTGGTAGGACGAAATAAGACTTGTAGCCAAACACATATTTGGCATAATCATTGAAGTATTAACTTGTCTCTCTCTCTTAAGTGGAATATCTCCCTTCTTCCTGGATGTGACGCCTGTTCTAATTTCACTTATAAGGAATTTTCCAAATATAATGTAACAACAAGTTGTAGTTTTCCTCCTATTTGCTCATGACAGCTTATAATTTTCAATATTACAAAGCCAATTTAGCTTATGACTCAAATTCACGTTACTGAGAAGTTTGGAATTGAATAAACACTCAGTTCATTTTCTCTAATGAATGGATTGGCTCTATCTATTTTGACGGAGACCCTTGGAGCATGTTCATCCGTAGGGGGTTTGAGGCATTGGAATCTTGGACAAAACACTATTCGTATACATTTTGGTGTGTGTTACCACATGTTGTAGCAAGGACAATAACACGACACAATTTATAATGAGTATTTTCAGAGTGTTTACATAGATGGGCGTCCGTGTGATAGAACGGTGAAGAGGGGCATGCGAGCACTTTCAGGCAGGGTGGAGGGCACCTTGTGTATGGCCCTGGGAAGCTTTGTGCTTAAGGACCCCAACTTGGTGGATAGATGAATACTGATTTCTTGATAATATAAGAGTTAGAATGAGGTAGTGATTAGGCATGAAAATCTTATTGGGATACTACTAGGGTAAAATACACTTTCACCCCCTCATGTTTGACATAAAAACATTTAAATTACGTCCAGCTTGGGAAAAGACACTTTCACCTATTTGTTGTGTCAAACTTCAGTACCCTTACACCCTTGAGTACGTCATTCCATATTCTGAGAGCGTAGTTTTTTTCCCAAAAATTTAGTACAACCTAGTGCTAGACCCCACATCCTAGACTAACAACGACACAATTAGGTAGTGCAGGTGTTCTAAAATTTGGCAATTTGAAGGAGTGAAAGTGTCCTTTCCCGAACTAGAATGGGTGAAAGCGCCGTTGCACCAACCTTGTAGGGGTGAAAGTGTCTATTGCCCATACTATTTTTTCGTTTTTGGTTCCTCAACCGCCTCCGGGGCTTTGCCCAATAATCCAGTTCGACCCGAGTCGCATGCGTGGGTTTGACAGGTAAGTCCTCAGTAAGACTTTTTAGCATACACAAAGTTTCGAACTTCGAACCCAAGACATGATTAAGCGGAACCAAACTACTTACGAGCTGGACTAAATCCCATTAGCTTACGTTGCCCATACTGCCACCTACCTATAAAGTAAGACTAAAAAGAGTGGTGAAAATATGTTCTGTCAAGTGCCCAATATTTGTAGGGCTAACCCTTCCATTTTCAGGATAGACCAGATATTCTAGAGGATCCTGCTCCACTGGTGCCAGGAGCAAATAGAAAAATGATTGGCACCCATTTCTCATTCCCAGTGGCTTTCACTTTAGGCTGGGTGAAGAAGATATAAAGCAACCCACCACCAAATGACACTGATGTGTGGTGTTTGCTCATTCCCACTGGGTTTCTCCATCCCTAAACTGCACCAAAATCCAAACCTATGGATCATACACCACCATGTTCATTCACCACAAAAATCTCCCCCAAAAAATATCAAATTCCATTTCAAGCAAAGTTACCATAATCGACGAAAGCCCCAAAAAAGACGCCAACACGAGAAACACAAGAAAAACAAGGGAGTCGAAAAAACCCATTAATCAAATCTAAGTACATACGTACATATAACTCACAAGTCACTCCACTACGTGCTCGTAGCTTTCTGAAACCAAACCCTAGTGTCACAATCCAAAAAAATATAAACCAAGAAGTTCAAAAAACTTCACCCAGACAAAGAATTAATCACGTGTTGAAAAAAGAAAAAATCCAAATACTCTGGAACTTCCAGGATGATAAACCTGTGCTAACAACCACCACGGACCGCCACCACGAGGTTCTGCTCCGTGTCGGGTGAAATGAGCGGTGGGCTCAATCCGGACGCAAACCCTATCAGTCCACAAAGTGAAAAAAATGAATTCTCACTTCGACTCTACACAAGTAGTATACAGCAGTAAAAATATCTCCAAACTTCATTCACCGCCAGGCTTCAACAATCCGCCCAGACATAGTATTCATACAGTACAAACTTTTGTCTCCAAAGTTTGCCTCAGGATCTCCAGTTAGCTTAACTCCGTTTTGCTTTCCAATCTCATTTGTAACAGTTGATTGGCTATTTTGGCTGCTTGGTAACTTCTCCTGACTCGAATTCTTTAAATTCACAGAGTCGGAACTTTGGTTACCTAGACTCTTCCCAGCATCATCTTCCATTACCCTAACTCCAGGCTGCTTTCCAGTTCCAGTACCATTTCTATCATTTGTAACAGTCGATTGGATATTTTGGCCGCTTGGTAACTTTTCCTTACTGGAAGTCGTTGAACTTTTGTTACCTAAACTCTTCCCAGCATCATCTTCAATCACCCTAACTCCAGGCTGCTTTCCAGTTTCAGCAGCATTTCCATCATTTGAAACAGTCGATTGGATATTTTGGCTGCTTGGTAACTTCTCCTTATGTGAAGTCGTTGAAATTTTGTTACCTAGACTCTTCCCAGCATCATCGCCCATTACCCTAACTCCCGGCTGCTTTCCAGTTTCAGTACCATTTCTATCATTTGTAACAGCCGATTGAATATTTTGGCCGCTTGGTAACTTTTCCTTACTTGAAGTCGTTGAACTTTTGTTACCTAAACTCTTCCCAGCATCATCTTCCATCACCTTAACTCCGGACTGCTTCTCATTTTCAGACCCATTTCCGTAATTTGTAACACTCGGTAGACTATTTTGGCTGCTTGGCAACTTCTCCTTACTTGAAGAAGTTTTTGAGCTGCAAACCTCTCTCCTTTCAGTTTCACTATCCAAGTCCCTATTCAAACCTGGAACTGGTGTTGAGCCATTGAGTTCATTAGAGTGGCAAGTTTCTCGAATAGGCCCTTCAGAAACAAAGGCTGGCTTCGTTTCTTGGTTTTGTCTTGAGGAATCTTTTGGACAAGGGATTGAAGTACTAGGGTCCCTATTCTCGCCTGAAGGATCTGACTGAGAAATATGATTTGATGATGAACGCTCTCTTTCTCTTAAGGTCTTCATTACAAGAGTGCTGAGGAAGTTCATTACTTTGACCGAATGAGTCAGTGCAGTTTCTGGATCCGACACCTGCAACAAACAAAAGAAATTATATATAAATGAGAGAGATACACGCACAATTGTAGTAGCAATTGACTGGAAGGCTAGAACTAAAGGTTTAAACTATACAAGAATATCACAATATTTTGAGCCTTTAAGAGTAGTTTAGACTGCTTTCAGGTTAAAATTTTAGTAAATCGTGTCTTGGTGACCAGCTGCAAAGTATTAGTAATTTTTGAAGGTTGATCGCACAAGTGTTTAGGGTACATAGAGAAGTTTGGTCTTAGTTTGTAAGGGTCATCTGTGATCAGCCAAAGCAGAAAAAGAAAAGATGCCCCCAATTTTCAGCCATGATTGCGACTATAGAAATGAAGTTCTTAAGAACTCGGAGCCTGTTTGATATCCGTTTAAAAACAAGAAAACAGTGAAAAAAGCACGTTTAAAATAGAATCAAAAATTTGTTTGGTATGTGCTGAAAAACAGTGTTCAAAATCAAAAACACATTTGGCAACATTACTAACTTTCTATGTGAATTTGCTCGAACATCACTTTTACGTACAATACTGACATATATTTGTTACTTTACGCATCCACTCAGAGTTGAAATGTCTTTAACCACCACTACTATGAAAAAAAACACCCAAAAGTCACCAAAGTTCTTGTTTCTATAAACAGCTGTTTTTCAGTCTGTTTTTGTTTTTAAACAGGCAAAAAAACAGTACTGCCAAATGAGTTTCTCGAAAGAAACAGTCTTTTTAAACAATCTTGTTTATAAACAGGGATACCAAACATGCACTCAGTCCTTCCCGAACTTCTACTAGTGAATCTGAACAAAAATTAGTGCGTGACACTAACAACTGCTCGTTCAAAAAGATATCTAAAACTAAAAAGCAGAAAAGTAATCATCTGCATTCATAAAAGATTACACAACACACCTGTGTCATATTTGGAGCAAAAACCACAGCAATGTTATGTGCATTCATTTTGTTCTCACGTTCCTGTTGAACGACATCGGCCATCAAGTTGATTGCCCAATCCAGAAGAGCAGCATCTGCTGAAGGTAGGTGCCTCATCACTGCAGCATAATCTTCTTCGGCCTTGCACTGGATTACCTGATCGGATGAAAGAGAATCCAGTACTCCAGTCGGGAGCTCTCTAAACCATGCCTAAGGAATAAACCAAAAGAGAGACTAATTATTAACTACCACAAGAAATGAAATTTACCAAACAACACCTATTGAATTTGAAGTTATAAACTTTCTCATGAGGAAGTTTGAGATCCTCGACGTACCAACCATAAACCTTATTTTGTTGTGATTGGCCCATAGTTACAATTGAGATTGAACTTTTTCACTAGTGCCGTAAGTGTAACCAGAACCACCAGGTTCAAGAAGACAGAACCATAGAAATGAGGTGCCCAGGTAAGTGTAACCAGGACCACCAGGTTCAAGAAGACATGGTAACCAAAACCACCGTGGTACAACACGTAACATGCAGGGAAATGTCCATAATAAGCACATAAATGATGGAGTACTTAACAGTTAACTCAGCTTTGCCCCTAAAATGGTACTAAAAGACTTATTTGGTTTGCATATCAGTGCAACTTAATGAGACATTTGATTGCTCACTGAGGGTTCGTAATACTTGCCCTACCAATTTTACTCAGAGAACATTCACCTTCAAAAATTGATCTAACAATGACTGCTCACTGAGCTATATGATTGCAAGCTGAAATATCAGTATCAAGCCAGCCAGATAACTCCAAAAATTGATGTGTAGTCAAACAATGATTTTAAGCTTTAATAGGAAATCAGTAACTTCACTCAAAAGTCAGACACCGAATGCATTAGTCGAGAGTCAAAGCGAAGACCAATGGTAGGTCAAGGGTATTTATATGCTCAATTATTAACATTTGAAGTTGCCATCAAATCTCAACAAGTGAAGTAGTAATAAGGTGTAGAAATTTCCTACCATATAGAAAAGAAAAGTATACATCGTAAACAGAACGATTTTGAGTAGGGAAATGTTAACTTGGTATTGCATAGTGGAAAGGGACTCCAAAAACATTCAGAACTTGGCTATTATGCATTATTTTCTTAACATGTGAATGAGTCGGAGCCCTGGAGATACATAAAGCAATTTGTATCATGTGCACAAGATCTTCTATGAAGACAACCATGTCCACATTGGAAAAGGACACTTTGTGGAACCCACGCTGAAGCTGTATACTGTTTCTATTTCGTTTATTTTGGGTTATGATTTTTAGAAGGGGTTAATGTAATGACCACAATACATGATCAAGAAGAACGCTGTCAGACCTTCACTGGTAATGTGTTCCTTTACCAGCCAATGAAAAAACCAGACTAAATTCTCCAAATCCCTTCCATCAACTTACACGCTCCAGGAGCAGCAAACGGAAATTCTCTCACCCTCCTTCAACTCGATAACTCGTCAAGCATGCCAAAAAGGAAGAAGCAGGTGTAAACAAATTCATCAGGTTGCAACAAGTAAAAGATCAGACTCCCACAAAATGGTTGCAAATTTCGACTTCACAACACAGCAGACCATTCCAACAACTTCAAACCACCAGAAAATTAGGCAAACAGGTGGACTAGTGTGGGCTTCTATTGGCTACCCAATCCACCAACACCTTAAAGGGTAAATGTGCTTCTGAATTCGGAAGTTTTCCGCATGAAGTAAAATGAAAGAGTAATGGCCTACTTCATGGTAAAAACTTATCAAGAACTTCGGAAGCCACTACAAAAGCATATGAGAAATAGATCATAATACCTTAATAAGACCTGCTATACAGTGTACATCAATGTCCTCCGGAACTACTCCTCTGTTTAACTGGTCTCTCACGTACTCCTCTTGGCTGTTTCCTGCAGCTATTCTGAATATGCCTTCTGCCTGTAATGAATAAGATATGATCAAAGGGTTTCTTTCCTTTTTCTTCAGAAACCAAAACATTTTATGCTTGGACGATTCAACAAGTAGTGATATCACAAACCTGTAAACCTCCTCGAGCGTATAAGCATCTTTGCATCAAGAGGAGTATCGTTGGAACGCTGTTCCCTCTGCTGTCGTATGATAGCTGCATGGAGTCCGTGGAAACTCCAAAAACGGTAGCGCTGAAACGAAAACATACAATTACAACAAACCCATGATACACAGAATGCAGATTCATAAATTGGGTTATCAAAGTTAGGATCAGCTCCAAACTTTGAAGTACTAACATATACAAACTAAGCTTAGCCAAATCCAAAAGTTAACAGAAACTCAATTAATTCTAATGCATGGAGTCCGTGGAACCTCCAAAAACGGTGGCGCTGAAACCAAAACATACAATTACAACAAACCCATGATTCATAAAAGGTCATCAAAGTAAGAAGCAGCTCCAAACTTTGAAGTACCAGATGCTTCAACATATACAAACTAAGGCCTGACAAATCAAAAAGTTGACATAAACCCAATTTCCAAGGCATGAACAAGATCAAAGTTTCCCCAAGATTGAATATGTTCCTGAAGAAGATTGAATTAGCAATCATGTATACAAGTGGGATGACATTCAATAGAGTCTAAGGCAATGTATGAATAGAATCAATTTCGGCTTCCACAAGAAAACACCCACAAATCAGTTCTTTTTTTGTTCGAGACTAGTGCATATCCCGTGCTCGAGGGCACAAACCTCACAAAAACAAAGTATGATAATTCCCTAGGTTTGAATGGCAGAGGATAAATTATTTCATGTCATATTTTTGGAATGACTCTCCATAACAACTTATTATGTAGATGGGGATAAGCTATTCCACATGTCACATTTTGGGGATAGCTTATTCCCCATAGCAATCATGTATACAAGTGGGATAACATTCAATTAGAGTCTAACACAATGTATGAATAGAATCAATTTCATCTTCCACAAGAAAACACCCACAATTTTTTTTTTTTTTTTTTTTTTTTTTTTTTTTTTTTACCTGGCACTAGGAGCCCTCCTGGGTACATCAGGCTCAAGCTCAAGAGGCAAACCCAAAAACCCATTATACCTATCAAAGGTGACATGCGCCACATGGCGCACATTAGTGGGAAACCCAATATCCATGCCGGAGAAGTCGTCCACTACGCCGGCTCTGCAAGCGACGGTGAAGGGTTTGCGGAAGATAGTGGCCAGAATCGCCAACAGAGACACGTTCTGATCTCCGTCGCCTCTCTCGTCGTTTCCTTCTCTCTCGTCGGAAACCCTAGAAATCGAAATGGGGTTTTCTCCAAATCGGTGGTCGTCGTCGGCGTCGTCTTGGTCGGGTGTGGAGGAGATGGGAGAAGATGAGGAATGGAGAAGGATCTCTGTCATTGTGTTTGTTTTTGGGGAGGGAGATTAAAGAATGGAGGGCTTTTGATTTGGGGATTCCAAAGGAGTGATTGCCATTTTTTTAAGCCAAAATTGGTAAATTGAATAATTAAAAATCAGAGAGAGAGAGAGAGAGATGGATCGTCTGGTTGGTGGGAGACTTGGACGGAGTAAAGAGACGAAGAAGAAGAAGAACGTGAGTGTCATGAAGTGTGTCTTTGTGATCTATCTGATTTTTCAGAGAGACCGTTACACTGGTCCCTATTTCGCGGGGAATGAACATGAATAGAATAGAATAGACTCTTATCATTTTCTCTAAGGTTTTACTTTTATTTCAACCAAAAAAACAATTGGGGAAATTATCTTGAAGCAAATGAGTTGTACAAGAAGAGTGTTTCTATGAATCTCAAGTTGTCTTTTTATTTGATTAATTCATCCTCTTAAATCCAATTATTATTAGTCTATGTCCAAAGTACAAAGTCCAAAATCCATTCCAAGTAAGGATAAGTTCCAAGCAAAAGTCCAAGTAAGGGTAAGTCCACTGTCCATGTATCGGTTACAATTTGTTATAATGTTATAGCACCCTTGATTGGTATGGCTCGCACTAAAGTAGTTAAAACTAGTCTCAGATTGGACCCCTCCAACACCTGAACTTTGCCAGCCCCTACCCCACCCCCCACCCCCGGTCTGGCCTCTAATCCGGTGCGGTTCAACTTGTACACAAACTAATCCCCCCCCCCACACACACACACACCTCCGGCCTGGCCTCTAATCCGGTGTTGTTCGACTTGTACACAAACTAATCCCCCTCCCCCAAGCCCCCTAACCTTGTGGGATTGGGGCCGAGGACTGGCAGGGTTCAAGTTTCACAACCCCTAACCCGGTCCGGCCATCTCTCTCACAGACTCCCCTCTAACTCAACCCGGCTCACATTGTTGACATCTTAAGTTGAATACCAAACCCTACCATGCATCTAGGGGGTATTAGGGCATCTCCAATCCTATGGGGGAAGGGGGATGGGGAAAACCGTATAAAAATACTGTTCATGTCCAACCATATGGGGGGAGAGGGAAGGGGTCTAACCATACGGGGAAATAATTTGCCTTGGGTAAGCTAGCCCTGGTTCTCCACTCCTCAACGACCTTTTTCTCTCTGTAACAACTTCTTTGTTCTCAACGAACTATGTATATATGAAGTGCAGTTATAAATTGGAGCAGAAGAAGGGAAAAAAATCTGAAAGTCAATGTTCCACAAAATGTGACATTTTATTGTCAAGAGTTTAAAATGTCTGGTAACTTTACTTTTCACAGTTAATGTGTCCAGTGCGCTCCTTTTAGGCCACGGCCAACAAGATATGTTACTTAATACTACTGGTACTGCATTACTTTAAAGCTCTTGGAAGCAAAGTCGATAAGATTTGACTAAATCATCATTTAGCCGCGTCTCCAAGCAAGGTCTTAGTACGGATACTGCAGGCGAGTGCATGATGAGAAGACTTAACATAGAACAATTTCTCCAAAAAAATGGCAACTTGAAAACAAAGATAACTATGAAGATCTATATATATTAGTAATAGCTGTTAGATACACAATAACTTAACTTATACAGGAACTGGTCCTCAGCCAGCCATTAAATTATCCATTCTCAAAACAAAATACTAATCCAAACAACAAACTAACTATCCAAAATGCTGTTACAGCTAACTACTGAACCAGGTCAAACGACACGGAAGGAAGAAAAAAAACACGGTAATGCAGACCTTTCTTTCTTTTCTCAATTTTCGCTACCTTCTGGGCTCTCAGTATCAAGGACAGTGTCGTTGGCTTCATTCTGTTCTTCACCATCATCATCTTTCTCGTCACCATCATCTCCATCTTTCTCTTCACCATCATCTCCATTGTCTATAGGTGACTCAGTAGTGTTCTGCTTTTTGCTAGCTCCCTTCGTCTTTGTGGATGCAGTTCTTTTCTCTTCGTCACCATCATCCTCTTTATCATCACCTCCATCTTCATTTTCCACGGGCGACTCAGTTTTCTGCTTTTTATTTGATGCCTTTGCCTTTGTGGATGCAGATCTTTTGCCAGCATTCTTCTGTCGGAACTCTACATGATAAATCAAAAGAAATTGGACTTTAAAAAAACACGGACTGATAATACGGTTGAATTGCTCACAGAAGCCATTGTCCGTTGATTTCGGGTAACCTAACTCTTTTTACTAGCAGTTTAAACTGCTTAACTTGTAAGATATATGAGAAAGGACAGAATTCAATACGTAGAAAAGCCAAGCCTTTTTGAAAGAAGTTATTAAGCTAATACGATTTTTAACGCAATGAACTACATACTTCAGGAAATTGGGTCTGGATCATTCGTTGCTTCAACATTTTTAAATAACAATATACCATACTCTATGCAATACCTCCAGATGGTGCAGTGCATAATATAGCATAATTGCCACTTTGCATCACCATGACAGTTATCACGGTGCTACCGATGCCAGGTCAAATTAGCAGCACTTATTTCGTGCATACATCACAATATTGAGAAATATGAAACCCCTGTCCACCTGATACTCTATGTTCTTTCCTCTCGTCAACTTATGTTGCAAGAACAGGAAAAAATATCAAGTAATGAATTATATGCTCTTCATATGCTGTAACCTCATGTACGAAATATTAATGAAGATTATTAAGGGTTGAAGATATATAAACATTATCCTCGGTATATGTGTGTGTGCAAGTGTTTGTGTGAGTGTATGTATTCCACAACCATAACATGCCACAGATATAGGCACCCTGGTATTCTTAAACAGGGAGACCCAGTGAAATATTGCAAACTTTTTGTCAAAGGTTACTTCTTAAGGAGGGAAAATCAAATTGCCCGTTCTACCACATAAGGGAAATGTATTGTCAGAATATAACAAAAGGATCCACCATTGTATTAACGTCTAGTTTCACACAACTAATTTAATTTAGGGTAAAAGACAGTTTGCTCCTTCACGTTTGGAGAAATACCAGTTGCTCCCTGCCTTATTAGCAATCCAAAAAACCTCCCTGTAACGGAAAATTCAAATTCCAAAAACTTCCTTCTGTCAGATTCCATCCAGGTAGTGCACAGTCACAATTATTTGTGACTGCTTTGCCCCTTTGTGGTTTAAAAGACCAAAATACCCTCATAACTTAATACTATTTATATTTTTGAAAGGACACATTTACCCTTGTGTATAACATTTACCAGTAATATAAAGTAGCACTTCAAATGACTATTAGTCTGTGATTACCCCTGATTTTCTCGAAAGAACGAACTAACATATAATCCAGTTTTTCAAAACTAACAAAAATACCACCATCTCATTCAATCACACACTAACATACAAAACTCACTCAAATTAGTCCAACCTAACAAAACCAGTCCCAAACTAACAATACAAAACACACAAAGGGCACTTTAAAAAGGGTAAATTACACTCAACTTTTAAAGTACTGCCAAAATCATACTTCAGTAATTTACTAAATGGCATTTTACAAAAATGGAGCAAATGAAAAAGAAAACAATTCCAAATGGGTTCGGGTTGACTCAAGATTGAAGTTTGGGATATTGGTTCAAGTGGTCGGTTTGAAGGAGGAGGGTTTTTTGGTGTAGGGTCAATTGAGTGGTTTCTGGGTTTGGGTGAGACTCACCGTGAGAGAGAGTAATGGTAGGTGGCGTTTGTGTGGCCGGCGTCGGTAGAGAAGGGCGGTGGTGGCGGGGGATTAAAACTCAGCACCCTCAACCAATCCCTTCATTCAATTCCCCTCGACTTCCAACCAAACAAACCATCTAGGAATTAAACATTCCCCAATCCACCTTCAATTTAAACAAACTCAAATCCCCAATGAAGGCTTGACCGATTGAAACTATGCCAGTCGAACAACAATTTTCCCCAATCTTTACCCCTTTCTTTCTTAATCTCTGATTGCTTATCATCTGATGAATCCTCATATACCAGAAGAAGAAAAAAAAAACATATCTGTGGATCTGAAAAAGGGGAAGATGAAGAGCAAGAAAAAGAAGGAAGAGGATGACGATGAAGAGGACGGCGAAGAATAAGCAGCTAAAGTGGCGGTGCGTCTCAACCGGCAGCGGCGATAATATATACGTAGTCCTCCCCAATGTAGTCTCTCTGGCTCTCCTCTGCCGCAAACCCAGATCTGGGTTTTGAAGAAGAAGCGGGCGGTCGGTCGGAGGCGGAGGTGCTGATGGTGGTGGCGGAGGCCGTTGTGGACGGTGGCTTCTCCTCCTTCTCCTGTACTTTTTTCTGCGTTACTCCTACTCTTCTTTTTCATCTTTTTTTTTCTTTCTTTTAACTAATGAATTGGGTTGAGTGGGTTCTGTGAGATGTATGGGGGTGTGTTAGGGTTTTTTTGGGTAAAGGGGGTACAATTGTCATTTACGTGGGCAGTTGACATCCGTTAGTCTCTGTTAGTTTTTGAGTGTGTGTTTTAGATTGCTAATAAGACAGGGAGCAAACTGGTATTTCTCCAAACGTGAAGGGAGCAAACTGTCTTTTACCCTTTATTTTATTATATATAAGGACATTACTATATAGCCTACATCCTAACGTGGAGGGAAACCAATTTGAGTAAATTGCATTTAGAATCTAATAATGTGGAGCATATGATGCTATCAAAGCACATTACGCTTTCCTAGTAAGCAATGGACAATTATGCCATTATAAATACTTCCTCCGTATCCGCTCTTTCTCCTACATTTTGACTTTTACAACTCTTCACTGGGTCATTAGTGATTTGGATAGCAAAACGATCTAATTTTTTGATAAATTTTGGATGGTGATGTAGAGTAAAAAATACTCTACAGCACCACAAAAAATTATCAAAAAACAATATCGTTTTGTTTTGCTACCCAAACCACTGGGTCAAAGTGACCCAATTACGGGTAACGAAGTCAAAGTGTCGAGAAAGAGGCGATACGGAGGAAGTAATACATATCCCCCACCCCCACCCCAAACATCTGTTTCTGCCATGCCCTGGCCTAACAGTAGGAGCTTTATACAGCAACTTCAAAAGAAATCCCGCCTGATTTTCTGCATGGGAGGTATGTAGCCAGCTATGCTTAGTCGCTTAATCCTAGTCCTAGAAGCTGCAATTGCTTTTAAGAACCATATCAAACAAACATTGAGACAGTTTATATGAGTACTTCTATTTCTTTACTAGTTACGAAGATTTATCTTCTCACAGACTTCTTCGGTTAAGAAACAGGAAAACAAAGAAAAAATTATGAAAAATGTTCATTCAGCAATCCCCAAAACTGCATACACTTGAGGTTGCAAAGTATCTCTACGAAATCGGGCTCTTCATTGCTCTGGAGAAAAAGAAAAGGGTATGCATAACTAAGGTTACATAAAAGCTTGTGCTGACCTGCTGGTGTAGACAGCTAGGGATTCAACGGTGGATAGGGTCTACCCTTTGCCTACTTTTAATTAGGCTGATTCTTATTTGTTAAGAAAATAACACCCATCATCCATAATTCCATGGTGGTTTGGATTTAGGGATGAAATATCGGTGTTAACAATGATAATGGAACCACCACTTATTAGCCACAGTGTGATCACCGAAACCCCTTGAGCTTTCCATGAGGAAGTACGAGAAGGAATGCCCTTTCGAAAATGCAAAGTTTTTGTAGTTACCAACTCATGTTTGCAAGAGAAACAGGCCAAAGCTGCAAGTTCAAGCAGTTTGGGAAGCTGTAAATCACATTTTACTTTATATCCATGGAAAGTGAGCTACAAAAGTTCCTGAATAACTTTATAAGGGCATAATCGATTATACTATTCATTTATTACTGTACTAACTTGGAGGAGTCAAAAATTTCCATTGAGGGTGAGATAAAAGAGTGAATGATTTATCATCTGCCTAATATAGAGCACAAATGGAAAGTCTTTCCAGAAGCATGCTACAAAAGAAACTTCAACAATTTTATTGTTCCTTTTGGGAGATGTTTTACCTTCAGCAATTTCATTGTTCCTTTTGAGAGAATCCGGTTATTACTTTCAATTAAAGTGGACAGCTAGTCTACCTCTTGGTACAAACTGCTTCCTCATAAACTTGTAAATGAAAACAAATACTAGTACATACAAACTTGGACTTTGAAGAAAATCAAACTTATACATTAACTCATAATGTACCCCCACACATGATCTACTCCAGAACAGCAACAAACAAGAGTAGGCATAGCAAATGTACCCCCACTATAACCTCTAGCAGTGATAGCAAACAACAGAGAGCAACAACAAAAAAACTCGCAACCTCATGACATCTTTTGCATAAAGGAGAACATTATAAATAGAAGACATAGATAAATTAGCTCAAACTCAAATACCTTCAAGAGAGGCTGTTAATGGCCCAACAAATTCAGGGAACTCCAACTCTTCTAGTGCTTTGAAAACATCTTCAGCATTGATGGTTTGCCTCTTGGATTCCCTACAGATATCATTTGCCCTGCAAATTGACAACATTACATGAAATTCACAACTCAAAAACCACACTTAATTGCAATTAAGCCAACACAAATGTCTTTTTCCCGAACAAAATGAATTCAGTAATAAAAACCCTAGGTTTTGAACCATTAGCCCTAATTTCGTCAGGCGAACTAGAAAACTTGTAAAAGAGTTATAAAGAGAGAAATCGTACGCAGCGGAGAGGTAGTGGATGAAGATCCGAGCGCTCTCAGAGAAAGCCTGAAGAGCCTCTTTGAAGACTGAGATTTCACCGTCGGTGGACAAAGTGTTGAGCTTTTCCTTCACCAGTCGGCGTACGATGGCTTTGGGAAGCTCCTCCGACTCCGGCACAGCTCTCTCCACCGCCGGTGCTGCTTTCTCCGCCATACCCTAACCGCTCTCTCTATCACTCTCGATTTCAGCGCAAGATCGATTGAATCACCTGCTCATTGCCTTTCTCTTTGCATTTTTGGTGCTTTTTTTTCTAGGTTGTTCTCCCGCCATTGTATGTGGGCCGGCCCAATTCCAGAAGAAAAAATAACAAAGACCTTAATAATCTTTTTTTTAGGGAGAAACCTTTCGTCTCGTCTGGGTAGAGGATAAAGAAGGAGCATAAAAATTGTTATATCCTCTCTCTTTTGATCAAGTGTTTGGGTGTTGGATAAGAGGTTTCATACTGATGGAGTTTCTAAGGAATAAGTTTTATACCACCAACATGGAGGTATAAGCTCGGATAAGAAAATATAACATATTATGATGCTAGTAGATTGACAAAAATACCCCCCACAAACTATCTAATTTCTTACCCTTGTCTCCCGAACCTTATCAGCTATTTCACAGTTTCACGTCCCTCCTTCCCTCTCATTGTCACACAACGGCGACCGAGAGAGGTAAAGAGACGAGCGAAGATTGTTCCACAGGCGGACGACGGTGGCAGAGTGGACAACGCGGCTAAAGGTAAGCCCATCTATTCCTCTGTTTTTGGGTTCTGGGTTTGGTGTACAGGAGGACGACGTGCGACGATTGAAACTTTGCTGATGTTTGGTTATGGGTTGATGCTTTCGTTGTTTAGAACCGGTAGTTGTTAAGAATCATGAATTTTTATCAATTTGTGAATCATAGTTTGAGCCACTATGAACTATCTAAAGCATCATATTGTGGTGTAACAATCCACTATTATGGTATGGTTAGTAAGAGAGCAATCTAAAAGCATGGCATCATCATCATCAGGTTCCTAGAATTGAAGATACATATTTTTCAACCCGTCGAGCAGTGCGTAGTACCTTTATGTGGTATTTTAGTAACGAATAATGTTTTCTCAAAAAAAAAAAAAAGTAACGAATAATGTATTTTATAGGAATTGTTTGACATTTAAGATTGATTTGTTTATTGTGTGAACAATTGTGGTTTAGAAATTTATTTTTGTTTACTTGGTTATGTTAATTTGTATTAATTTGTTTATGTCTATAGATGGATAGCGAGCAATTCTTGGTAGCGGTTGGATTAAAACCCACCAAAGCGATAAAGAGAAGGCTCCAGCCAAGGCTAGTGGGTCTAAAAAGGGGATGAGTGATAAAGGGAAGGCTCCAGCCAAGGCTGGCAGAGCGTCTAGAAGAATTTGGACAACAAAGGAGGAAGAGTGCCTACTAGATACACTATTGGATATGAAACTTAACAACAACTTCTATACTACCGAATGCGGTTATCGGTTCATATGGTCGAGGTGGAGAAGATTATGGTTAGAGCCTTGGCGGGTACTGACATACGTGCAAGATCCCACATAGAGTCGAAGTTAAAAGTGATTAGAACCAATCATGGGACTGCACAAACCTTGCTTCGCATGACTGGGTACACTTGGAACGACGAGGAAAAGATGATTGTGGTTCCGAAAGAGGACACTGATGACTTGTGTGCGGTATGTTCCCCTAAACTTTTATTTCCTCTTACAATGGTTAAGAATACGCCCATGCTATATTTTGTTTTCTTTTATAATATTTATCCATCATATATTTTCTTTTTATAGCGCGTCGACGGCAATATTAAGTACGTGGCTAACAAACCTTTGTTTCATTTCAAGAAGTGGACTGAGATATGGGGAAAAGATCGAGCAACTGGAAAAAATGTTTAGGGGCCTGCCAATGTTGGGGATCTCCTCATGCCTCGTGTTAGTGAGAATATGGATTCCGACATGGCTGACTCTGCCCCTAGTTGAACCTCGTCAATAAAGAGAGGTCGAGGAGTCTGAGGATGATATGTTTGCAACTATAGGCTCAGAGCGAAGTCAATGGTACTGGCACGAGGGATGTCGTTAGTGCGATTAGTACTATTGTTACTCGAATTGGGTTAGAGGTTGATGCTCGGGAGCGTCGAAGGATTATTAACAAATAGTTAGAGAAACTCAATCTTTCTCGGGCTGAACGTATCAAGGTGGGCATGATCATCGTCGACAAAAGAGAACTTGTTGGCATGTTCCTTAGTCTCAATGACAATGAGGACCGCCTTGAATTTATCAAAATTTTGCTAAAGAATGGCAAGTAATGTTTGGCATTTGTGGAGTTTTACTATGATTCCTTACGTTAATAACTTTATTTTGGGATTGCATAACTATGTGAACTAGCTCAACGTTTTGGTACGCTTATTTTGGATGAGGTCCTCGTGGGTTTGATAACAACTATTTTAGGACTGCACAACTTTATTGAGTAGGTATGGTAAATATGAAGACATTTTATGTGCTTGCTGAAATTTCGTTCGTTTAGTTTAACTTGCTATTGTAGGTTTTGTAACACCATGCCAATATGCCAATAAGTGCTAGTAATTTATACACCATATTAAGCTATGGTCATGTTGTATCCATAAATATTTGTTATGTTTACATGTTACTACAAGTTTATTTTGCGTATTAATATACATCTTGTATACATTTTGACAACGTCACAATTGTGTAGAAAAAAGAGTATGAAAATATAAAAACATAAATACCGATACATTTTGTATACATTTTTCCTCATCAGTTTGAAATATACAATCTTTTATACAAAATAACAACACTTAGGGTATTACAGTTATTTTGTCACATATCATGCTTAGCACAGCACCCAAACACAGACAGCCATCATATATTATTAGGGCTTATCTGACAGTATTCATATTCTTGCACAAATCCCAGCATAAGCCTTATCCCTACATACCATACCCTCTACCCAAACGAGACCTAGGGAAATAATATTAACGTAAACCCAACCACCAAATGTTTAAGCCACCCTAAGCTGATATTCTTTGGGCCTCAATATGAATCCAATCCCAACTTTCTAGGAAGTCTTCAAACCCAGTTCTCTCCTACTCTCTAACTCTGAAAGGGCAACTCTCATGGCTCCTTCTTCATCAGCTTCAGTGGCAGCCACATGTTCTTCAGTACGTAACCGGTGCCCTTCTCCACCTCACCAGCGAGACCACTCCCTCCCAACCTCCATCTAATTCCTCCCCACAGCCTCCGCCCAAACCCTCCCCACCAACGATTTCACCTTTTACACTGTAATCTCCTTCCGAAATATACAGAAATTCAAATCTCAAACATTCCGGTCCACCAACAAAGCAGTCGCACCCAACCGCCTTCTTAGATACCCATAAAAATTTATTGGTATAATACGTAAAAACAGATAAAATCTGCAGAACCCTAAGGGACCCATAATTTTTGGACAATGCAATTCTTTTCTGAATGAAATTCAAGTTTGAGTTTTTCAAAAAAAATGATGTTAATGAAAAAAACAGAACCGGGACAATTTAGGCAAAACAACATTTTTCATGAAGAGTAATAATAGAGACTTCACCTTTGTGAAATTGATTGCCACCATCAATCCTCACCGGTGATCACACATAATTTTGAGTAAGCTCAAGACCTCCTATATAAGCTTCCAAATCTCTTGCTCACCGGTGAAGTGGTAACTACAACTATCTCACTCTGAAGTGGTAACACCTCTCTGTTTCTCTACCTCTCAAGTGATAACAACTCTCTCTCTACGTTTTTTTTCCTTCATGGTTTGAAAATTATATCTTTGTTTCTTGTCACGATGTTTTTTTTCTCAGCAATGGAACAATCGCAACTGTGGCCTTGATACAGGCATGACGGACCCCATTTCTACGACACTGTCAAAGTTTAGGAGAAACACAACCAAACCATGGTCTTTTCTAGAATTTCGGTGGCCTTAAGCGAGCAAAAAAGAAAGAGGGCCTAGAATATTTCTAGATTCTTGTGTGGGAGCATGTTGTACAGTGGACGTTCAATGTACGTGCTACCTTCGTGCAGTGGGAAAATGTTTTGTATTCACTAAAGCTACAAGCTCAAACTGAGTTAACCGCAAACAATCCGCTAAACTGCACAAGCGGCTAAACTACTAAATTGGAGTGAATAGTCATATTTATAGGTTATGATAGAAGAAAATTATATTGTTGAACTACGATTTTAAAAATGAAAAAACCGAAATATACGTTAGACTACCCACAATCGTGGGTGAGCCCTCACCCCCGTCCACATTTAACCTACTAATAATACTATTGGAGTTGCTGATGAGGGGGCGTGGGTGAGGTTTCTACCAAAATTGCGGATGGTCTTAGCTTACGTTCTGATTTTTAGTCAGACGAGATGAATCGAATTGAATAGTTTAACCACTGAGAATCAAGCAATTCTTTTTCTGAATGAAATTCATGTTTGAGTGTTTTTTTTAAAAAAAAAAATGAAGAAACCAAACCCTCACAATTTATGCAAAACCACATTTTTCATGTTAAGCAATAATAGAGACTTCACCTTTGTGAAATTGAGTGCCATCATCAATCATCACCAGTGATCACACGTAGGGTTTGAGTAAGCTCAAGACCTCCTATATAAGCAGCCCTCTTATTCTGAATCTCTAGCTCACCGTTAAGCAGTAACTACATTTCTCTCTCTCTCTCTCTCTCTCTCTCTCTCTCTCTCTCTCTCTCTCTCTCTCTCTCTCTCTCTCTCTCTCTCTGAAGTGGTAACACCTCTCTGTTTCTCTCCTCTCAAGTGGTAACAACTCTGTCTCTCTCTCTAAGTTTTTTTCCTTCATGGTTTGTAAATTATTTCTTTGTTTCTTGTCATGATATTTTTCTTTTGTTTTTCAGCAATGGAAAATCGCAACCAGTGGCCTTGATACAGACATGACGACCCCATTTCTTCGACACTGTAAAAGCTTTAGACATACACAACCAAACCATGGTCGTTTATAGAATTTTGGTGGGCTTGAGCGAGCAATAAATTTGATGCCGAGAATATTTTTAGACTATTGTGTGGGAATATATTGTGCAGTGTACTTGCAATGTACATGCTACGTTCGTGTTAGCCACACGCTTCATGTATTTATCATAGGGTGTTGAATCCGTCGCATCATAGTTCAAGCTCATATCTCCTTTTTATGGAAATATATGGAAAAAAGTGTTTGGCGAGACAAAGAAATGTTTTCCTTTCTCATTCTACTGGGCGTGGATTCTAACTACTCATTACAGAAGAAATAAAAGTTTCATTGTATGGGCAAAGCAATCTTCCCTTGCAGACCAATAATTAATTCCTACTTTTGTGAAACTTGATTGCAATGGAGAAGCACCACCATGTAATAGTTTTTAATGATGGATGCCAAACAGAGTGTGTGCTGATGGGATATAAATAGCCCTCCTAAGTTCTAACCTGGAGACGTTTCCAACCTGTACTCTGCCCTCCTAAGCTTCATATCTCTCTTTCTCTCTTAAGTGGTAAACACAACTCTCACACTCTCTCTCCCCTTTAATCTAGGTTCATATTAAATTTTTTTGTTAAATTTCTTGTCTTGATGTTCATTTGTCTTATGTTTTTCAGCAATGGAAACCCTCAACAAGCAGTGGCTTTGCTACAGGCATGGCCAAACGTGTTACTTTGACAGTCGGAATCCTTTGGAGCCCTGTGGACTCTTTGAAAATTATTACTTTGTGTCTTCTCATGATGTCTTTCTTTTTTTTTCAACAATGGAAACTCGCAACCAGTGGCCTTGATACAGACACGGCGACCCCATTTCTTTTACATTGTCAAAAGTCAAGACATACAAAACCAAACCATGGTCGTTTCTAGAATTTTGGTGGCCTTGAGCGAGCGATACGATTGAGGCCCTAGAATATTTCTAGACTATTGTGTGGGAATACTTTGTGAAGTGTACGTGCATTGTACGTGCTACCTTCGTGTTGGCTACACACTTCATGTATTTATCATAGGGTGCTGAATCCGTCGCATCATAGTTCAAGCTCATTTCTCCTTTTACGGAAATGTACGTAAAAAAAGTGTTTTGGCGAGACACAGAAATGGGTTCCTTTTTCATTTTACTCGGCGTTGGATTCCAGCTACTCATTACAGAAGAAAGAGAAGTTTCACTGTATGCCAAAGCAATTTTCTCTTGCAGCTCAATAATAATTCCTACTTTTGTGAAACTTGATTGCAATGGATAAGTACTACCATGTAATGATTTTTAATGATGGACGCCAAAACAGAGTGTGTGTTGATGGGATCTAAATAGCCCTCCTAAGTTCTTACTTGAAGACATTTCGAAGATATACTCTGCCCTCCTAAGCTCCATATATCTATCTCTCTCAAGTGGTAAACACAACTCCCGCCCTCTGTCTCCCCTTTCCTCTAGGTTCATCTTTTGTACAAATTTTTTGTTTGGTTTCTTGTCTTGATGTTCATTTGTCCTATGTTTTTCAGCAATGGAAAGCCTCAACAAGCAGTGGCTTTGCTACAGGCATGGCCAAACGTGTTACTTTGACAGTCGGAATCCTTTGGAGCCATGTGGACTCTTTAAAAATTATTTCTTTGTGTCTTGTCATGATGTTTTTATTTTACTTTTCAACAATGAAAACTCGCAACCAATGGCCTTGATATAGACACGACGACCCCATTTCTTTTACATTGTCAAAACTTAAGACATACACAACCAAACCATGGTCGTTTCTAGAATTTTGGTGGCCTTGAGCGAGCGATACAATTGAGGCCCTAGAATATTACTAGACTATTGTGTGGGAATACTTTGTGTAGTGTACGTGCATTGTACGTGCTACCTTCGTGTTGTCTACACGCTTCATGTATTTATCATAGGGTGCTGAATCAGTCGCATCATAGTTCAAGCTCATTTCTCCTTTTATGGAAATGTATGTAAAAAAAGTGTTTTGGCGAGACAAAGACATGGGTTCCTCTTTCATTTTACTCGGCGTTGGATTCCAACTACTCATTACAGAATAAAGAGAAGTTTCACTGTATGGCCAAAGCAATTTTCTCTTGCAGATCAATAATAATTCCTACTTTTGTGAAACTTGATTGCAATGGATAAGTACTACCATGTAATGATTTTTAATGATGGACGCCAAAACAGAGTGTGTGTTGATGGGATCTAAATAGCCCTCCTAAGTTCTTACTTGAAGACATTTCGAAGATATACTCTGCCCTCCTAAGCTCCATATATCTATCTCTCTCAAGTGGTAAACACAACTCCCGCCCTCTGTCTCCCCTTTCCTCTAGGTTCATCTTTTGTACAAATTTTTTGTTTGGTTTCTTGTCTTGATGTTCATTTGTCCTATGTTTTTCAGCAATGGAAAGCCTCAACAAGCAGTGGCTTTGCTACAGGCATGGCCAAACGTGTTACTTTGACAGTCGGAATCCTTTGGAGCCATGTGGACTCTTTAAAAATTATTTCTTTGTGTCTTGTCATGATGTTTTTATTTTACTTTTCAACAATGAAAACTCGCAACCAATGGCCTTGATATAGACACGACGACCCCATTTCTTTTACATTGTCAAAACTTAAGACATACACAACCAAACCATGGTCGTTTCTAGAATTTTGGTGGCCTTGAGCGAGCGATACAATTGAGGCCCTAGAATATTACTAGACTATTGTGTGGGAATACTTTGTGTAGTGTACGTGCATTGTACGTGCTACCTTCGTGTTGTCTACACGCTTCATGTATTTATCATAGGGTGCTGAATCAGTCGCATCATAGTTCAAGCTCATTTCTCCTTTTATGGAAATGTATGTAAAAAAAGTGTTTTGGCGAGACAAAGACATGGGTTCCTCTTTCATTTTACTCGGCGTTGGATTCCAACTACTCATTACAGAATAAAGAGAAGTTTCACTGTATGGCCAAAGCAATTTTCTCTTGCAGATCAATAATAATTCCTACTTTTGTGAAACTTGATTGCAATGGATAAGTACTACCATGTAATGATTTTTAATGATGGACGCCAAAACAGAGTGTGTGTTGATGGGATCTAAATAGCCCTCCTAAGTTCTTACTTGAAGACATTTCGAAGATATACTCTGCCCTCCTAAGCTCCATATATCTATCTCTCTCAAGTGGTAAACACAACTCCCGCCCTCTGTCTCCCCTTTCCTCTAGGTTCATCTTTTGTACAAATTTTTTGTTTGGTTTCTTGTCTTGATGTTCATTTGTCTTATGTTTTTCAGCAATGGCCTTACTACACGTGTTACTTTGGCAGTCGGAATCCTTTGGAGCCCTGTGGGCTTTTTGAAACTTATTTCTTTGTTTCTTGTCATGATGTTTTTCTTTTACTTTTCAGCAATGGAAAATTGCTTGATACATGTACGACGACCCCATTTCTTCGACACTGTCAAAGCATTGAACATACACAATCAAACCATGGTCGTTTCTAGAATTTTAGTGGCCTTGAGAGAGCGATAAATTTGAGGCCCTAGAATATTTCTAGACTATTGTTTGGGAATGTGTTGTGCAGTGTACGTTTAATGTACGTGCTACCTTCGATTGGCCACACATTTCGTGTATTTATTTTTATTGGCGTGATATTAATTTACCATTTAATCGAATCACAATTTTAATTCAAAATCAGGAAAGTAAATGATTAATGACATATCTTCAAAAAATATGTGATGTTTTTTAAAGTATCTTGGAAATTATATATAAAATAAAAAAAACTATTTCAAAAAGTGTATATAAAATACTAAACTGCCCATATTATTCTAAAATTAGGTAAGAACCCGCGTAAAGCACGAGGATATCTGAACAAATGAAAATTGTATATTACAATTAAAATATAAGAATTTTTAATTTTGAAGACTTGATTAGCTTATATTTTATTAAAGCATATAACGAAGTAAAAACATTTTCTTAGCTAAAATTGTTCTTTTGAGTATGACTAATTTGTTGTTTCTACTCAGATGCTAAACATCGCCTTCAATGGCGGCCACCTGTTCTTCAGTAATCGGTGCCCTTCCCCACCTCACCCGCGAGACCCACTCCCACCCAACCTCTATCGAACCCTTCCCCACAACCTCCGCCCAAACCCTCCCCACTGCCTATGCTCACCTTTTAACTGTAGTCTCCTTCCGAAATATACATAGATTCAAATCCCATACCTTCCGATCCACCAACAAAACAGTCGCACCCAAACCGCCTTCATAGATACACATTAGAATTTATTGATAAAATACGTAAAAACAAATAAAATCCGCGGAATGCTTAGGGACTCATTATTTTTGGATCATACAAAATGTAGGTCATGTGACTGGATAATGATCAGTGGCAAATGAAAAATTGTTGAGACTAATGAAGAAGAACCACAACAATGATAGAGACAATGAAGAGTGAATAGAAGAAAAAATGGTTGGTAATAGTTTTAAAGAAGAAATAGTAAGGTTAAATTGTAGTAGTAATTAAGATGGTAACCACTACAATCTGTAAATTAGACCGAGTAATTTCTAAATATAAAACTGACAATAAAAGTGATGAAGAAAATAATCACTACCAACGGAGAACATAAAACTGGCTCATCATTAATTCTTAACTGTTACAAATTATTAGCCAATTGGAAAATGTTGGTGTTAGTAGAGGGTATATTTGACAAATCAAAAAGTGTAGAAAATGGAGAAAACACTCAAGAGTGTTAAACAATTTGAAGCTCTTCAACATTTTATAGTAGTAGAGATGATTCGAGATTCACAACTTTGTTTACGATTCAGTAAATTGGAAATGTCTTAGCATTTGGTCCATAATGGTGGTGTGATTTTTAGCAGTTTTTTCTTTCTTTATACTAGTGGAATTTACGGTGTACGGCTAATTAAAGTGCATTGTAGGTTACGGGAAGGGATTTTCTTGTCCCTTCTTAAAAAATAATTTGAGCGTTTTTGTCATATTTGAAAGCTCAACAAGCCTACAGACATCGTTGGACGTTTCGATTGTTGTCTACAAGGTAATTTGATAGATAGATCGTGGTAGAGTGTGGGGTGTAAGGATAAGGCAGAGTAAAGCAATGATAGAAGAAGGAATGAAGAATAGAGTGGAAGGGAATGAGAGTAAGTTGATTAATAAAAAAAATATACAATTCTAGAATTGCGTACCGGGGGTACTACTCTGATCCTTGATTGTCGTGATGCGGAAGGAATGATACCTTATATGTGCATAGGTTTTGTGGCATGGATGTAATACCCCGGTATTTCTAGGGGGTATTTTTGGAGTTTAACAATTTTTCCGGACCGTTATGTGAAATTATAAAAGTATATATATATATATATATATATATTTTTTTTCTACTAAATAGTTTTGTATTTACATTATTACTAGTATTATTATTATTAACAAAGAGTAGTTTAATATTTCTCTCTTAGATCTTTCTTTCAATTACATATTTATTATAATTACTATTATGTTTGTTGTTGTTGTTATTATTGTTATTATTATTATTATCATTACTACTATTATGATTATTATTATTATTATTATTATTATTATATCAAGACTATATTTTTCTAGGATGACCTTTTTTTATCAGCTTGGGTATAATTATTAGCTAAGTGTAGCGGGTCGGGTAACGTTTATATCGTGTCCTAATATGTACGTAACGTTTGATTTTGTCGCATAGCGAACCACCGCGATAACTGGTGTAACCGCCACACCGTAAACAACCACCCACCATCTTCATCCCTTCCATTTTGGAGCAGAGTTCACTTCTCCTCAATTTCCGGCGAGACTTCCCCCACGGCAAGTGAGAATTTGACCTTCTCCTTGTCCGATTTCCGTCCAGATTGTAACGACCCGGGATCTCGGTTCAGGGTTAATGCGACAATCGATAACCAAAAGTAGAACTATGTTTACAAATATTACAATTTATTTAATACAAAAATCTTTGAGACGATAAGTATACAAAAGCAATGTGTGAAATAATCTAGGTGATCTACTAAGTGATCTAAACGTCTTCGTCTCGGTCCGCGTTCCCATAACTCCGCGTTCCCATTCCCCAAACTTGATTGATGACCTGCGGTTTTAAAATGGCAAAAGCCGACGCAGTTTTGAAGAAAAAGATCAATAAAAACTGAGTAAATACACACTACGACATGTAAAGCGACGAGTGGCACGGAAGCATGAGTTGAAGCAAATAAAGAGATTTGAAAATCAATGAGCAAAAGATTTGGAACAATTCGGAACATTTATGAGTAACAGCGTAGCGAGAACCATCATCTTTAAAACATTTATAAACCACAAGTAGTCAACATATTCTTAAACAAGTAGAATATCAACAGTAAACAAGTCAATTTGACTTGATAATGATATTAAATCACAAGTAGGCAAAGCTTTTCAAATCATTTGATTAGATTAGGCAATCAAGAGCCACAAACAACATGAATAGAGTAATCAAACTTTCTTTCAATTCCAATTTAATTGTTAAGTTTAGCTGAGGCATGTCTAGAGCCACCAGCAGGATCGATGTAGACAGAGGGATCACTAAATAATCACTAAGGGTTCCTTCTAGGGTCTATCAAACCCTATTTCACCCGAGCGTTAAGGGAGCCCATTCGTCAACCCCGCTCATAACATTAGCTAAAAGGCCTTAAGTGTCGACACCCCTATACCGTAGTGACCCTTACAAGTATAAGTAGCACTCTATAGCTCTATAAACCCCTTGGCCTCAATATCTTGATACATTTTGGCTCATCGGGGGCGGATTTGTGAACATTGACGTTCTATCCAATAATAAGAAGCATTGCTTCAATGGTCTTAGCCATAAGGAAATGGAGGATCGCTTGACGCCTCCCATTAATAACAGTACTCTGTACATCGTCCTAAGTCTATTAGAGGTATTTTATGTCTTCTCTTTCACATAAACAGAATTAGAATATCAACACTTCACAAGTAATTTCCGAGAGTTCTCAAAGGAGATGAATAAAATAGTTTAACAACATTCGAGTGGAAAACATGCATTCTCATACTTTTTCACATAACAAGCATTCATTTGAAACATCAAACGCATACGCACATTTTGATATGAAAAGGTCGTACATATGTACTTACCACTGAGATGGAGCACAATCAATATCAAGAAACTAAGCCTAGCACTCCGACGACAACCGCTCTCTCTTACGGGGTCGATGTCTACAATCACACGTATGACATACTCGTTATAACCAATTTACACATGCATAATAAAAATGCAAACCTACATGTCACATAGTCCTATATGTCACTAATGGACATATAAAGATGTTTAATTATCAAAATAATTCCAACAAAACACCTAGAAGTTCAAAAATTCAAGTTTTCTAAAAAATGTGAAACTACAATTCTGGACAGAATTGTAGCTCTAACTTTGGAGCCATATTTACCATATCAAATCATCTCCTAAAATTTTGAAATTAATGTATGATGAACCTATATGTGTCTACTTTCAGAAACATCAAGAAAATCATGCATAGCTATTATAAAATTCAAGTTACAAAAATAACAAACACTGCTATGCAGAGACAAGTTTGGAAGAAAGTTTCAACTTTGAAGAACAATTACTACTACTTGGAGAATAGAAAAAATGCCCATATTCTCCAGAATGAATCCCTTATGTGTCTAGTTTCATCACAAGAAAGATTTGGTGCCATAAGTTTCTGGAAATGAGATTTTTAACAAAAATGGTAAAACTTGTCCAAAAACAGAGTTTAAGAAAACTTGCAACTTAGAATGAGCATATCTCCCTAACCAAAAAGGCTATGAAGTTGAATTTTCTTTAAAAATGACCCTCTCTGAATCTAATTTTAGAATATGAAAGAGTTAAAAATTCTACAGAGACAAAGTTTAGAAATAATATACGTTTTTCACAAACTGGTCAGATTGTAAAGACATGCAATTTTCACCAAGAACACTCAAAACATGATCAATCCACTTCCCTCATACATGCAACTTGAGAAATATGTTTTTATACTAAAATACAACAAGTTAGACATACAAAAAGAGATCAAACAAGAAATTTGGGGAATCATGTGAAGAATTTGAAAAAAAACAAGTTTAAAGTCTCCAATTCATGTTCTAGACACACATGCAAGCAAAGATCAAGAAGTTTTCTATCATTATGATGAAAGTAACATCAAAATGCACAAATTTAAAGAGGAATGAAAGCTTACAAATGAGCCTTAATAGAGACATTTGGGACAATAATGGTGCTTGGAGAAGCTTGAAGTCCATGAGAGCTTGAAAACCCCTTTAATGGAGGGAATTTTGATGTAAGAGGAATGTGATGATGAAGAAGAAGATGATGAAACTAACATCACACAAATGGAAATAGAAAAGAGATGCTTACAAGACCTTGATGAGCTTAAAATCATGAAGAAGATGAAGAAAATAGCTCCCCCCAAGCATAGTATGACCTTGGACTTGAGTTTTTCATGAATTTGAAGGTGAAAAATGATGTTTTGGAGGTGCTTTTGTGAGGTCAACACTCCAATCCGGGAATGGAGTTTTTTGGAGAGAGAATGGAGCTTTTGAGTGTTCTTCAATGTAAAAAATGAGTGGAGGAGAAGATGATGATGATGCATATGGTGTGAGAGTTAGTGTGAGAGTGTGTATGTGTGTGTGTATGTATAAGAGTAGTCATGAGGACATTATTTTATTAATGTTGACCAAGAGGATGGTAAGAGCACTTGGGGTAAAAATATCCTTTACATGAATTGATGGGTGGAGTTGAAATAATAAAACCAATAGTAAAGGGGGTAAAAATGTAATTTTCAATTACTAACTATCACATACAAGTTAATTTTATAAATTAGAACATTTCAAACAAGTTACTATGTGTATAAGTATTAAATTCTACATTTACAAAACTACATAAATGTCCCAAGTATACCAAATAAATTTTAGATAGTATTACTCAAGTAACCAAAACTACAAAATACTCAAAAATGAACTTTTATAAAATCATAAATGTCAAATGACACCCTTATACTTTGAAAGGAATAATAAGTCAAGAACAAGTTTGAAATATAACTTTTTTAAAATTTTCAAATATTCTTTTCTTTTCAAAATGACCAAATAACCCCTAACTTAAATACGGGGTATTACATTATATCCCCCTTAAAATGAAGCTTCGTCCCCGAAGCTTAAGATTTTTTTTTTATAACTACGACATGCTTCACGAGAATGCAACTAATGCACATGAGAGTTGTATGCAATGTCAATACACATGCAAATTGTATGCAAGGCTAATGCATATGCAACACTTTAATTAACGGGAATCGCGCTCTCGGTCGGTTACATCCCCACTCCCTCGTATTATACTAGAGATTCAAATACAATTAGCTCAAGTAAAAGGTCGGCACCAAATTTTGAAAGGTCTAGACGAACACACAAGTTACCACGTTTAGAAAGCCAATTCGACAATTTTCTAGAGTTTAAACAAATCTTGAAATTTATAGACACAAAATACTTTGATCGCAACTAACATGTCATTTTACTTGGCTCATCCGCATTAAAAATGTTGTCTTACCTGTGTAGGGTTTGATAAACCAATCACGTCAAGTGTTCCACGCATATAAGGAGAAAAGAACACTATGTGTCGTCACACAAAGTGTCTATCCATCACAACTCGAATGTGTTTCAAATGTTCCAACTTAGTCTACACAGCGGGTACAACTCATAGTACCGTCGTACTAAGAGTCACGCCAGCGGACTGCTAAACAAAGTGGTCCATATCACTTGGCATTTGGTATCTCCGCACCAAATTTAAAGAGGAATGAAAGCTTACAAATGAGCCTTAAGAGAGACATTTGGGACAATAATGGTGCTTGGAGAAGCTTGAAGTCCATGAGAGCTTGAAAACCCCTTTAATGGAGGGAATTTTGATGTAACAGGGATGTGATGATGAAGAAGAAGATGATGAAACTAACATCACACAAATGGAAATAGAAAAGAGATGCTTACAAGACCTTGATGAGCTTAAAATCATGAAGAAGATGAAGAAAATAGCTCCCCCCAAGCATAGTATGACCTTGGACTTGAGTTTTTCATGAATTTGAAGATGAAAAATGATGTTTTGGAGGTGTTTTTGTGAGGTCAACACTCCAATCCGGGAATGGAGTTTTTTGGAGAGAGAACTGAGCTTTTGAGTGTTCTTCAATGTAGAAAATGAGTGGAGGAGAAGATGATGATGATGCATATGGTGTGAGAGTTAGTGTGAGAGTGTGTATGTGTGTGTGTATGTATAAGAGTAGTCATGAGGACATTATTTTATTAATGTTGACCAAGAGGATGGTAAGAGCACTTGGGGTAAAAATATCCTTTACATGAATTGATGGGTGGAGTTGAAATAATAAAACCAATAGTAAAGGGGGTAAAAATGTAATTTTCAATTACTAACTATCACATACAAGTTAATTTTATAAATTAGAACATTTCAAACAAGTTACTATGTGTATAAGTATTAAATTCTACATTTACAAAACTACATAAATGTCCCAAGTATACCAAATAAATTTTAGATAGTATTACTCAAGTAACCAAAACTACAAAATACTCAAAAATGAACTTTTATAAAATCATAAATGTCAAAT
Source organism: Linanthus parryae (assembly GCA_023055425.1). Lineage (NCBI taxonomy): Eukaryota > Viridiplantae > Streptophyta > Magnoliopsida > Ericales > Polemoniaceae > Linanthus > Linanthus parryae. Next base: position 176,534,208 of record JALGPY010000001.1, on the reverse strand, counting down.
GACACCCTTATACTTTGAAAGGAATAATAAGTCAAGAACAAGTTTGAAATATAACTTTTTTAAAATTTTCAAATATTCTTTTCTTTTCAAAATGACCAAATAACCCCTAACTTAAATACGGGGTATTACACAGATTCCACCCAATCACTCCATGGATCGAAATCTCCACCCCAAGACAATCAATTTCGCTATTTTGACGTTACCATTTCGAACCCGGAAATCTCTCCGCCAAGCCTTCAATTCCCGATCGGGTTTCACACCCAAGCTCTCTCTCGGTCTCTCCATATCTCAATCTCTCTGTCGCACTCTCTCTCTCTCTCAGTATCTTTCTCACGCTCCCCCTCTCACTTGCTGCTCTGTTTTGCCGAAGAGAACCAAACCCAGCGCCGCCAGCGCCGTCGTTCCCCTCTGCCCTGTTCGCCGTCGTCTGTCTCTCGCTTCCGTCGTTCTCCCTCGCCGGCAAACTCAGCAGAAGTTCCTTCACCATCATCGCCACCATCGTCGCTGTCATCCTCACCTTGTTGTTTTGTTCATTCGGTAAATACCGAACCTTCATTTTTAAAGATTTATATTTCAATTGTTTGTTGTCAATTGCTGCATTGTATTCGGGAATTTGGGTATGTGAGAAATGTTTAGTGGGTTGGGTGAAATGAGAACAGAGAAATTGATGGAAGTTGTGCTCGTAAGAGCATGGTTTGGGGATGAAGTATGGGATGTGTGGGTCTGTGTGTACGTGTTGTGTGTGTGTGTGTGTGTGTGTTGTGCAGGAGGGAGTGAAGAGAAGGAACATAGAAGTTCTTTTTTGGGGTGATGTGGGTGGTCTGATAGTGGTAGGGAAGTAGTAGTAGTAGTAGATGAAGTAGTAGTAGTAGTAGTAGTAGTATACTATAATAGTAGTATATTAAAATGTTATTTTTCTTATTTAATTTTTTTATGTATATATATATATATATCATTTATTGTTTTAAGTCTGCGATCTCAGAAATGAAATGATTCGTAAATATTAACTTTTCGGATCAACCCAATTTAGAGAAGAATACACAAAATTTTATAAATTTTAATTTCCCAACACGTATAGTTGTTAATTCAAATTTTTGTTTATCTAAAACGAATCTAGTTTCTCAAATTAAGTAATTTTTTTAGAATATTAAATAAACGATTCTTTAGTGTAACTTTATTTATTTATTTATTTTTATTTTTTCTATTTTTTTTGTAAACAACTCTTCCCTTATAACATTTAATTGATAAACTTCTGTTTATAATTAATAAGTTAAAATTCAATTTTGGGAGGTTAGTGGGGTTATACTTGCATTGCATATAGGACTGTGTGTGCAATATTGTTGTGTTAGCAAAATATTGATTAGGGACAATTTCTATTGTAGATACCGAGTTCGTAGGAGGCGAGTTCGTCGAGGACCCCTACTACTAAGTTCCGTGCTGCTTCTGTTTGAAGTTCTCTCTTTCCATTTCCAAGTAAGTTATATGCACAACATCTTTAACTATCAAAATGTGTTGTTTCGTGTGCGTTATCTCAAACTTCAAATTCAATTTCTGCTTTACAATACTTTGAATTCTTTTAACGCTTTCTTACGAATGATTTGAGAAGCATGTGGTCACTATTTAAAATTGTGGTTTATTACTCCCGTGCAATCTTGAACAATAAATGAACGATAATAGAATTGGGAACGGTGTACAGAGGATGCGCGTGAAGGCTAAGGCCGGGAACACCTATGTGTGATTTCCCTAGGGCATTGTACCCTCTTATTTGCTGTGAAAACTAGGAGTACTACCTATACATGTTTAGGTCACAACTGTATAGGGGTGTCGACACTTAAGGTCTCACTAGTTCTTTTAGGGAGAATCGGGATGGACTGTGATATCCCGTAGAAGTACCCTACTTTATTATTATTCCATCGTGACCTCTCTGTCCACACCGTACCTGTTGGGGCTCGTGGATATGCCTCAACCAAATAAAAGAATAAAATGTGGTTACTGCTCATTTTACTGTTTATATTCTCGTGTTAGCCAAAAACTCTGTCTTTACGTGTTGTGGTATATTCTTACTCAGTTTTTACTGATAAAATGTTTTGCTGCGCCGGCTTTTGCTATTTTAAAACCGCAGGTTTGACTAAGCTAGCTGGGGTGGAACGCACGCACAAGTCAAAGAGTAGGATTGACTAGAACACACATTTTTAGTAGTTATTTCTTTTGGATTCAGACAATTTTTTATTATTTCTGTACAAAATTGTTGGAGGTTTCCTCCTTTTATTTCAACAAAGTATTATTTGGATTATCGTTAAGTCGAACTAGCAGGAACCATAGGATCCGGGTTGTTATAGATGGTATCAGAGCCGACGGTTCCAACGCTAGTTCGACTTTTCGATTTCCTTTAAATAAAGATTATTTATAATTGGAAACTTTTTCAAAATTTAAAATGGATATAGGAAAACTAAAACCGGAAATAAAACTAAACAAGCCGGGGATGTGGGTTAGCTTAGCCGTTGTTTTCTAGGTGTGTTGTATGATTGTCCGGAAATCCCTGTTAATTGTGAAAGGATAAATTGCTATGTTGATGCAACTTGTTCATTTGTTAGCTATCCATGTTACATATTTGCTTTAATTTCCTTAAGTTTATTTCTGTCGAGTAATGAGTGCATTACGTGGTTTTAGAACATTTCTGAGACTTCTCTTTTCTTCTTTCAGATGGCCAAACCACGTGCCCCTGCTCACCCTTCCTACATCCAGCCTGTATTTCAGCCGGAAGACTCACCCCTGCTGATGACCTACCGGGAGGGCCAAGAAACCCTTACCGAGTACTATATCCGAGTAACGACCCGGTGTAATGACTGGAGCTTCTCGAACCTTGGGGATGACCGCTTCCAGCACCCTCTCATGATAGGTCATTGCCTTCTAAACGGACTCCCCAATACCCAACCATGGTTGTGGGTGAAGGAGGATTATGAGAATTTGGTACATGAAGACGAAGATGGAAAGTTAGTTCCCAATGAGGACGGATGGAAGGTAGAGGACCATTACATATTTAGCACAAAAGTCCTACGCCAAGATTTGGAAGAAGCAGCAAAACGTCTAGACAAAGTGAAGGATCCTGAAGAAGAACCAATAGAGAAGGACGGAGAAGAGTCCGACAAGGAGCCCGATTCCGATCCTGAAGAGGAAGAGTCCGACGAGGAGCCCGATTCCGATCCGGAAGAGGAGGAGCCGGAGGAAGAGGAACAAGCACAAGAGGAAGAGATTCCCGAAGAAGAGGAAGTACCCGAACAAATTCCCGAGATATATGGAGCAAATAGACAGCCTATCCCCGCCCCTATGGACCTCGCTGCTATACACCGGCCACAGCTAGTGACGTACCAACCCGAGCATGAGACCATAGCTCAGTATTGCGCATATGTGAGAGCTATTTGCATTGCATGGAGCCATCTGGATGCCAGACATAGTCACCCGCTAACCATTTGCCACTTCATACTCCGAGGATTGCCAGATGTACACCCTTGGATAAACCTGAGGCACGAGTACCGTGATGTGCTTGTTTAGAATGCGTGGGGGGAAGCTGTACCTAATGAGTCTAGGTACAAGCACCGTGAGTATAACATATTTGAGATTAATCCACTCGAGATTCGGGGACGTATGGAGGCATTAGCAGCTCAAGCCATACAACACGAGGCAGCGCAGCAGGCGCAGGACGCCGAGAACCAGGAAGGAGAAGGTGAAGATGGCGAAGCACTGGAAATGGAAGATGACCAAGCAAATATGGACTTGGATGAAGACCTAGGGGAGGAACAAGATCAAGGTGGAAACCAAAATGAGGATGGACAGGAAGAATTTGTAGATTGGGATGCTGACATGGACGAGATTGACGATATTGAGCATGAAGAAGTCAACGAAGCGGAAGAGATTGATATTGACGCCGCTGAAATCGAGTTTATGTTCGACACTGACGATGAGGAGTAGTTCCACGCCCATCCCACCCTTAGGGTCACAGTTTATTGCATTGTTTTTATCACGAGAGTGAACGCTTAGCTTACTTTGTGTTTTGATAGTTACTTTTGAGATTGAGTTGTTTTTCTATCATTTAAATTTTCATGTGGATTATTTGATGGGTGGATCAATAAATGCTTACTGTTTTAAAACTTATGTGGTGCATGTATGTGGACTGGAATAGACTCTTTCCTTCATATCATCTACCTTGCTAAGAAGACGGACTTACCACTCCTACCCCAAATACCTATCTTCATCTCTGCCCTTAGTGAAGAAGCCATATCTTGTAATACCATGTACCTCGAAGTCAACCTAGAAGTCTTAAGAGCCAAGCTACCTTCTAATCTGATTCTTTTCGATCTTGGTAACCTAGATATCATCTTAAGTATAGACTGGCTTAGCAAAAACGAAACAACCATAGAGTGTGCCAACCAAAAGTTAGATTCCATGGACCCGAAAGGTGAACGTCTATCCTATAGGGGTATAACCAGTGGACCCAAAATCTAAATCGTGTCAACCTTAACCATCCTCTCATATGTGATGATTTATGCAATATCTCCTATACAATCCAGCACTTCGTGTGGTCCGATAAATATGGAACCCAGTTTTCCTTTATATTTAAAACAAATAACCCTTTTGTAGGTGAAACCACCATGAACACTTTGTCGCCATTCTTGAACTCCAATGACCTTTTCTTGAAATCCTCTCAAGTATCTTGTCGATCACGGACTGCCTTCATCCTTTGCTGAATCATCTGAATATGGTTTGTCAAGTCCTCGACCATTTGTTTTCCAAGAATAATCGTTTCGCTTTTGCCGCGCCAACACAGTAGTGTCCTACACTTCCTTTCGTGCAATGCTTCGTAGGATGCCACCCCTTAGCTATCATGGTAGCTCTTGTTATAAGAAAACTCGATAAGAGATAATTCGTCCACCCAGGAATCTTCAAAGTCCCAAAATGCCAGCTCTTAGCATGTCTTCCAACGTCTAAATCGTTCTTCTAGCCTTTCAATCCGTATATGAGTGAAATTTCGTGCTGAACCTTAGCTCGGTACCCATGTTCTTTTGTAACTCCTTCCTAAAATGTGATATGAAGTTTGAATCGCTATCTGAAATATTCGAGCTAAGTGCTCCGTGTAGTCTTACCACATCCTTGATGTATGCGTCTTCCATATTTTTCATGTTTCACGTGTCCTCCACAGAAATGAATCTTGCCTTCTTGTTCAGTCTATCGACGACCGTCCATATCTGGATCAACCCATTCGTCGAAACAGGTAAAGTTGTAACAAAGTCCATTGAGGTGGAATCCCATTTTCGTATCGATATCTCCAATTATTGCAACATCCCACCTAGTCTCTTGTGCTCGAATTTGACCTTTTGACAAGTCAAACACCGAAAGTTCCTTTTGACAAACTCAGCTGCTTCATTCTCCATACCTTTTCACTAAAAGTTCTCTTTCAAATCCTTTTGGCAGAGTTATGAGCTCTCTTCATAATCTTCTTTTACATCCGCACATTTCATTAGTACACACCATCTTTCCTTGAATTTCACCCTACCATCTTTCTCCACTTTGAAATCGAGTTCTTCGCCCATGTTGATTTTCTCCTCGATCTTTTGTTCGAAAGCACCCTCTTTCTGTCTTATTTTTTATCTACTTAGATTTCCATTACTATCGTCAAATTACACAGAATGTTACTCGTGTTCCTCTTCATGCAAACTCAAACCTCTAGCCTTCAAAACTCTTCGCAAAGCCTAATTGGCAAAACCCACATTGATTTCACTGTATAATTCGTATTTCAACTCAATGCATCCGCTACTACAGTTGCTTTTCTTTCGTGGTATTAATGTCGTAGCCCTCCACTAACTCTAGCCAACTTCCTTGTCGCATATTCAACTCCTTTTGCGTTAGTATGTACTTCGAGCTCTTGTGATATGTATATTTTTGCAATTCGTACCTTTGATATAATGTCTCCTGATCTTCATTGCAAACACAATGACTGCCAACTCCAAATCATGAGCAGGGTAATTCTTGTCATAAGACCGTTGTTGCCTAGAAGCATAAGCGATCACCTTGTCAGTTTTTCTTTGCATTAAAACACATCCTATCCTAGGCTTGAACGCATCGTTTTAGTTTTCAAATTCTCATCCTTCATTAGGTAACGTTAACACATGTGCTGACGTCATCATATCCTTCAGCGTTTGTATTGGGTAGACTCCATAACGTTTTCCATGACCCAAACTGAAAGCTTATGTTCCTGACCCGAGTCATATCCTTGTTGCGAGCCCGTCGAACTTGATCTCTCCCTTACCGACACCCCTTCGACCAAATTCGAGTCGAGTGACGGGGACGTCACTCATTTTAAGGGAGATGTGATTTAACAGCCCTGCATTTATTTACCCGCGTTGCCTTGTTATATGTGCACATTAGAACTGCATGCTTGCACGGGCAGAATTGATTTACGCTTGCATTTGGATGTCAAATTTATACTTGCATGGGGAGATTCGTGTTACCTTAAGCTTCGGGGACGAAGCTTTGTTTTAAGGGAGATGTGAGGTAATACCCCTGTATTTCTAGGGGGTATTTTTGGAGTTTAACAATTTTTCCAGACCGTTATGTGAAATTATAAAAGTATATATATATTTTTTTTCTACTAAATAGTTTTGTATTTACATTATTACTAGTATTATTATTATTAACAAAGAGTAGTTTAGTATTTCTCTCTTAGATCTTTCTTTCAATTACATATTTATTATAATTACTATTATGTTTGTTGTTGTTGTTATTATTGTTATTATTATTATTATCATTACTACTATTATGATTATTATTATTATTATTATTATTATATCAAGACTATATTTTTCTAGGATGACCTTTTTTTATCAGCTTGGGTATAATTATTAGCTAAGTGTAGCGGGTCGGGTAACGTTTATATCGTGTCCTAATATGTACGTAACGTTTGATTTTGTCGCATAGCGAACCACCGCGATAACTGGTGTAACCGCCACACCGTAAACAACCACCCACCATCTTCATCCCTTCCATTTTGGAGCAGAGTTCACTTCTCCTCAATTTCCGGCGAGACTTCCCCCACGGCAAGTGAGAATTTGACCTTCTCCTTGTCCGATTTCCGTCCAGATTCCACCCAATCACTCCATGGATCGAAATCTCCACCCCAAGACAATCAATTTCGCTATTTTTACGTTACCATTTCGAACCCGGAAATCTCTCCGCCAAGCCTTCAATTCCCGATCGGGTTTCACACCCAAGCTCTCTCTCGGTCTCTCCATCTCTCAATCTCTCTGTCGCACTCTCTCTCTCTCTCTCAGTATCTTTCTCACGCTCCCCCTCTCTCTTGCTGCTCTGTTTTGCCGAAGAGAACCAAACCCAGCGCCGCCAGCGCCGTCGTTCCCCTCTGCCCTGTTCGCCGTCGTCTGTCTCTCGCTTCCGTCGTTCTCCCTCGCCGGCAAACTCAGCAGAAGTTCCTTCACCATCATCGCCACCATTGTCGCTGTCATCCTCACCTTGTTGTTTCGTTCATTCGGTAAATACCGAACCTTCATTTTTAAAGATTTCTATTTCAATTGTTTGTTGTCAATTGCTGCATTGTATTCGGGAATTTGGGTATGTGAGAAATGTTTAGTGGGTTGGGTGAAATGAGAACAGAGAAATTGATGGAAGTTGTGCTCGTAAGAGCATGGTTTGGGGATGAAGTATGGGATGTGTGGGTCTGTGTGTACGTGTTGTGTGTGTGTGTGTGTGTGTGTGTGTGTGTGTGTGTGTTGTGCAGGAGGGAGTGAAGAGAAGGAACATAGAAGTTCTTTTTTGGGGTGATGTGGGTGGTCTGATAGTGGTAGGGAAGTAGTAGTAGTAGTAGATGAAGCAGTAGTAGTAGTAGTAGTAGTATACTATAATAGTAGTATATTAAAATGTTATTTTTCTTATTTAATTTTTTTATGTATATATATATATATCATTTATTGTTTTAAGTCTGCGATCTCAGAAATGAAATGATTCGTAAATATTAACTTTTCGGATCAACCCAATTTAGAGAAGAATACACAAAATTTTATAAATTTTAATTTCCCAACACGTATAGTTGTTAATTCAAATTTTTGTTTATCTAAAACGAATCTAGTTTCTCAAATTAAGTAATTTTTTTAGAATATTAAATAAACGATTCTTTAGTGTAACTTTATTTATTTATTTATTTTTATTTTTTCTATTTTTTTTGTAAACAACTATTCCCTTATCACATTTAATTGATAAACTTCTGTTTATAATTAATAAGTTAAAATTCAATTTTGGGAGGTTAGTGGGGTTATACTTGCATTGCATATAGGACTGTGTGTGCAATATTGTTGTGTTAGCAAAATATTGATTAGGGACAATTTCTATTGTAGATACCGAGTTCGTAGGAGGCGAGTTCGTCGAGGACCCCTACTACTAAGTTCCGTGCTGCTTCTGTTTGAAGTTCTCTCTTTCCATTTCCAAGTAAGTTATATGCACAACATCTTTAACTATCAAAATGTGTTGTTTCGTGAGCGTTATCTCAAACTTCAAATTCAATTTCTGCTTTACAATACTTTGAATTCTTTTAACGCTTTCTTACGAATGATTTGAGAAGCATGTGGTCACTATTTAAAATTGTGGTTTATTACTCCCGTGCAATCTTGAACAATAAATGAACGATAATAGAATTGGGAACGGTGTACAGAGGATGCGCGTGAAGGCTAAGGCCGGGAACACCTATGTGTGATTTCCCTAGGGCATTGTACCCTCTTATTTGCTGTGAAAACTAGGAGTACTACCTATACATGTTTAGGTCACAACTGTATAGGGGTGTCGACACTTAAGGTCTCACTAGTTCTTTTAGGGAGAATCGGGATGGACTGTGATATTCCGTAGAAGTACCCTACTTTATTATTATTCCATCGTGACCTCTCTGTCCACACCGTACCTGTTGGGGCTCGTGGATATGCCTCAACCAAATAAAAGAATAAAATGTGGTTACTGCTCATTTTACTGTTTATATTCTCGTGTTAGCCAAAAACTCTGTCTTTACGTGTTGTGGTATATTCTTACTCAGTTTTTACTGATAAAATGTTTTGCTGCGCCGGCTTTTGCTATTTTAAAACCGCAGGTTTTGACTAAGCTAGCTGGGGTGGAAAGCACGCACAAGTCAAAGAGTAGGATTGACTAGAACACACATTTTTAGTAGTTATTTCTTTTGGATTCAGACAATTTTTTATTATTTCTGTACAAAATTGTTGGAGGTTTCCTCCTTTTATTTCAACAAAGTATTATTTGGATTATCGTTAAGTCGAACTAGCAGGAACCATAGGATCCGGGTTGTTATAATGGATCCAAGTACCGAACATAACGGAAGGCCGTTAGCTTCACCCCCTCGATGTAGTTACGTCTTGTCGTCCCGAATCCACCTGGTGCCATCACGAACCTTCCTAATATAAAACTTTCGAGCCGAACACCACCAGATTTAGCTTAAATTTGGGCATATATTTGGCTCATACAGCATTGAAGTCAGCACCACCGGAAAATCCACCTCCCGATATAAATAAAATGTGAACCAGAAGAAAGTAACAAAAACTTGTTTAAAGGAGAATCAAAATCTTCCCAGAAAGTTTACCCTAAAATCGAATACAAACTTCATTTCATCCATCTACCACCTACGTACAAACGCCTTTGACCACCGTCCCCGTATCTTCTTTAAACCCCAAGAGATGATGAGGTCTAGAGAGAGGTTTCTCACTCTACGCAAATTCAATAGTTTGTGTAGAGCTACGGAGACCATCGTCCCCGTATCTTTCTTGTAATTTTGTAACGAAAAAGGGCCTTTAAGTTGCTTTTGGTTGATGAGGCCGCTAATTCAATAGTAACACGCGATTTTCACTCGGTCATTTAGAAGATAGATTTGTTGGTTTGTCAGGAATTATTACTTTCGGTGAGAAACTTCATTTCATCCATCTAACACCTACGCAAATCTCCCACTCCAGACTCTTTCACAATGTGGAGATGGTGGCAAGAATTACAAGAAAGAAAAGAGTGTCTCTGGAGATAGAAAGCTAGAAGCCAATGGTTAAAATATGGGGATGCAAATACCAGATACTTTCACACCCTAGCAGCTATAAGGGGTAAGAGAAATAGAATTGAATCAATTCAAAAAATTGATGGCAGTTGGTGTGAGAAAAAAGAAGAGATATATCAGGAATTCATCACTTATTTCAAACACCTGTTTGAAAGTGACTGTGAAGATCCCCCTGATTGGCTCAAGGAGTTGGTTCAAGAAGAAGTTTCTGAGGATGATTGGTCCAAGATCACAGAGACTCCCACAAATGAAGATATTTATGAAGTTCTATTCCGAATGGGTAGCTACAAATCTCCAGATCTTGATGGAATGTCAGTGTTTTTCTTCAAACGCTACTGGGATATTGTTGGATATGACTTCTGCAACACAGTTAGGAACATATTCCCAACAAGTACAATGCCAAACCATCTAAATGCCACTTTCTTATCTCTCATTCCGAAAATGGTTTCTCCCCTAAAAGTCAAACACTGTAGGCCAATTAGCCTTTGCAATCTGATCTATAAGGTGATCTCAGAGATCTTGGCTAATAGAATCAATCTTTCTTGGAAAAGATCATTTGTCCCTTACAAGCAGCATTTTTCCTTGAAGAAATATACAAGATAATGTAATTCTTCTTCATGCAATCCTCCATACTATGAGTAAGAAGAAAGGTAAAGGTGGTTGTGTTACCATTAAATTGGATATGGAGAAAGCTTATGACAGATTAGAATGGGGGTTGATCAAGAAAATGCTGAGTTGGCTAAACTTCCCTCGGAAATTTTGTGATTGGATTTACACTTGCAATAGCTCTCCAAGTTATTCTATTCTCATCAATGGAGGCTCTACATGTTATCTCAAAGCTAGTAGATGGATTAGGCAGGGTGACCCCATATCTCCCACACTGTTTATTTTGTGTTCGGAGCTGTTATCCAGAATTCTTAGATATGCTAACTCAAATCGTTGGATTAGTGGGGTTAAGTTGTCAAGACATGGTACACCTATTCATCACCTTATGTTTGCAGATGAATTGATAATTGTAGCCAAAGATGATACTAGTCAAGCCAAGTACATCAATCTATGTCTCCAACTGTATGAAGAAGCTTCAGGGTAAAAAGTCAGCAAGGAGAAGTCAACAGTCTTCTTCGGTAACAACATTAAAGGAGACCAAAGAAGAGAAATTAGAGCAGAACTTCAACTTAAGCAAGGGAATAAAGAAGCTTTATATCTGGGAGTGCCAATGTTCATCAGGAAATGTATATCTGCTTCTTTTAACTTTGTTGTGGAAAGATTAAACACTAGAATTGCAGGTTGGATGACCAAGCTTCTCTCTTACCCAAGTAGACATATTCTTATAAAGGCCACAACTAGTGCAATTCCCACATACCCTATGTCTATGTTCATTTTACCCAATAAGATTCGAGGACTCGTAAGTTCTGCTCAGGCTAAGTTTTTGGTAGGGAGACAATGACAATAGCAAAAGAATCCACTGGTGGAGTTGGGAGAAGCTTTTTTCAGGAGGCCTTGGATTCAAAGAAGAAGAAAAAATACAGTTTTAGCCTGGTAGGCAAGCTTGCTTGGGCTGTTTGGTGCAAGGAAGATAAGTTTTGCGTCCAAGAGTTAAGGAAAAAATACTGCAAAATTATTGTTTTTCAAATAGTGGAAAAGAATAGTGATAGTGACTCTATTTTGTTATATATGGCTCATTGCACTTTGTTATTATCGATTGTGCACAACACCCAACGAACAAAACTTTATGCTAACAATTGCGTTTATTGGTATGATAGAATCATAGAAGTTTGAAATATCATGTCCGCATTAACGTATACAACACCACTTACAAACTATGAGAAAACAATCAAATGATGGGTTAGCCACAACATCTTAATAGGTCAAGATTTAGTTTACTCTATTCACAAGTACTATCTCTCAGCCTAAGTTTGGGGCTCTTGAACTGGATGTTTCAAAAGCATTTGATAGAGTTAGGTGGGATTTCTTAGAACACGTTCTTAATCAAATGCACTTTCCTCGAAGATTCATTAGACTCGTCATGCAGTGTATCTCTACAGTCTCCTATCAAGTTCAAGTTAATGGCTCAGTTTCTAAGTCATTTAAACCCAACAGAGGCCTTGGACTAGGGGATCCACTGTCTCATTTTCTCTTCTCTTTGTGTGCTGAAGTTTACTCAAGCACTCTCACTAAGGCCCAGGTGGATGGTCTAATCCAAGGCATCCATTTTAATAGACACTCAACTATCACTCATCTCCAATTTGCTGAAGACACCCTCATATTCTTTAGGATAACTCCCAATCTGGGAAGCATTCTTAAAAGCATTCTAGACAACTATGCTAGGCAGTCTGGTCAAGATATTAATATCAACAAGTCTTCTCTGTTCTTTAGCCGAAACTGCAGTTCTGAAGATAAAAGAATAATCACTGATTCTCTAAGTGTGATTAAAAAATCTAGTATAGGCACTTATTGGTAATTACTCTTAATCAGAGGCGTAATAACTCTGCAATAATTAAAGATACAATTAAAAAATCATGGATAGATGCTCAGGATGGTGTGGTCCTTTGCTCAACTTTATAGGAAGAAGCATACTTATTAAGTCTATCCTTGATAGCACTTTAGTGTTTCCTATGTCTTTCTGTTCCTTCCCTATTAAACCTTGTAATGTTATTACTTCTATTTTAGCTAAATTTATTTGGTTTGGTAACACCTCTAGCAAAAGGATTCATTGGCTCTCCTCGAATTTTTACGCAACAAGACTGGTAGAGGGGCCTAGGTTTTAAAAATGTTTCATGCTTTAACCAAGCCTTAATTGCTAAAAATAGTTGGAGAATGATGTCCTCTCCCAATACTCAGTTCAGCAAATATTTCACTTCTAAATATTGTAAAAGAAAGCCTTTTCATGTTGTCAAAGCTAATCATGTTGCCTCTCTTGCCTGGAAAACCATCTGTAAGGGAAGAGAAACTCTCTCTTTGGGGATGGAAGATTGCCAATGGCTCTAACATTTGGCTTCGCTCAGGTGGTTGGATTGATTATGTTCCTGCTGGCTCTATTAAGGAATGTCTTAATACTACTGATACCTCATGCAATTTTAAGAAAGTTTCTCAGCTTCTTACTCAAGGCAATGGGGGGAACTTTTCTTGGTGTCAAGCTACTATCCAGCGGTTGTTCTCTAAATGGATGGTTGGTCTTATTTTAAAGCAGCACATATGTGCTGATGTTAGTACTGATACCCCTTTCTGGATGTCAACCGCCCATGGAGTCTTCACTGTTTCTTCAGCTATTCTCCTCTTAATTACATCAACTCTTCCCCTAACACTTCTTCTTCTAAAATTCAATTTAAACACATTAGTCATAACTTTAATTGGAAAAAACTTTGGAAAAGTGGCCTTTAATACAATATTGTTGGCCTCCTACGGGGTATTCTTACTGGTTCTCTCCCTACCCTTGACAATCTTCATGCAAGAATAAAGAATTGTCCTACTTTGTGTCATTCCTGTCATCTTTATCCTGAAAATCATACTCATATTTTCTTAACTTGCTCGTGGTTTATGGCAAAAAGCTCACATATTTATTCATAGTAGTCTATCTAGTAATTTCCATAACTGGATTAAAAGCTGGTTAAGTCCACGAAAGATTTTGCACTCTAAGACTAACTGACATTGGCCTCCAGCAACTTTATGGACTTTCAGGTTAGCCAGAAACAAGTTGATATTTCACAATGAAGACTTCACAGTGACTCGATTGTACCATCAAGCTCAGGATTAGTAAGGCAATTAAGGCTGCTTGTTCTTGAATTTTGAAGTGTTCTAATTCTATTTCATGTTAGATGTCTCGGGCCAAGTGGAAGTGGCTATCTCTGATGCAGTGTCTAGTTGGGTGAATGCCAAGGATCAGTTTGCTGCCTCTTCTCAAGCTTTTCCAGTCTCTGATGCAAAGCCTCTACCAGTGCTTCCTCCAGTTGCTACAACTTCATCTTATCTCCCAATTTTTGCTTTGCCAGTTCAAGATCTTGGTGGCACTTCTTCTTCAGTCAATGTTGGCTCCTCTGCTCCAGAAGTCCTCCCTGGAAGCTGCTCTCATGGTCCTTCTGCTCTTCTCAGTGCTGCAGATGTTAGGAGTGTAAGGAAAACCGAATAAACCGGTCAAACCGACCGAACCAAACCGAAATGTTAGGTTTTGGATGGTTTTTTTGGATGTTCGGTTTATCAATGGTTCAAATGTTCACAAACCGGTCTATTCGGTTTGGTTTTTGGTTTGTTAAAATATCACACCGCACCGAACCGAACCGGACCGATATGTGCTTAACGTACATTTAATCTAATGTATATTTGTTGGGTTTTGACGTAGGTAACGCAGCGGAATAACAAAAATTAATCCTACTCAAAGCCCACCAAGGATCACAGGAAGAGACATCATAACATGATTAAGGACATAGAAGATGTGTACCTTTTGATTTGTGAGATCACACGAAGAATGATGTCCTCGTCTCTACGGTTGATCCACGTCTAGAGGTGAGATCTAGATTCTTCCTTCCTCAAGTGCTAGCTTGAACCTTGGAGGAAGAGGGATGAAGATCAAAGCAACCAAGCAACAAGGCAACGAAGGAGGGGCGGCCTCCCTTCTTGCCGTCGGGTAGGGGGCGGACGAGGGCTAGGGTTTCGGCCCTAGCTCTTGTCTTGCTCTCTCTTTTGCTCTCTCCCACTCTTTGTGTGTTATGACTAATAACTCATGTAGTGGGAAGGAAGCTAGAGCCTCCTTTATATACTCCAACAACTCCTTGTTGTTTCCATAAAAGAGTTTTCTTATTCTAGTAGGACTAGAACTATTCCCTTCCTTGCAAATTAGTCCTACTAAGTTTGCAAGGTGTTGCACAATGATCCTTCTATTAATTAATCCATATTAATTAATCCCAAATCTAGCTCTACTCTATTTGACGTGTGACCCCATAGGTTTCTATATAGTTGGTAGTAACTATTACTAACATGGAGCGGTGTCTAGCAACACATCCATGCAACCCAACCAATAGAAATAGTCAGTGATCCCGACAAACCTTTGTGCCCAATATGTCATATTGCATTATCCCTTTGTCTCCATATCCGGATTGGACACGAGACATAAATAGTCACACTCGTATATCCAATCCATAGTTCCTCGATCCTGGGAATATGCTTATGCTTGCAGATAACATTAATATCTCCATATTAATTTATCTGAGTCTGGCCAGACATTCAATAAGCCTCATCCCTCGAGTGGCCGTGGATATTTACTCCTATTATGTAGGAGGGACAAATCCTATCTACATCACTACGATCTCTAAGCTTGCTTCCTATCACGCCCGACAGCCACCTTTATGATTACCCAGTTACGGTGTAACGTTTGATAACATCAAAGCGCAATATTTCACAACTAGAGTATCTAGTGACTTCAAGTCTAAGGATTGCAATAATATTAGCACTACGAAAAGCGATTGTGACTTCACATAATCTAATGTATCCTTTTCGTCGTGGGTCAATCCAGTATGCCATTACTCCTAATGCATACCCATGTGTTAGACTTGATATCTCCATATCAATCTACCCACATACTAGTCTATATTTGATTGTCCTATTAATCAATATAATGGACTAGGGATATTTAAGATAAATAACACAATTTATCTAAGGACTTCATTATATTAAATATCGCCATAAATAATAAATGAATATTCTAGCCAAAACTTTGTTCATACTAAATCTACGATTGCCTCTAGGGCATCTATTCCAACAATATTGCATAAAGTATATTAAATAATCTATAAAAGAGAAACACGAGTAGATAGAGTAATTTAAAACGATTATATTAATCTTAATCTTCCTCATTTCTCTCAAGTTTCATCATATTTTCTCTCTAAAATGATAGTTGTGCATATTTTCTAAGTATATTTAATTTATTTTTCACTTAAAACTTGAAATTTGTTGACAAAGTAGTGTTATAATATCCATTCAATAATTTTTATGCAAACCGACCGCACTGAACCGAACAAACCGATGTTTTTAGGTTCTGTTTGGTTCGGTTAATCCTTTCAAATGGTTTGGTTTGGTTACAAAATTAGTAAACCGATGTATTCGGTTCGGTTTATGATTTTAGCAAAAACCGCACCAAACCGAACCGCTTACACCCCTAGCAGATGTGGAGCTGCCTCCTTTCCCTGAAAGCTCAGTGGCTGCAATACTATTGTTCCTTTCATTATGGATTAGTGTGGTTGTAATTGATGCTCCTAGTTGTGTTTTTTCTCTTCCGTTGCTTAGGCGGTTGGTTCTCTATGGATGCTATCTTAGGGCTAGTTTGGGAATGCTGTGGCGGTGGTAGAAAGCCGCTGTGTGAAAACACAGTAGAAAGCTGTTGTGAGTTCTTGATAAAATGTTGTTTGGTAAATATTACGTGGAAGCTGCTGTGATATATTGATATAGTAATTTTGTGTTTGGTAAAATCAAATGTGAGGTTACTGTGAGGGTAAAATGACAAAAATATATGACAAGTGTCATTTCCGGAAAGATAACTATTGATATTTAAAAAAAATTAAGGTCAAAATCGGTTGTAGATAAATTAATCAAAAGCACTTTCTAGAAAAGCATCTCCCCCCTTGCTTCCTGAAAACTGCTGTGGGGCAGCAGAAATTGTCCGAAAAAACAGAAATTTTATTTTTACCAAACACTCTAAAACTGCTTCTGTTGTCAGAAAGCAGTTGTGCTGGCAGCAAAAGCATTCCCAAACTCACCCTTAGTTTGGTTTGTTGTTCTCCGAGGATTGGGGTCTTTTGGTTGGTCGATGTTAGTGTGGGTTGTCGTAGGGCGGTAGGTTTGCACGTTGTTATTTAGTATATCTTCGATGTACTTGCTAGTTATTTTATTTAAGTTCTTTATCCCCTCAAAAAAAAATAAAACTATAAAATATATAAATCTGTAAACAATAATACTCGAGCAAATAAGAAGATTGGCGAGAGTAAGGGAATTGTCGATCATGAAAAAATAATGCGGCCGTGTATGGTTCTCTTTGCAATAAACTGGTGAACAGAATGTCGAGCTAATTATTACTCCCGTCTTAATTAAGATTGGTTTTGGTTTAAGAGTGCGCCAACTCATCTACACGGATAGATTTTGATGCACTCAGATTGGTACTACTAATTGGAAGGAGGGGGTATGAATAGGGTGGATTCATTTGACAAACGACTTCTCATCTAAGCGACTCCGAAAAACAGCTACGGCAAGCCATAGAAAAGTGTGAAACAAGCAAGCGCTATATAGGCAATTGATTCTAAAACTTTTTTTTATACAAATGAGTGCTACAAAGCACTAAAACTCGTTTCCTCCGTCTCTAGAATTGGAATGAGCTCTGTAGAGAGGCTCCATATTTTTCATCAAAATATGGCTCCATATAATTGTTGACTCTCCAACAGGTTTCAATTCACTGTCATGTTTTGCCAATTCATGTGCATCAAAACACATTCCACCTTGCAATGAGGGATGCAATGCACCTTCACTGACCCAGTAATATGATGTCTTTTAGAGGTTCATCTGAAGCACAGTGATCACCTTCGCAGTGGCAGGAGCCACAACAATGGCAATGTAACAGCCATCATACTATTAGTGTGCTGCTACAATATAACCACAATGACACAATTGTTTGCTATTTTACCTAAGGAACATATCATCATCAGAATTCGAAATAACTGGTACTCTGGCACGCATTGATGACTCTATGTTGTTACTAACATGTTTAAGTGTCTACTAACTTCAGAAATTGACTTGATACAACTCTAAGAAGTAAAAACAGGCAAATGATAGTGCCAAATAATTCCGGAACAGACGATACAAAATTCAGTAACTGATTCTTGTTGAAAACATGAAGGACAGCAAGCAAAAAAAAGTGACATGTTTCACGATATCTTCTATTACAGCCCCCTTCCTATAAACTAAAACAGCTACGAAACAAAATCCTCAGTAGAGGCGCTGTGGCTTCCCCATGGTACTCTTCACATTCAAGCACTTGACCTGAAATTCAAATACACAATAGACACAGTCAAGAGGCCAGAAACTTTCTTACAAAGAAGGAACATCATTTTTCTTTATTCATCAGAAATTTAGAAAAAACATAGCAAGAGTCGTACAAAACAGGACTTGAAGGCTAGGTCCTAAAACTAATGTGCGAGAGTAATTTTAATATCAATTCAAATAGGTCAGATGTAAATATAAACAGCTGCGGGAAGAGAATAAGAATTGTTGCGCAAGATATCACTAGCTAAAACCAGCAAACAGGCTAATAACACAAGCAAGATGCAGATCATTCCCAAGGAAAGATAGATAAACAGATTCTTTTTATCCAATCAAATTATCCTTGATATAGTAACCAAAGGGAAGCATGTGGTATTATAAAACCCTAATCAAGTGACTGAGGACATGCTCAAATCATGTTCATGTGGAATAGAAAGTTTCAGTGTTAGTGATAACTTCTTGCATTCGAGTAGTAAACAATAGTACGTAAGAAAAGCAAACTCACATTTTGCCAGTTCTTCTTCAACAAAGAGACGAGGAAGTTCACACTCATCTGCAAATTTTGGAAGATCTGCTTCTCGTCCATACCGAGGTTGCCAATAGCAACTCCCATGCAGAGCACCTTCTTAAGCTGGAACTTCACTGTTGCCTTGATCTCATTGACTTTGGCGTCAAGGGATTCCTGGTGGGTGACAAGAGTGGGGAACTTACCTACACATTAGCATCAAGCAACAACACACCCATAACATCAGCAAGGTAACAGCTTGATAAACATAAGCTACTGGGAAAGCAGAGTCAAGTCTATTACTTCACAAGAATGCTACATTCAGAGTCGAAAATTAGCATGTGTTTCATAAGACATGATTTGTTCCTTGTGGGATTAGTTGGCGGAAAGGCTCAGCTTGACTGACTAGACCATTTGCTATAAGGCCTGTTTTGGACAATTATTGCTAAGAGGTGGTAGCATCAAAGAAAATTAACCCAAGTGTGATATTACGCATCTTGGAATCTTTGGTCATTAATTACAAAATCATTCACAATGGAAGATGAAACAGTATTCACAACGGAAGATGCAACAGTGCAAGGTATATAACGACTAATAAACAGGCACATAAACGGAAAGGCAATATAACGCGTACATGCAGTTGCTAAGCAATGTATGATACAAGAAATTATACCTGCTTTGTTGAGCCCTGGGCCAAGGAGACGGGGAATCTGTTTGATGACAGCTTCAGATGCCAAAAATGCATGGTACTTCTTGGCAAGTTTCTTAACAAGTTTCTTGTTCTTGTTGAGCTTCTTCAACCCTTCGACGTCCATGTACTCCAGGCCAATCTTGGTAGCCTGAAACCCATCAAAGGTACGATTTAGAACACAACAAAATGGGGATTGGCCAATAGTAAAAATCCAAGTGAAAATGAGTTTCATCATTTACTAGACAACAATGATCAGTTTATAAAATAGTATAATCCAACGAGTCAAATGTATGATTTAGAACACAAAGAAATGGGGATTGGCCAATAGTATAATCCAAGTGAAAATTTAG
The DNA here is from genome assembly GCA_023055425.1 of Linanthus parryae. Lineage (NCBI taxonomy): Eukaryota > Viridiplantae > Streptophyta > Magnoliopsida > Ericales > Polemoniaceae > Linanthus > Linanthus parryae. The sequence continues at coordinate 176,514,541 of JALGPY010000001.1, read as the reverse complement.
TTTCATCATTAACTGGACCACATTGATCAGTTTATGAAATAGTATAATCTAATGATCGGTACTCGCAGTAGCTAGAATCTTATTATTCACAGCAAGTATAGTATACTATCCGAAACTAGCGGTTAGAAGTTTATATCCCAATATAGACCACAGCACATAAATCGGGAACCCAACATTAAACCGCTTGTTGCCACGCAAAAATATGTACGTCTTTTACAAGATGTATATTTGCTAGTTTTATTACCTATCCACAAAATCATGGAATGGCCATTTCAATCTTCAAAAGACATCAAGAGCAAAACATTCAGACAAATTTTTACACAAATAGATCCAATTACCAACTATGTTTACATTTGCTGTGCATCTTTAGAATCACAACAACCCATGTTTTGAATACACTAACTAACATCAAGAATCAAACATTCATCCAATTACTGCATGACAAATACCAAAACGCTTCCTATCTCCATAAACCAATCTACATTTAAGCTAGCATTTACTGGGTAACTAACTACAAGCTATCACATAAAACCACAAAAATGCTAAAATTAAACCCCATTGCTGAGCAGAACACTTCATCTCCTCCAAGATGCACATTAAATCACCAATTTCTACCTATTTTTCAATAAACCAATGTACATTCAAGCTAGCATTTACTGGGTAACTAACTACAATCTATCACATAAAACCATAAAAAACCTAAAATTAAACCCCCATTGCTAAGCAGAACACTTCATATCCTCCAATATGCACATCAAAACACCAATTTCTACCTATTTTTAAATAAACCAAAGTACATTCAAGCTAGAATTTACTAGGTAACTACAATCTATCATATAAAACCATAAAAAAAAACTAAAATTAATCCCCATTGCTGAGCAGAACACTTCATATTAAATCACCAATTTCTACCTATTTTCAAAATCAAAAGAAGATCAAAAGCATACCTCTTCAACGTGCTGGGCATCTCCAAGCATGCACACCTTCATCTTAGGACGAGGGACGTGAGGCAACTTCACGGAGCCACTGAAACGCTTGTCCTTTTGGGGATCGTAGTTCTTCAGCCCAATCTGGAGCTCAATCGTCTCGTTGAAGTTACGCTTCTTCTCCTGCGCGCCGGCGACCACCGCGGCGATGACCTCCCTGATGTTATCGCTCGTGAGCTTACTGCAATCACAAACATAAATTGCTCAAATCCATCAGAACAGTTCTAGTTTGTGAAATGGAATCGATGGATTTGAGTTTGTGCATACCTCATGATTGAAGCTTCCTCTTTCCTTCAGATGAATCTACACTGTAAATACACGAAAACGAGAGGAAAGTGGTGAATTGGAATCTATGGAACGAATCAAGAACAGGAGTGAAAGGTTCGAAAATGGCGAAATACAGAGAGGACGAGAGGGTACCTGGTGACTTCGACGGCCGATGAGCGAGCAAGAATAAGCGGAGGTTAGGGTTTGCGATATATAATAGGGTTTTGCAGAGAGAACCAACCCTAAACACGCGTGGGCCTGAAATGAGAATAAGGCCCATTTTTATTGTGAGGCCCGTTTTATATTGTTCTATACACCAACGACTTTCCTTTATATATTTATTCCAGCAATATTATCATTTTTTTGTCTAATGAGTACCAGTCTGTCCCAGCTCTTTGTTCCCAATTTGACTTTTGTCACTATTTACTGGGTCACTTTGACCCGGTGACTTGAATAGCAAACCGATGTAATTTTTTGATAATTTTTTCATGGTGTTGTAGAGTAACAGTTGCTCTATAATATAGTGAAAAAATTATCAAAAAATCGTATTATTTTGCTATCCAAATCACCCGGTCAAAGTGACTCAGATACAAGTCAAAAAAATCAAATGAGAACAAAGAGTTGGGACAGACTGGTAGTTCTATTGTGGTGTTGTCAATAATTAATTTTTTTTTTAGAAAAACTATTGGGTCTTGTATTACATCAAGGCCAAAAGAAAATTACATCGAGGCCCAAATCTTTGATGGCGAATTGGACGGATTATCTAAACACGTCTCCTCGTCGTCTAAATTTAGGGCATGTTGTGCAAACAAGTATGACACACCTCATTTGCTTCTCTTCTTATCCACCACAATTGCACTTTCCTGAACAAATGCTCATTATCACAGACGCTTTGCCGATGATGTTGTCGTACTCAGATGTCGTTGACTATGTCCATCATGCTTCCATACTCTTTCAGACGTCTGATGATGTTCTTGGCGTCAATTTTGGTTATGAGATCACTGAAATCCATCTCCGATACAAGCTGAAGGCCATCGGATTTGCAACGGCATATGTTATCGCCGGTTAACGGAAAATATTGGGTTCTCTTGACAAGTCCGGCATTAAAATCACCGTTGTTGCATCTGATGACAACGTATATACAAGCCTTTTTGGCTATCTTCCACCCATGCCCCGTCAACATTCTTTTTATACTAGTGCGGATCTGGGGTCTATGGGAGGCTCACATGTGGTTGGAAATGCAATGCGAACTTGTTGCAATTTTTTGTGCAGTTAATTATTTTTTCGCCATTTCACCTATATCTTGTGCAGTTGCTTCTTATTTGAAGTAGATAAAAATATCTTTTACAATTTGATGATGTAGGCTCCAAGTCATTCTAGTTGTTGCCCAAATTAGGTCAATCATGATTAACCGTTTCATCCTCCTTTATGCATTTTTTGCACGTTATAGGAATTGTCAACTCCTCTTATTTATTATATTATCATTAACATGCGGACATTGTTCACGGCTCTTTTGAAGAGAAAAATATATTTTACAATTTGTTGCTTCCATAGAGTTTTTAGTTAATTATTAACTCTCATTTATAAGCTTTCTCCCATGTTCTCAACATTGTAGCAATTTTACATCTAGTTGTAACAATAAACGCTCCATTTTATTTATAGGACCAACGTTGTTTATCCCGGCGAGCAATTTGTTGTGGAGGTATTATTCACACTTATTCATTGTCAATTTCAAATAACTTTATTTGTAACTTCTCCAAATCCGTGTTCTGGGACAATGTTGTATACTACATATATAGGTTCACCTGTATTGCTCGGACTATTTTGTTTATTTGTAAACTATGAGGTTGAGGTACCCATTTATGTGTACACACATCAATCCCCCTGTTCCTAATTCTCCAGTAACTACATCTTCGAATCAAATCATTGCCTTGTAAAATTTCTCTGCGTGCGAAGGAAGCCTGGTTATGCCTTCAATTTTGAGTAAAGTTGAACTTGAATAATTTTACTTTTTAGATCTGGCTCACTATGGATTCTGGATGGGTAATGAGCTTCAAGCATGTATTTCTAGCAAGAGATATTGAAGTTCTCGAATCTTTAAAACCAATACATCCATGATTTTAAATAATGTTCTCCGATTCTTGACGAGTAGCAATAGGCAGAAGAAAGCAACTCATTGCATTATTTGGGATTGTCTGAGCAACAATTTTTATAAATACATCTTTACGTGTTGCTGTTAAGCTCGTTGCCTTTAATTGTGTTACTTGTCGACTAACCAGTTAATAATCTGGTGGAAAGTAATTTTTTTTTTTTGCTTACGAATTATTTTAGGAAGGCCTATATAGTTTTCGTGATTTTCTACTAGCTGAAACCCGCAATGTTGGCTAAGGATATGTCTTTCACCTCGAGGTACTTTGTCAGTAAAAACTGCAGGTGACTTCTCAAGATAAACTTTTATGTCGAGGCATTCCTATAGATATGTAATAAGTGTAAGAAATTCGTAATTTGGCCCTACATGGCCTTAGGAAATAGGAGTCTATCAACGACAAAAAAAAAGTGTGAAACCGTACAACCCTCTCTAGATGCCGGAACTTCAGATTTTTTTATCACCTAGTACTGCTTTTCTGAGACCTCGGGAGAGTGATTCGCTCACTAACAATAATAGGTACGATGACAGTGGGAAGCTCTGACGTAACCCACCATCGTGTATAAATTCTTATTATGTATGGATATTTACTATCTTAGAGTATCTCGTTGTTGTGACACAATTCATTAACAAGCCTATATATTTCATGCCCAAATCCAAACAAACAAGCACTGTCTCGAAAAAAATCCATTCAACACGGTCATATGACTTGCTCATATCGACCTTGAGTGCCACGAAGCATATTTTATCCCTTTCTTTGTATAAGCTCTAACACAGCTAAACATTTGATATAACGAGGGTGACAAAAGTAATAACGTATATGCAAACAATTAAGAACGAGGCACGAAATTTAACATGGTTCACTAAAAGATCAATTGGCTACATGCACAACGAAAAATTACGCCTTTTTACCATGTGAGAAACACTCGAAGACATCCACGATACACCACACCCTAATGCACACGGTGCACACACACCCACACCACATCCATACAAAGTGTGTGAGCACTTACACTCCTTATATGGGCGTAGGAAAATCCTATCTTGCAGCCCAAGTAAGCCAAAACTATCCATAACAGAGAAGGAAACAACCCTATCCGCCTTGGTCCAAGTCAACGAAGATGACCGACCATCTTGATCGTGCGAGCTCTAGGCTTTCCTGATAGTTGTAGTTTTGATTCTCCTTGCTTCTCGGCTTGATCATTGCCTTGTTGCTTCTCTAAACCTGATAGACATTTGAGCTATACCAACAAATCTCCACCTTAACTCAAATTGTCATAGTAACCAGAATCCTGGTCGACTCTTAGTTGCTTCTATTTAAAACAAAGCTCCACATTGCCTCTAATCCTCTCAACCACCATACCCCCGACCGAATTCATCACACCTTAAAATAAAAAGCCACGTCTTCTCCGCACCAATTGGATGATCTTCATACTCACAAATGGTCTTCTCTGATGTTCTGCAGCACTGTGCAAAACCATACCAGATGTTCCACACCTATATGCATAACCGATTCGCCAGGCGTTGCTCCAACTCTCATCAGTTCATGTAACGAGTGCACCCATAATTGCTCAAACTCCCACGAAGTTCCTGCAACAAATATATAGGATGTTTCACCAACTCCCAACGAGTTCCCGCAAACAATGTGCAAAGAAGTTTCTCCCGCAGCAACGCCCTACTATGAGATGCTCGCCATACGCGATCATATGCAAGATAGATCTGCGCAAACCGCGACAGATTCACGCCACATATGCGTGCCACATGCCCCTCGCAGAGACCCAGATTGCTCATCGTCAAGAGCCCATATATCCCCCAAGGGGCTCAGATGATGGATGTGTGTGCGCCCCCTTTTTCAGATGCCCATGGGAACTAACTACCTTGCTGAAAAGCACGCGTCTTGATTCGTCATAGAATGAAGTTGTTTATCACAGTAAACGATCGATCTTGAGTCGTGAACGTGACATTGTTCTTCGTGGAAGCTTCAAAACCCTAGCTCGTCACACCTGTTCCGCCTACTCCACATGAATCGTGAAACCATATATTTGAATTAACTAAAATGTGAAACCATAGCTCTTAGCACCACTTCAATCTTGGAAGGCCGAATATGAATTTGAGCATGTTCCGTGCACTAAATGTAGCAAGCACCAGGGGCGGACCTACTAAGGGGCAAGGGGGGGGGGGGGAATTGCGCCCCTGAAATTTAAAAATTTCTACTAGTATGCATATTTTTTTTATTTTTTATGAGTAATTATGAAGATATATATAATTTTGCCCCCCTGGATTTCAAATCTGCCCAATTGCCCTAGAGGTTAGTTGTGATGGTTATAAAGTCATAGTTCCTGGGTTCGAGTCTCATCTCAGACGATATATTTTGTTTCAGTTTTTCTTTATTTATTTATTTTTTTTATTTTTTTTAACTATTATTCGGGATTGGGGAAAAGTGCTGACAAAGGATAAAAAAACAATTAATGTTAAAAAAGGAAAAAAGTAATTAGAGAAAGGCAAAGTCGAGCCCTGCCCTCTGGACGAGACGACGACGAAGGACGGAAGGAGCAGAGCCCTCTGCGACTGCGAGCACCTGCGTCGATCGCCGGCCACCTCATCGCCGGACGCAGAGCAGATACCCGCAATCGTCGATTCGCCGACCACATCATTGATAACTCCGTTTTCGGAGTTATTTTATGCCTTTTATTTCTACGTTTTGCGTGCTTATCATGGAGAATTCGTCGTCTTTTGAGTAAATTGAGCTTAAATGTGATAATGTGAGTTCATATGCATTACTTGTTAAATCCGGGCGTTTCTTTAGATTTTTGAGCTTTTATTGTGATATGATCGCGGGTTGTGTTTTCGTGTTGTGATTCGCAGGAAAACAGGGCTTGGAGGATCATGCGGGATATGGAAGCGAACTTCGGAAACAAGGAACTCAAAGGCAAGTCAAAAGGAAGGAGAAAGTCAAAGGAAATCAAAGGAAGATCAATGGAAGAAGGAAGGAAGAGGAAAGTCAAAGGAAGGAAGAGAGAAGTCAAAGAAAGAGGGCTGGACCAGAGGGTCTTCGTGCGAAGACAAATGTCTTCGTACGAAGACAAAAGACTTAGCCAAATTTTGGCTCTGCAGAATTGTCTTCCTAAACATGCTCGCAGTATCTATATGAGAAGATCTTCGCACGAAGAAGCAGATGTCTTCGTACGAAGACTCTTCGTGCGAAGACAAATGTCTTCGTGCGAAGAGATCGCTGGAAAGTGCAGAATTTTTGGGGCTTTTTCGTAGTTTATCCAAACTTTGTAATAAGATTATGGAAACGTATTTAAGCCTTTTAGGTCGACTTTTTCAGTAGTTTTTGACATTAGAGACATCTTTTGGAGATCAAGAAGCCTTTGGGAGAGCTTAGGAGCTTGGGATCATTCGTTTGGATTCTAAACTCTCGTCTTAACTTGATTTTTATGTTTAAACTCATTAGTCTTGTCGTTTTGACTATGAATATGAGTAGCTAAACACTTTTTGCTGGGAATTCTCGTTTGGTGTAGCTAGGGTTTGATCTAAAGTTGATGTTTTGATGATTGTAATGCATGCTCTAGCTTAATCTCACGTGTTTATTCACTATTATGGATTATTTACGTTCTTAATTATATTATCTTTGCGAGTAGCTAACGTAGAGGTAAATTCAATTAGTTTTCACGCGGTAACTCCGTGAGAATTAGTCGGTAAATTGAATAATCCACCTAGTCGTATCAATGTTTGGTAACTCGGCATCGTTAACTAGGATCGTTAAAGTAGAAATATGGTTTTACTGCATACTTAAAGCTAAATTAGACTTGGTAACTCGGTTTGGTTTGGTTTAAGTATAGTGACTTGCTTGGTAACTCGGTAAAATTAATAGTGCTTGATTAATAGTGAATAACACGTGGTTGTTTTACAAATCAAAATATAAATTTAGATCAACCTAGTGAACCTAGAGAATTCCCGGTACTTTTCTCTTATTTGACAAAAACCCTAAAATTCATTCTTTATTAATCGTGAACTATTTCACTTGGTTAATTGAGAACTTTGCGTTTAATTTCTTAGAATTAGATAAAAACACAACTTGCGACGTGCCCACATAAGGTTTAGAATAGTAATTAATTTAAACAAAGTCCCTTGGGTTCGACAACCCGGATTTCCGGTTTATTACTACACACGACAGCTGTGCACTTGCAGTTGGAGCGTGTCAAGTTTTTGGTGTCGTTGCCGGGGACTTCGGCTAAATTAGTTATAATTCCTAGCCTTAGGGATTTTAATTTATTGTTTATATCCGTTACTCACCTACGTTTTGCGTATTTCGTGATTTCAGGTTGATTTACATGGTGCATGACCCGTTCTCAAGACGAGCCTTTGTATCCAACGTTTGAAGACCCGAAATCCTTATTAAAAGCACAGCGTAGAGACAAGAGGAATTCAAGCTCAGTAGTTATGGATGAAGAGACGAGAGCTGAGTTTGAGAGAATCCGCAAAGGTATGCAAGATGCGGAAGCAGCTAGAGCTGCAGCTGTAGAGGAGGCTGCAAACAGAGCCGCGGAAGCTGAGGAGGTGAGAGCTCAAATGGCTGAGATGCAGGCAAGGATGGATCGTTTGGATCCCCCAAATCCACAACCACGTCATGGTGTGGGGGCACAAGTGGCGAACATCGGTGGAAACAATAATGGGAATAATGGGGATAACAACAGGCAGAACAATGCTGAGATTGAAGAACGCCCTATGGTGGATTATTTCAGAACTACTCCAGCATGTTATCAGCCTACCATTTTCAGGCCTCAGATCAATGCCCAACACTTCGAGTTGCGCCAACATATGATCAATATGGTTCGTGATGAGTGCGCATTCAACGGAGCTCCAGGAGATGATCCCAATCACCATCTGCTGGTATTTGAGCAAATCACATCAACCCTGCACGACCAGCGAGTTCCAGATGAAACAGTTAAGCTATTACTATTTCCCTTCTCCTTATCTGGAAAAGCCAAGAAGTGGCTTATGGAGCTGCCAGCTGGTAGCATAATGACATGGGCGGATTGTTGTCATGAGTTTCTGAGGAAGTATTTGCCACCATCCAGAGTCGCTCAGCAGATGGCTGAGATTGCAAAATTCACTCAGGAAGAAGACAGCTCATTGGGAGATGCTTGGAGGAAGTTCAGCCAAATTCTCCGTAGATGTCCGAATCATGGGGAGCCATGGCACAAGCTCTTCCATTATTTCTACACTGCATTAGACAAGGAGACAGCTGACCAGTTAGATATGCTAGCTGGAGGTAATTTTATGGGGCTTGGAGCACAGCGAGCTCAAGATCTGCTGAACAACGTGTCAAAGAGAGAGTCTACACGAACTGAAACTCGTAGGTACTCCAAACCGGGGGATGCAGCCTTAGTCAACAAGATTGAATCTATGGAACAAAAGCTGGAATCCATGACCTCAGCATTTCACGGCATGCACCCTCCATCACAGAAGCCCATGGGTGAGTTACTCGCGGATGAGAATCAGGGATATGGTTTCATTGAAGATGTGAATTACTTGGGTCCACCAAGACAGCAGCAGTGGCCGAATACTTATCATCCCAACAACCGTAATCACCCCAACTTTAGCTATGCCAATCCAAACAGTGGGTTATATGCACCGGATCAGCAGCCAAATCCTCCATACCAGGCTCGGAGACAAGAACCGCAGTAGCAAGCTCCGCGGCAAGAGGAACAAGAGACAAATGCTTTATTGAGAAAGTTATTAGCTAATCAAGACAGGATGGAGAGCACGATTGTCTCAATGCAAGCAACAATAAAGAGCCACGAGACTCAGATTGGGCAGATTGCCAATCAGAATGCTAAATTTCCGCCAGGTATGCTTCCTTCCAATACCATTCTTCCTACTGAGCAGCTCAAAGCTATTACTACTCGCAGTGGTGTGACTACTCAAGATCCTCCATATCCTAGCCATGCGAGAGCCGAAGCTACAAAAGCTACAAAGAAGGAATTAGGTGAAGAGTTGCCCAAGGCCGTGAGTCCCCAATCAAAGGACACGGTTGAGAAGAAAGAAGAGTCCAAGAGCACTCCCGATCTGGCTACTTATGAGCCACGAATTCCATATCCGGCTGCGATAAAGAGGAATGATGAGGAACACTTTGGGAGATTTATGGATATATTCAAACAATTGCATATCAACATTCCTCTTGTAGAAGCACTTGCTCATATGCCCAGGTACAAGAAGTTATTGAAGGAAATTCTATGGGGGAAGAAGAGCATAGAACCCTATGCCACGGTAAAGCTAACAGAGACGTGTAGCACTGTCATACAAAGAGACATTCCCAAGATGAGAGATCCAGGCAGTGTCATTTTAGGCTGCACTCTTGGGGGTGGATATCATACACATGGTCTCTGTGATTTGGGCGCGAGTATTAATCTCATGCCATTGTCTCTGTTTCAGAGATTGGGCATTGGTGCACCGACCCCTGTGAAGATGGGTCTGCAATTGGCAGACAATTCTATAGTTACGGCAAATGGGGTGATTGAGAACTTGCTCGTCAAAGTGGGTGCATTTGTATTTCCTGCTGACTTTGTGATAGTGGATATCAAGGAGGATCGCGATGTTCCACTCATCTTTGGAAGACCGTTGTTGAAAACAATGCGCGCAAATGTGGATCTAGAGACAGAGGAGTTGACTATCAAGGCTCTAGACTCATCACTCGTGTTCAAGGCATTTGTTCCGAGAAAGGGGAAGAATAAATTGGCCATGATCAAGTTTAGAGAAGATCATGTGGATCCGTCTCTTGGGTTGCCTACCGTTTTGCATCCCGATCCACCCGAATCAGAGAAGAAGCCAAATGTGGTGAGTGCACATGATGTAGTGCAGAAAATAAAGAGCAAGAAATTGAAGGAGGAGGCACGTCGTGCTAGACCTCCTTAACATATTTTGAGGTAACTGGGTCGGGCCGTCGACCTTAAATTACAAAGCGCTTGTTGGGAGGCAACCCAACCTATTTATTGCTTTAGAGTAGGTTTTAATACTGTTTTGTAATTTTTATTCGGTTTGATTTTATTGAGAGGTGCGAGAGAGTGGATTTAATATTTCCAATGAGTATGTGCAGGAATACGAGGTGAAAGGCCTATTTTGGATTCCCTTTCTTGATGCGCGCGTGCGAAACAGAGTAAAAAGTCAAGATTTGCAGCCCAATACGCGTATCGGGATCCGAAGTGAAGGAATTGAAGATAGAAGCCATTTCTTGCACCTATTCAACACACGCACCTGGGGAAGATCATGTTCCCGGACTCCCCGTCTTGATTTGCGCAAGAAATTAATTAGTGAACGGAGAAAGCTAGCACGCCGGCACGGATTACGAGGTGAAATTTTGAAGGACAGACTGAAATAATGATTTAATAATGCCAACGTGTGGGGGTGGTCGAGAGCTTTCTGTAGACAGGTGGATCGCGCAAATCGGAGTCCGGATGAAGAAGTTACGCCAAAAAGGATGCTTTAGCGAGTAAAACGAGGCCAAAAGCATCCGAAAATGCAAAACGTGCCTTGGAACGCGTGAAATTGACAAATGAAATACTCCCCGTATTTTGGGAGTGTTTTAAAGTAAAAAGGGAGTCTCGAAGTTGAGGAGATCCTTCGGAAAGCAAAGGCACGATCGGATGCGCGAAAATTTGACGAAAAGGATGTTTTTGGCAAGCTCCAGCATTGTCTTCGTATGAAGACAATTGTCTTCGTACGAAGACTTTGTACTTAGAAAAATTTTGAAGCTCTGAATTGTCTTCCTATATCACCTTGCAGTATCTATATAGGAAGACCTTCGTGCGAAGACAAAATGTCTTCGTACGAAGACTCTTCGCACGAAGACATTTGTCTTCGCACGAAGACATCGGGTGAAAAGTCTTCTTAGCCACGCACGGACAAAGGATTGAAGCTAGTTACTAAGGGCTATTATGACTTTTCCCCTAGCCTTGAAGCTTCATCAGTAGCTTTCACGTTCTCTTCCTCATTCTCCATCTTCAACAGGTTCTTCACTCCTCCATAGCCGCGACCTCACAAATCGCCTCCTCCCTTGATTCTTCACCAAATTCAGCAAACAACCAAGGGTTTTGCTCGCAAAACAGAGGAGAACAAAGATTGAGAGGTGGTTTTGAGTGAGCTTGAGAGACATGAGAGAAATCAGTGAAGGAAGAAACTAGGGTTTGAAGCAAGAATTGAGAAATTGGACGAATTAGAGCTTGATTCAGCTTACGGTCAAGAAGGCAACACTAACGGGGACTACACAAGGAGTACGGAGCATCAACCAATTCCAAGTTTCGACAAATTCTTCCGGCACTTCAAAATCAGCCCGGTTTGTCAAATTTTGAAATTTTTGTGTCCGTAAGATTTACTCCGGACACGTAGGTACACTCTAAACCTCGTTATTTCAATATTCGAGTCCTAGGCACAAATTGAGTAAAAGCCCAAATATTTTTTGTTGCGCTTAGTAGCGTACTTTGGGGGCGATTGCGTAAAGTCCTAGGAATTATTTGCTTACGTGCCTACGTGTTTCATTCAGTACACATTTCTTGTCACGTGCACAATAGTTGAATTTCTCGTTTAAATTGAAATTGTATCCTTAATGGCGGGTGGAAAGAAACGGAAGACGGGAGAGGGTACTTCTCAAGAAGCATCGGGGTCGGGCGAGCCTCAATTAGAAATACCGCCCATTCCCCAATATGCTATCTTGAATGCCCCTTTCCCGGCTAAACCGGGCATTGTAGGCCGACGAAAGGCTAAGGCTAATTTGAAAGAGAGTAGTATTGGGCCCGGGTACTATGATAGCTTCCGTTTCGTCACTTATGAGGCCCATCTTGACTCTCGCAAAGATACCTATTTGACTAAGAACGGGCAGCCCGAAAAGGCATTTCCATTGCACGAGGACATGCCTCAAGCAATCAAGGAAATTTTTGAGCGCGAGAAGCTTACCAATTGGTTTAAGCTAGTAGGGCCGTCTAGTTCGCATATTGCGCGAGAGTTTTGTTTCAATTTGCGTTATGCAAAAGATGGTGAGAGCCAAGACCCTCGTCTTGTGTACTGTCGTAACGAGTGGATAGTCTTCACGCCAGAGACTATCGCTTTAGCCATGGGTTTCCCTGCATTGAAAGAGGGTTGTGGGTACGAGACGGTTCTTCGTAGTGAGAATCTTTGGTCTCGTTTGAATGCTTTTTGTTTTGCAAAATGGGTTGATCCATGGGACAGGAAAGGGGAGGTGATTCATTGGAAGGCAGAAAAGAAACATTATAGGCCGGAGGCAAGGTGGTGCTGTGAATTGCTAGAGAACTGGGTTTTGGGAATCACACGAAACCCTAGTTACACTTTCCGCCTATCGGTCTGGGCTCTCTGTCTTTACACTGGGGTTAGAATCAATATCCCTAAACTGATTTGGGAGAATTGTCTTGAGAGGGTGTCGAGGACTAACAAGTTGGGTCCCGGTCATACTTGCTTGCTTACTCACCTAGCCAAAACTTCCGAAGTGGTCATTGGGAGAGATATGGATTTGAAACTGTTTACTGCTAGGAAGTGGCATAGGTTTGATGAGACAGCAAGGAAGAAGGGCAAGGGTAGGAGGATGAACACCTCTAGGTTTGACAACCAGGTTGCCTACGACCACCTGAGAGAGGAGATGGCCCGGGATAGACTCGAGAGAAGACGCCAGTTTGCCCACACTTGGGACAATCAGGCGAAGCTGGGGGGATTAATCCAGATGGTGGGCCAGTGGGTCATACAATCGAGTGGTCAGGCGGCGAGGGAGTTTGTTCCACCGGTCCCGACAGCGGATCCGTGGTTCCAGGAGGATGAATTTGAGTATCCGGTTCCGCCGAGTGAGGATGAGGAAGAAGAAGATGATGAGGAAGAGGATGAAGAGGAGGAAGAAGATGACGAGTAGTGGAGTGTGCCCTCATGCTAGAATTGTTGAGTCCTCGCGTTATCGTTGAGGACAACGATGCATTCTAGTGTGGGGGTGGTTGAGTCCTTTTTACTAGTCATTGTTGAGTCTTTGCATCGCCCGTGTCAGCATGTAGAGTTAGAAATTTTTCGTTATGTCCTTATTTTTCTTTTTATTATTCATCTTTTGCGTGCACGTTTTCGTATTATTGAGTCATCCCACCATTATTGAGTCAGTAGTCGAGTTGGCCGTGCATATAGTGTAGGTATATATATATAAAAAAAAAAAAAAAAAAACTAAAAATGTGAAAACACCAAAAAAATTAAAAATTTGAGAAAGGGCAATCGAAAGAAGCTGAAAATTCGGTAAAATCGAGAAGTGTGAGACTTTTAGGCATAGGGCGTGACTTGCGATCGAGAGTGACGATGTGAGTTTCCCTTAGTAAGTATAGAGAAACTTTCTTTACGGGAATGCGTGCCTATTTTACACACGAACTTAATTTTGTCAAATCTAAAGTGTGTGCCTAATTTTCTTACAAGAGTTGAACTAGGTGTGAGCTAAACAAGCCGAACGTTCTTGTGTACGTCTTAGGTAGTCGCCAACCCGCCTCGTAGTGGAGCACAGAACAGCTGTGCGAGGTGTGTATTAGAGCACTCACTGCTTATAGAACTTACCTTGTAGGACCACTAGTAAACCCTGATTTGAACCATGGATTCATTGACAACCTTTGGACTTAGGGTGACGATTCTTGGCCTTCATCACTGATTGGTTAGAATCACCGCTTTAGTGCGTCACGAGGGTGTTGTAGTTGAGGGGGTTCGATGAGGGAGTACTTCATGCTATATTTGTGTGAGTCTTGCATATCGCATGTGCTTCATTTGTGATCTTCGAGGGGAATGTGAGGGTGAGTGAGAGTAGGCTTGCGCACTTCGGTGTGGCGGTGTTCCATGGCATTACAACATGGACACAAGTGAGGAGAGCCGTGAGTGTGTACCATCCAATACACACAAAACTTGGGTTGGGGGAATTTAATAGGTGGATCGTGCTAGGTACCGGATCTTACTCATCATGGTGTAGGAGGTTTGGTTGGATGTGGCACGAGACAGATATTTGATTGACTACTTGAGAGGGGACAGGATTACATTCGAGTGTGGGGGTGTCGACATTTGACTTCGGACATTGAGATTGCGCTTGCGACGATTCCATCCCCACACGTGCTCTATTATGTTAGCGGCTTTGTTAGTAGCACCGAGGATTTCATCGAGATAGGGAGAGACATTTATTTGTGATTTATACGTGTTGATTTGGATATTGTCTCTCCTTACGATCATATGATAGCTTGGAACTTGGAAGACCACTCGAGACAGACATTGAAGGAATTGTGCAGGATTTTGAGAGATAAAAAAAAAGAAAAAAAAATCAGAAAAGAAAAGAGAGAAAAAAAGGAGAGTTGAAAAGGAAGAATGAAAAGTTTTGCGAAAGAACGAGTGGAGAAGCGACTAGTTCACGAACGGGAAAATTTTGGCTTATACATCATTCATGACAATAGCCGCGGAGATTGTAATTGTACCGGGGTGTGAGGGGATCGAGGGCCGGAGATGGTAAGTTTCGGGCTTGGTTTCTATCATTGTTGTGAGGGTGTGTGAGCAACGATATTTGTGAGAATGTGACGCCTTAGGACTTATGTTTGATTCTTATCCTATTTGTCCCTAAAGCCTCATCATTCTAAACCCGTTAGCGGATTAGGAGCTCGGACCTTGAACGTGGCTTAGCCTAGCGTAGCCTTTTATTTTGTGGCACACATGAAAAGGTATTGCAGTCTTGTACTTAGTAAAGTTAGGTTCTCTATACTAGCTAGGGGGGATTCGTGTTGTCGAATTTGATTTCGAATCATTCCTTGTGTCTAGATTTCTCATCGCTTCGTGTGAATCGGTTTAAGCTAATGGAGATTGCCCAATCTCACAAAAGAAAAAGAAAATTTGTTATTTCAATACTTGCATTGTGAATATTGCATTTGCATATAGGTGCATTGTGTATAATCGAGTCGTGTCGACTAGTAAGAAGGATGGTTGGTGAATTGTTCTACTCGGATTAGTATGCAAGTGTTAATGGTTTTGTATGCAATGTGAGGTGAAAGTATGCAAATGGCGTAGGGAAGTTATGCAATGAGTAATTAGGATGAGTATGCAAAGTTGGATGAATTGCGGGAAAGCAAGAGAAAAGTTTTGGCTTGAGAGAAATGAAATTGACTTGGGAGATTTGCTCGGGACGAGCAAAAGGTAGTGTGGGGGTAGTTGATAACTCCGTTTTCGGAGTTATTTTATGCCTTTTATTTCTACGTTTTGCGTGCTTATCATGGAGAATTCGTCGTCTTTTGAGTAAATTGAGCTTAAATGTGATAATGTGAGTTCATATGCATTACTTGTTAAATCCGGGCGTTTCTTTAGATTTTTGAGCTTTTATTGTGATATGATCGCGGGTTGTGTTTTCGTGTTGTGATTCGCAGGAAAACAGGGCTTGGAGGATCATGCGGGATATGGAAGCGAACTTTGGAAACAAGGAACTCAAAGGCAAGTCAAAAGGAAGGAGAAAGTCAAAGGAAATCAAAGGAAGATCAATGGAAGAAGGAAGGAAGAGGAAAGTCAAAGGAAGGAAGAGAAAAGTCAAAGAAAGAGGGCTGGACCAGAGGGTCTTCGTGCGAAGACAAATGTCTTCGTACGAAGACAAAAGACTTAGCCAAATTTTGGCTCTGCAGAATTGTCTTCCTAAACATGCTCGCAGTATCTATATGAGAAGATCTTCGCACGAAGAAGCAGATGTCTTCGTACGAAGACTCTTCGTGCGAAGACAAATGTCTTCGTGCGAAGAGATCGCTGGAAAGTGCAGAATTTTTGGGGCTTTTTCGTAGTTTATCCAAACTTTGTAATAAGATTATGGAAACGTATTTAAGCCTTTTAGGTCGACTTTTTCAGTAGTTTTTGACATTAGAGACATCTTTTGGAGATCAAGAAGCCTTTGGGAGAGCTTAGGAGCTTGGGATCATTCGTTTGGATTCTAAACTCTCGTCTTTTCTTGATTTTTATGTTTAAACTCATTAGTCTTGTCGTTTTGACTATGAATATGAGTAGCTAAACACTTTTTGCTGGGAATTCTCGTTTGGTGTAGCTAGGGTTTGATCTAAAGTTGATGTTTTGATGATTGTAATGCATGCTCTAGCTTAATCTCACGTGTTTATTCACTATTATGGATTATTTACGTTCTTAATTATATTATCTTTGCGAGTAGCTAACGTAGAGGTAAATTCAATTAGTTTTCACGCGGTAACTCCGTGAGAATTAGTCGGTAAATTGAATAATCCACCTAGTCGTATCAATGTTTGGTAACTCGGCATCGTTAACTAGGATCGTTAAAGTAGAAATATGGTTTTACTGCATACTTAAAGCTAAATTAGACTTGGTAACTCGGTTTGGTTTGGTTTAAGTATAGTGACTTGCTTGGTAACTCGGTAAAATTAATAGTGCTTGATTAATAGTGAATAACACGTGGTTGTTTTACAAATCAAAATATAAATTTAGATCAACCTAGTGAACCTAGAGAATTCCCGGTACTTTTCTCTTATTTGACAAAAACCCTGAAATTCATTCTTTATTAATCGTGAACTATTTCACTTGGTTAATTGAGAACTTTGCGTTTAATTTCTTAGAATTAGATAAAAACACAACTTGCGACGTGCCCACATAAGGTTTAGAATAGTAATTAATTTAAACAAAGTCCCTTGGGTTCGACAACCCGGATTTCCGGTTTATTACTACACACGACAGCTGTGCACTTGCAGTTGGAGCGTGTCAATCATCTCTGCTCCACCTCCACCTTCTCTCTTCAGTGCCCTGTTAATTGGAATTGGAGTTCAGGTTATTTCTTTACTTCTTCAATCTTCACCCTTTTCATTCTTCTTAGTTCTTACCAATTGATTATCTTCCTCTTAGCAATTGTCTAATGCGGAAAGTATTCCTTCGTTGATTCAAGAGCCTTCAACCACTCCAAGCACGTATTCTCCAATTATTGATGTTGGTAGCCTTGTTTGGGTCCCACTCTTAGACCTCCTATTACGAGTTATCATCCGACGGTTGTGGATGAGGTTCGCCTTGCTTATTTATCGAATGGTCCTACTCGACCGGGGGTAGGTTATAAGTTCAAGCAAACACCATATGGTAAGAAAAAGGTTATGCGACGATTCAATGAAGCTTGGTTCAAAAAGTACCCATTTTGGTTGGAGTATAGTGTTAAAGAAGATGCCGCATATTGTTTGTGTTGTTATCTCTTTAAACAAGACATTGGACAACAATCCGGTGGCGACACTTTTGTTTCCAAGGGGTTCTCTAATTGGAAGAAGTCATAAGCATTGGGAGAGCATGAAGGTGGGGGACCTAATAGCGCACATAATATAGCCGTGGGCAAGTGCCGAGATTTGAAGAATCAAGGTCAACACTATTCTACATTTCCTCATAAAAAGACGGAAGATGATAAACGTGAGTATCAAATTCGATTGAGGGCATCTTTAAAGTGCGTAAAGTTCCTACTTCATCAAGGACTTGCATTTCGTGGTCATGATGAATCGGAGGAATCACTCAATCAAGAGAATTTTCTTAAGCTTCTTGAATTTAATGCGGAAGATAATGAAGAAATAGCGAGGGTAGTGTTGAAGAATGCCCCTAACAATCACAAGATGACTTCTCCATCTATTCAAAAGGATATTGTTAAATCAATTGCATGTGAAATCACTAAGTTCGTCGTCAAGGATATTGGTGATGCATTCTTCTCAATATTAGTCGATGAGGCTCGTGATGTGTCTTGTAAAGAACAAATGGCTATTGTCATCCTCTATGTTGATAAGAGAGGCAAGGTAATTGAACGACTTCTTGGGATTGAACATGTGGAGAATACTAATGCATCAACATTGAAAGATGCAATGTCCAATTTGTTGCAAAGACATGGCTTATGTATTTCAAGGATGCATGGGCAAGGATATGATGGAGCAAGCAATATGAGAGGTGAGTTCAATGGGCTTAAGGCAAAGGTATTGGAAGAGAATCCATATTACTTCTACGTACATTATTTTCCGCATCAATTGCAATTAGCACTCGTGGGCTTAGCAAAGAAGCATCAATATGTCAAAGAATTCTTTGATGTGGTTTCCGAAGTTTCAAATGTTGTGGGTGGATCTTGTAAGCGTGTTGATATTTTGAAATTGAAGCAAATTGAGAAAGTTCAAGGACTTAAATGTGGAGATTTGAGTAGTGGTCGAGGCTTGAATCAAGAGACTAATCTCAAGCGTGCGGGTGAGACTCGTTGGAGCTCTCATTACAACACATTGGCTAGTTTGGTGCATATGTTTGCGGCGGTAATTGATGTTCTCGAGATTATTGGTTGGGAAGGGGATGGGATAGAAGCAAAGAGGTTACTTGACACGTTGCAATCATTTGATTTTATTTTCTTACTCTTTTTGATGAGAAAGATATTGGGGATGACAAATGTACTCTCACAAGCATTGCAAAAGGAAGGACCAAGACATAGTGAATGCAATGAATTTAGTCAAATTGACTAAATTACAATTGCAAACTTTGAGGAATAGTGAGTGGGATTCCTTTCTTCTCGAAGTTACTTCTTTTTGTAAGAAAAATGACATTGATGTTCCCAATATGGATGATGTGTATGTTGCTCCGGAAGAGTAAGGAGGAAGATTGTGGAAATACCAAATGACCGTCACTTTCGGGTTGATTTGTTTCTCACGGTTATAGACATGCAGGCTCGAGAGCTAGACAACCGTTTCTCCGTTTCAACCACGGAGTTGCTTCTTTGCATGGGGTGCTTATGTCCTTCCAATTCATTTGCGAGGTATGATAAGGAAAAATTAATTCGATTCGCCGAATTTTATCCGTTGGACTTTTCTCAAGGGGACTATGAGTGGCTTGGAACTCAACTTGATACTTATATCAATGACATGCGCTCTTCAAATGATTTTTCGTCTTTGAGTGGCATAGGTGATCTTGCCAAAAAGATGGTAGATACCGAACGAGATAAAATTTATCCGTCAATCTACAAACTTATCACTTTGGCATTGACTTTGCCGGTTCCTACCGCTTCCGTTGAGAGGACATTTTCGGCTATGAATGGGCTCGTTTGGATACACGAGTTTGGTTAACTGCTGACCAAACCTAATTTTTTTGTAATTGAAGAAATCACCGGTGGACGGCTTATTTACGGCGGTGACCGGGATAAAGCTGCACTAAACAGGCGGTGTCTGGGTAAATAGAGAAGAGTGAGACAGAGTGAGAGAGAGAGGCAATGATGATGTGAGAGGAAAGAAGGATGGGCGGTGGATGGCAAAAATGGCTGGTGCCCGGCTAAGAGAAGGAGAAATAGGGAGTGGGTGAGAGAGTTGACCGACTTAGAGAAAGAGAGAGAAGGGGTGGGTGTGAGGGAGGGAGAGCGTGTGAGGGAGAGAGTGAGAAGTTGGATGGGGGAGTAACATAAGTCACGTGAAGCAAAGAAACAAAAGTGTGTGACTAATTGAAAATTTTAAAACAGCCGGTGGAAGGGGACATAATACGGTGCCCGGGTAGAGAAAGAAGAGAGAGAAATAGTGGGTGTCTGGATGAATAGTAAGTGGTGTCCGGCTTATTTCCTGACATAACTTCCCTATCCAAACACTACACTAGTTTTGTTAACCCAACCACCCCAACCTAGTTATCCAAACAGCTCCAATATCATTAAAAGTCGCTTGCGGAACCGGATGAGTGACAAATGGATGAATGATTCTTTGATAGTTATGTTGAAAGAGATATTTTGAAGACGGTTGACTATGAGACTATTATGCAAAACTTTCAAGTGATGAGGCCTCGTCGTGAACAATTATGAAATATTTTGTAAAGCTAAATATATTAACACGTTGTCATCTTTTGTATCTAGACGACTAGACTGCAATGACTTTTGTAATGAAAAGTTATGAAATATAACGACTTTTGACTTTTGACTTGGACTTTTGAATATTGACTTTGACTTTTGACTTTGACTTTTGACTTCATGAATATTGCCCCGGTTGACTTGATTTCCTGGCTCCGCCACTGGCAAGCACTAAATGATGGTTTTAAAGTACACAATTTTATACATATCGGTTTTAATGTTTAGTTCGGCTTAAGCGACCCAAGCGATTTGGTTCTGTTCGATTTAGCTTGGTTTGGTTTAGGGGTTTCCCTGTTTGGACTCGACGCCCTACGCATTAAACAGTACCGAATCTGCAAAAAATCAAAACTATAAGTACCATATATGCAATTTAATATTTTTTGATTTTTTCAACTCCACCCAATCACCCCCGGGCTCTACGTAAAGGATGAACCGGATATGATAGACCGCCCGGTCCATATTAGAGCCGGAAGCACATATTTGCCCTTGAACTGAACCCAAGCCATCCTCATTTCGTCAAAGCTCTCGAAAGCCGCATAGCAGAAAGAGATCGCTCGACCGATTGATTCCCAAATGGCTTCAGCAGCTAGACCAACCGGAGGACTGATCGAAACCTTCTACAGGGTCGTCATGCGCCGGACCTCCGTCTACGCCACCTTCGTCATCGCCGGTGCCTTCGCCGGTGAACGGGTTAGGGTTTCCACCCCATCGTCTTCAATATCTATCTATCTACGCATACACACATGTATAACAAAAGATTGCGATTCTATCTATTCGCCTGATTTGTATTTGCGGTGATTAGCGCCTAAATTAGGTTTAGATCTGGGTTGGAGTCGAGAGATAGAGCTGAAAAAGCCTTGATGGTTTTGTGTTATTGTGCTTGATACCGTGTTGGGACACTAATGATGAGATTTGATGCTTATTAGGGCTGTGTTTTGAATTATTTGGGTTAAATTAATTTTGTAATCGATTGATCGTTTGAGGTTTTACTTAGTTCATTTGGATTGATTGTTGCAGGCAGTGGATTATGGAGTTAAGTCGCTCTGGGAGTACAACAACGTTGGGGTAAACACTTTTGTAAACTTGTTATCTTTCTTTTTCACTTGATTGAACGCTGATTTAGATGTCATGATTCGAGTGTGCGATATGAAATGAGATTTAATCACTTGTGAATGTTCAGGTGTATGATTACTCCATGTTTGTGATGGCATGTTTTTTGGGTTCTTGTAGCTATTTGGTTTGCCTTTTCTTCTTGATAAGTAGATGAAGGTTGACTTTCTCTACTAGTTATGGTTTTTCTTTTGAAAACCAAGTAAGCCTAAAAATGTAAATCAATGTAGGAGTGGATGTGCCATCCAGATTTGATGGCAGTTTATTGTTGTTCTGTCTAACCAGAAAGTTCGTTTGATGTTGTTCATATCATGACTATCCCTGGATTATTGATGCCCAGTAGAGAAACACGTTCCTCACAGTGGTAAGGAGTCAAAATTTATTTATGGTTTAGCATTTTTTATTTGGGGGGGGGGGTTGTATTTATTTTGAACTCAATGTTTAAGTGCTTGTGCCATCCAGACTTGATGGTAGGTTAAATTTTGCTCTTTGTAACAATGCAATTAATTTAATTTGAGATCATATCATCACAACCCTTGGATTGATGATGCCCGGAAGAGAAACTCACTCCTCACAGTGGGACGAGGCAATTTATGTGGTCTTTAGGGGGGGGGGATTCATTTTGAAGTCACTGTAGGTGAAGGCAGGTGAAAGGCTGAGCACATCGGAGCTCCCGAAACAGTATTCACACGTCTCGAGTTTTATCGTTCGGAGGATTAATTAGATTGAGGAGAAAGTGCTGATCATGTTTTATGATTCGAAGTCGTAAACATGATATCTGTTTTAGCGTGAGAGGGGCAGGAGTACAGATTCTGGACAAATGGAAATCGTTAATACCTGTTATATTCTTAGGGACTCAGTTATTTCTTAAACTTCAGGGCCTTTATAAAATAAGGGCACAATAGAAGGTAACTAGCAAAATCTTATAACTATGGACAGGTGTATTTTATTTGGGCCACATGATGCATTTGAACCTTTATTTCAAAATCATGGATGTTGTAGTAGTTATTGGAACATGCCACCACAATGCGTCTAGATAGATCCTCCATTTGAATGGGGAAGAAAAGAGTGAACGGGCTTGGATGCTTTTGAAAACATGATTACTTGATGGAGTCTTAACCTTGTCACTTCATTTTGGATATATTGTTTGTACCCTTCAATTGTGTATTGTCTTGAACAAAGAGAGTTGCAGTTGTAGTCTTCCTTGTGGGATTTCGGATACCTTAATCGAATTGGACTTCCAATTGATGCTAGATGTTCTATATCTCAGTTATAATGAACTGTAGCTATTATAGACACCAGGACTTCGTGTGTACTGCTAATGGGTCGTGCATGAAGTGAATTTATACTAATTTTGACACCTAATTTACTAAATTCAAGTAGGAAATCATAGTCTACGTTGTTTCTCACTGCCTATTTTCTGGATGCTTGTGAAGGGAAAAGCTCTCCCGCTTTAGTATTAAGACTACATGCTTAAGAGTATATAACACCATTGTTAAGTTAGTATATGTTTCTAGGATACTCTGTGAAGGCTAACTTCTGACGTTTCAGCAATTTCATCACGGTTCTTTCATGATCCATTCCTTTCTCAGTTTCTAATTTTATGAATGAGAAGACAATTTGTATCTCACTGGTATCTTACGAGATTTTGGGTGGTATAATATTTTTCTTGCTGGTGGAATCAGAATTTATCATTATTGAGTAATCATTGGGTTTAGGGCTTTTATAGCTGAGGTGGATGCATGGACATATTTCTCAAGAAATGGTAAGGCTTATGTAGTCTCGTTAAGCGGTGTTTACTTAAATAAGGTATGCACATGCATGTGTGTGCGTAGGAAGGGAGTGACAGAAAATTAGCCAAAAATGTAAATCAATGTAAAAGTGGTTATGCCATCCAGACTTGATGACATTGTTGTTCTTCTTACCAGAAAGCTCATTTGATGTAAGATCATATCATGACGTTCGACAGATTGTTGATGCCCAGAAGAGAAACTCATTCCTAACAGTGACGAAGAGTCAATTTATTTTTGAGCTAAGTTTTGTTGGGGACGGGGATTTAGTTTGAATTTAATGTAAAAATGCTTGTGCCATCCAAACTTGGCAGTTTATTGCTACGTTGTCCGTGTGCTTTGTGGGTGCTTGGGTGCTTCATGGGTGCTTTGCGGGTGCTTCGTGGATAATGTAGGGTCATTTTGAAAGCTTAAGTTGAGACTTGAGAGGTCCTCTAAAATACAACTACAATTTAACCAAAAAAACGTGCATCTATGTAAACACTTCTAACAATTAAATTACTCGTCTATCCAAAGCTAAGAACAACGACAATGGCAGCACGAGATTATATTGTTGATATGCTAACTATGGGTGGGTTTGGTGTGACTTATTTCCAGCTTAAAATCTACTTTGGACTTTTAGTCTGTTTTGAGCTTTTCTGAAAGGTTTGGTATGACTTTTTCTGTGCCAGCTTTTGGATTTTGGATTTTGGCTTTTGTCTTGTAGTGTAAAACTGAATTCTGAAAAAAGTTGGGTTTCATGAGCTTTTTTTGGACTTTTTTCTTCTTAAACAATAAAAATATTCAATTTACCCCAACTTTTTTTGTATCAACATACTATGACATCTAACTAGACTTGCTATAATTTTATCAGTAAATATAAAAAATATAAAGTGATAATTTTCACTAACTAACAAAAGTGTTGCATCATTAACTTTTTAACAAGACAACTTTTTTCACCAAACTCATGCATCTTTTTTCATCAACTTCTTTGTCACGGACTTTTTTCGCAACCCCTAAAAAGTCGACTTAAAAGTCTAAAAAGTCATACCAAACCCCACCCTATGTTTCCTTGAATCGATGTATGAATTTCTGCGTGATTATAATTTGGATTACTATTATTTTTTTTATGTTAATATAAGGTATCGCAGATAATACAAAATAAAAATATTTTAAAAAAAGTCACCACCGCACCCCCGTCGCACCCGCACCCTTGAATTTTGGAAATTTGCCGCACCCGCACTGGTAACGCACCGCACTTGTGCAACATAGGTTTATTGTTTACCTTTGTAACAAGGCAATTAATTTGATTTTGAGATCATGTCGTCACAGCCCTTGGATTTACGATGCTCGGAAGAGAAACTCACTCCTCACAGTGGGGACGGGGCAATTTATGAGGTCTTTGGGGGCGGGGGAAATTCATTTTGAAGTCACTGTAGTTGGAGACAGGTGAAAGGCTCAGCGCATTGGAGCTCCCTCAATCAGTATTTGTGCGTTGGGAGTTTTTTCGTGCCGATGATTAATTAGATTGAGGAGAAAGTGATGAATATGTTTTACTTATTCCAAGTTCATACATGAAGCGTGCGATACAGATTATTTTCAGCTGGACAGTCATTAGTTTCTTTTATATACTTCGGGTCTCTCACCTTTTAACTCAGGGCCTTTATAAAATAATGACATGCAAGGTAACTAATTAAATCTTATAACTTATGGACAGATGTAATTTATTTGGGCCACGCGATGCAACTGAAATCTCATTTCAAGATCATGGTTATAGTAGTAGTTATTGGAACATGCCGCCACAATGCCTCTATATAGATCGTCCATTACTAGATGTAGTCTTAAACTTGGTTACTTCTGTTTGATATGATTCTTTGTACCCGTCTATTGTGTATTTTCTTGAACAAAGCTAGTTGCAGTTATAGTCCTTGCGGGATTTCTGAGATCTAAATCGGATTATACTTTCAAGAGATATTAGATGTTCTATATCTCAGCTAATGAACTGTAGCTATTATGGACAACGAGGCTTAGTGTGTACTGCCATTGTGTTCGTGCATGTAGTGACCTTATATTAATTTTGACACATAATTTACAAAATTTGAGCAGGAAATCATAGTCTACACTGTTTCTCATTGCCCATTATCTGGATGCATGAAAAGGGAAAAGCTTAAGAGTATAGAACCCCAGTAAAGATTTTGTTAAGTCAGTATATGTGTCTAGGTTTTTTTGTTAAGGCCTAACTTCTGTATTTTCAACAATTTCATCACGGTTCTCTCATGATCCATTCTTTTCTCTCTGGTATTTTGTGAATTAGAATACAATCAGTAGCTCACTAGTATCTGACGAGATTTTGGGCTCTATAAGATTTTTTTCGCTGGTGGAGTCAGAATCTGTCATTATCGAGTAACACTTGGGTTTGTGGCTTTTATAGCTTTGGTGGAGACATTGACCATTTTCTTAAGAAATTTTAAGGATTGTGTTGTCTTGTTAACCGCTCTTTACTTCTAAATTGTAAGGCTTGCGTTGTCATGTGTGCGAGTAGAGAGGGAGAGAGACAGAGCGTTTAGGTGAATGGGCATTCTGCACTGGAACAAGTGAGTTACCTGAAGGAGTGGTGCCTACTTCACTAGTAGAATTGGCGACAGATTTTGAATAGGCAAACGAAACTGCAAATTGGCAAACAAAAATTAAGATTTTGGGTTGATTATGCGCAGGTCGCAATAACAGCGGCAATAATTATTTAAACAATGTTTCTCATTGAAACATGATCCACTTAGTTTTATAACCATGCTCCATGTTTCACGCAAGAGATGTTAGATTCTAAAATCTTTTAGAGTGATACTGTCTAACCATAGCAAATTGAAGTCATGGAGCCACATTTAAGAAACTCTACGAAGTTGTGTTTGTTAGACATTAGAGACTGATAGGATATATCTGTATGAGTCATAGTGATACACTGATACATGCCTGGCTTGATAGCTTTGTTATGTTAGTTGTAGATCCGCAGGCTGCATAAGTTCTTATAATAATCACAATCCTTCACCGCAAAATCAAACCCGAGTTATAGAAGATAGTATCGAGTGGTATCTGAAAATGTGATGAAGTACTTTCATTTCATTGATTGTTGTGTAGTATGAACTATGAAGTATGAGGAGACCCTTTTTACCTATGTAGATCCGTATTTCTGAAAAGTTATTTTGCTTTAAACTTTGACTTAGAAGTAAGGTTAATGAGGGAGAGAAACAAATATATTTTGCTTCAGAGGAATGTATAGTCACAGTTTTACCTGGTTCATTTTACCGCACAATTCATGCTTTTGATCTATATGTGCTGATTCCAGTATACTTGCGTTACTATCATCAGTCATTAACAACAACCTGTGTTATAATATGCAGAAACGGTATGAAGACATTTCCGTGTTGGGACAAAGGCCAGTTGATGAATGAATTTGATTTGCCGGACTCCCTTTTCTCAGTTCTTCACTGCAGTAGAAAAGAACTGTCACATTTTGGTGTTTGATGAATAAGTAATTTTGTACCTCATTTGAACAATCCGATCATGATCATTAAGATCATTTAAAGCTTGTGTTTTTTGGAGACTGCTCTTCTTGCTTAAGAGCTTAAGCATGTTATGATTTCTTTCTCGTGTAATCTTATTTTTCATCATTCAGGCACATTACACAGATCAAATCAAACAGGTGACAAAATCTGCTGTGGCCTCTTTATAGATGTTGAAATGTGTTGTCTGCGTCATTATCTGGCAGCTGAGTTGTTCCATGGTTTGAACTCAAGATCACCGGTGTACGCCCAGAGATCTTAAGAACGCAAACTATACTAACTCAAATACACCGGAAGAGTTGGATTTCTCAAACTTGCATTTATTTTTAACTATATAGAAGTATAGAACATCATATATGGACATACATCTACTTTCTATACTTAAGAAGGAGAGGGAGGAATTCAACTCGAGACTCCTCACTAAACAATGAACAATGAAGTGTGTCTGGGCAACTCATGAAAACCGCCAGGCCACAAGGCCATTGGTAAACTTGCCTTTGCTTTGTGATTGTGTAACGATTAGCTTGAATCCTTGAATATTTATTTTAGAACTAGGAAGTCATGATATTTGTGAACCCGTAAGATCATGTAAATGTAAGATTAAGAATCAAATTAGAATGTGTAGGTGATGATTTGTACGACTAGAGCAATATGAACTACATCACAACTTAGCATACAACAATTTGATGTATTCATCCGAAGAGAATACATTTTGTTTCACGGAATTGTGACGCAGGATTTTGGATCACTGTGAATTGATATGGGACTAGCCAAACTAACATTCTTACTTAAATCTTGCGATTTACTGTAGTTCATTTTAGACGAGGTATGAGCAGATAGAGCTCTTCTCTTTATGTAGCATACCTTCAGAGCATATTCGCCTGTCATATTCGGAGTACTATGAATTTAGAGCAACATAGATGTGTGGTTACACATGTTGGTAATGTAATGATACATCACTGTTCATAATAATTGCTTTTGATTTTTTTTCCAGCAAAGAACATCATATTAAATACTGATCAGATAGCACCCTAGTTAGTAAATACACCGAATTTTTCCGTTTAATACCCGTCCATACGTATAAATGAAAAATACTTCTGTATTTCGTACTATTGCTGGACCTAATGAAAAATACTCGAACTTTTGACCAAAAAAGTTTAATACTCGTATTTTACGTTTTAACGTATAATATTTCCGAATAAAACTTCTTCCATACAAAATAGCAGCGAATAAATTGTCATCCAATATATTAGCAGTTATAGTAATTAGTTATTGTTAAATATTTTCTTACTATTTCCTTAAGATTTCTTTTGAAAGAATAATACTGTAAATAATAATATTTTCTTTATTATAATTATTTATTTATTATAAATATTTACAAGTATTTATTATAAAATTGTACAAGTATTTTGAAATAGCTATATATATATGCATGCGTATGCATCTTGTGTTTTATGCGTTATAATATTAATTTTGAAAATAGTTAAGGCTTAAGATTTATAGAAGGTTTGATCAAAAATATTTTGATATTATTTTACATAAGTAATGTGTTAGTCATGAGTAAATAGTGTATTTATCAAAAATGATAAACACATGAGTACATGCTTTATAAATTATTTTTAAATATTTGATAAAAAAATATATGAAAATATGACAATGTGGGACACAAATAACTCATTATATATGCTAAAATACTAAGAAATGCACCCGTATTTTTAATTCCGAATGAATAACTAATATACGAATTATACACGTACGTATAGAATACTCGGATTTATCGAATTCCGTATTTTAAGCCGAATTTTTACTAACGTATTTTTAATATAAAATCGTATAATATACGTACGTACCGTACTACGATTTATTTCCGTCCCGTATTTTACTAACTATGGATAGCACATATGCAAAGTAACCTAAAAGAGCCCAACAAAGGATAACAACAACCTACTACACAAAGCTAAAATGACCTCTGAGGGAGCAAAGCCACAAAACAAACAACGAAAAGCCGTAGAATGCAAAATAAAACAAAAACAACATAGAGAACTTATGGCCATTTCGTGCTTTTGAAATTTTTATATAACTAGACACTCATGTAGCAGAGTGGTGAAAGAGAGAGTATCGTACACTTTGAATGAGTCTTTGAGAATGTATGGAGGGCACTTACGGCCATTTCGTGCATAACCCAGACTTGTTGGAAAGATCAAATACCAGTATAAAAAAGTTAAGAGTTCAAACAAGATAATGCGTAAGCGAGTGACACACAACAAACATATACCTAAAAATATTGAAGTGAGTTTTTCTTGTTCCAACAAGTAAAGCCCGTCTCTATACGTACATCTTCAGATTCATCTCTCATTTTTTTTTTTGGTAATTATTGTACAAAATCATTGGTCATGACATTTGTGGTTATGATGTTTTGCGTCTCTAGGTAAATATCCCTTTTGAGACAAGATCATGGATCAAATTGATGTTTAGACAATAATTAATGAAATCTTTTGGTAATTAAACCAAACAGTTGGTTGATCTCTCTCTGTCCAGCGATTGGCGAATCTGAACTTGCGCTCCGATCAAAACTCTCGCATTTGACCCCCACCACTCTCTCCTTCCCTCTCCATCCAATTCTCTCTCTCTCTCTCGCTTCAGGCCTCTCAATCCATCTTCTCCGATCGCCGGAACGTCTTCGAGGTACCGTCTAATTTGTTAAAACATCGATCGCATTACCTACGATCGTATTTTTCAATCTGGGTTTTGTTTGAATCTCGCATTTACTCCATATACGAACTTAATTGGATCCGTGCATTCACATCTCTGGTACCCATTTCAATCTGTCCTGGTTTTATCTTGTTGCCACCGTTTCTTGTTCCCCTGTACCCGAATTTCATTCATTTGCCAGATATCTTAGATCCGGATTTAGTTGTAGAAACCCAGATCGCCATTGATTTGTGTTAGCTGAAAGTCCACAACCCATCATTGTAGAGAAATTTTGTTTCTGGGTTTTGTCAAAGTTTGGTTCTTTCAGTCTAAAACAAGAAAGAAGGTTTTTGGAAATTTGGCTGTTTCTTCACAAACCCATCATTGTAGAGAAATTTTGTTTCTGGGTTCTGTCAAAGTTTGGTTCTTTCAGTGGATAAACAAGTAAGAAGGTTTTGGAATTTTGGTTGTCTCTTCACAAACCCATCATTGTAGAGAAATTTTGTTTCTGGGTTCTGTCAAAGTTTGGTTCTTTCAGTGGATAAACAAGTAAGAAGGTTTTTGGAATTTTGGTTGTTTCTTCACAAACTACTGGTTCTGCATTTGTGGGTTGTTTCTTAAAACTGGTGGGGTTGTGATTGTGGTTGTGGGTTTTTGTCATTTTGGCTTTTCTTTTGTGAAACTGGTGGTTTGGGGAACCCTGGGTTGTTGATTCTTCATATGGATTACCTCCCAGTTGAAGTAATCGGCAACATTTTGTCGCGCCTCGGAGCAGCTCGAGACGTAGTGATAGCTTCTTCCACATGTAGAAAATGGCGAGACGCTTGCCGCAGACACCTTCATACTCTTTCATTCAGTTCGGGCGATTGGCCGGTGTACAGGGACCTCACAACTAGCCGCCTTGAGATCCTCATTACTCAGACGATTTTCCAAACCACTGGGTTACAAGGCTTGTACATATTCATGGATGATGTTGATGAGTTCTCAGCCTCAACAGTCATTGCTTGGCTTATGTACACGAGAGAAACTTTGCGGCAGTTGAATTATAATGTCAGGACTACCCCGAATGTAAACATCCTCGACATATGTGGGCGGCAGAAGCTGGAGACATTGGTGTTGGCACATAATTCTATCACGGGGGTTGAACCAAATTACCAGAGATTCCCTTGTCTGAAATCGCTTTCTTTGAGTTATGTAAGTATCTCAGCATTGGATCTTAACTTGCTGCTAACTGCTTGTCCGAGGATCGAGCACCTGTCTCTTGTCAATCCTGAAATTGCAATGTCCGATGCTCAAGTTACTGTTGAACTTAGTAGCTTAACCTTGAGGAGCATCTATGTTGAAGCTATAAGTTTGGATAAGTTCATATTGGAGGTAGACAGCCTCGAGACTTTGCATTTGAAGGATTGTGCACTTGAATTCTTCGAACTTGTTGGTAAAGGGTGTTTGAAGCAGTTCAAGATCGACGATGTTAGTGTTATACAGCTTGATATCGGGGAAACTGTTGAAAATCTCGAGATTGTTGATGTCAGCAACTTCACGATCATTTGGTCCAAGTTTTACCAGATGATCTCTAAGTCAACCACGTTGAGAAAGCTTCGACTTTGGGATGTGGTCTTCGATGATGAGGACGAGGTAGTTGACTTGGAAACTATTGCTCTTTGCTTCCCGCAGCTAAACCATTTGGCATTGAATTATGATTTGAGAGATGGATTGTTTCACTATGAGCTGCAAGGGTCAACTTTGTTGGAGAATGTATATGTATTAGAGCTTGGTTGGACAGTAATTAATGATCTTTTCACGGATTGGGTTTCGGAAATGCTTAAACGGTGTCCGAATCTCAAGAAATTGGTCATTCATGGGGTCATTTCAGAGTACAAAACGTATGAAGAATGTCGAATGCTGGCAAAATTTACTTCCTCAATTGTGCAGCTTATGAGAATGTATATTCATGTGGACGTGCAATTTGAGTATGAATAGCGCGATTGATGGTAATAGCTTCATAGCTTTGTGGAGAATTATAGAAAGCATTTGAGCAGGTACATCTTCTTGAATGAAAACATTGTCTGTTTCTTGTGCCTGTAGACCTCAGTCATTATTTTTTTATTGGACAATTTCATTAGAAAATGCGTTCTTTTGAGGTCTGCTGAAACTAAACTTTGAAGTTTGAAGACTGATCTATGTATTGTGAGAAAATGTTATCTAATCCATTTTCCTATTGTCAAACTCACGTGCTAATGCAATGTTTGACATACTCTACTGTTCGCACATAGGTGTACTTCACTGTAGTGCATTCTGGTTGTTATGTCTTTGGTATTTCACCTCGCATTTGTCATTTCTAGATGGCGCTGCTACCCATGGACATAACATGGTATAAGACATATTTTCTGTATTTATCATCTACTATTCACTTGTAATGCCTAATCCTTCATCAACCAACATTAGTTTTTATATATTTCATGATCTTATGTAAACCTACTGGCTATCAGGCATGCGAGAAACCCGGTAAAAACATGTCCTGTTATCAACTGCTACATGCATTTGTTTCTTGCAAAAAGAAGACAAGAACTGCATACATTTCAAATATAGGAAAATGGAAAAATAAGTACAGGATGGCCGAAACATTACTCAGTCTGTCCTTCCATGTAGTGTATTTTGATGTCTTTTGATGGCGCTAACACTTCCATTTGACTGCCAGAAGAGTAGCACAAACCTTTAAAAGTGAGATTGGATTTATATGCCAGTCCCTTGTGGCGATTTTACTGAGAGCACCCTCTAACTATCCTTAGTATCGAGGTGAGTTTATATTTCTAACAACATGCGCGTAAATGTTGGAGAAAGCATGGAGTTTCTGGAAACGGACATTTAGTCAGAATAGTGAAGGGGGGAAGTGATATCTAAATTGCTGTTCTAGGTTTCTATATCTAAAATCTTAATAAATTAAACATTTTTTCCACATCTTGCATAGGAGATATTTTGTTTACATCCAAGAAAACCCTATCCTAGGTGACTTGAACTCGAAACCTGATGAACTGCCAACAAGGCCCTTACCACTGGGCTAGGATCATCCAAATTAAACCATTGAAATCCAAAATACAACAATATCCTAAATAGTGTGAATCCTGAGTCCCTCAACTGCTGAGCAGTGCTCTACCTGCTTCTCTGATAAAAGTTGCAAGTAAATTAATGTTAATATTATGTGAAATGGCATGGTTTCAGGAGATTTAATGTTGATGTTTTCTAATTAATAATTAGTAATGAAACCTATAATAATTCATAATGGAAGTATATGGATGAGAAATCTTACTAGTCTGAGGAGACAATATGGATGATCTGGCCGACCAAAAACTAACTCGTACAATTAGCTGAAGTACCAGAACAATTACTTAGATGCAAAAACTGAGCTGAGAACATAGTTGTCAAATCGGGATTCAGATAGTGAATCGAAATTGACCTTCACTGAATCGTAAATCGAATCGAATCGTGAATCGTAAAGATTCAGCTTGCAATATTTTATGTAGATATAATAAAATATTTCATAAAGCTATACCATTATTGAACAGAATGTTAATATTTTTACAAAAAGAAAGCTCAAATTATTGGAAACTCGCATCCACAACTAGTGATTAGGAGTTTCACATATCTAAAAGATACAGAATTATCTATATATATATAGGCATGTGGAGCAAAGAACTAGAAGATGCCAATGAGAATGAAATTAATAGAAAACTATTAGCGTTGGACTTGAGAAAATGCACTAGTAATTTAAAACAAATGCATGTTGTAAACAAACATAAATGTAGGAAGTAACTTAGACTGATACTGCAACCCAATTGGACCTTCAGACGAATCGAAGGTGAATCGTAGAATCGGTCTGAATCGCAACTGAATCGTAAGATTCGGACCCTTGAATCGGGATTCAAATAATTTTTTTGTCCATTAAAGATTCAGCAAGGGATTCGCATCGTTTGATGGGTGAATCGAATCGAATCGTAGGATACGAATCGTGAATCGTAAGATTTTGACAACTATGGCTGAGAATCAATAAAATTCCTGCACGATTGTGATTAGGGAGAAACCAAACGAATATCCGATGAGGGCAATTAATTTCTAATGAACAGTGGAAGTGATGCAGTTGTCCTCATGATCGTTACAAAATGAAACACACAAGTTACTGGAGTAAAGTAACAAATTCATTGTGCATTGTTGGGATCTTTTGGTTACATAGATTCAGCTATCTCTCTGTACATGACTCGAACAATATCCTGAAACCTGAAAGTAAAGTCTCTCTGTTTCTTGGTTAGACATGGATAGATGTAGTGTAAGAATCAGTGGACTACACTAAATCAAGTGATTAAATTTTGCACTAAAAGCTCTAGCTATTAGGTAAGGCACACTTATGTCCTCATAAGTAGGAGTGGGATGGTGTAGAGTTCTGTGTATAGGAAATGCCGAAGGCGCTATGAAGTGTAAACAAGCGGGGCGAACTGTCAAGCACTGATGTCATACCATAAACTCACTATGAGCCCCATAAAGGCTTAGTCTCCACCCTATTCGGCACTCGAAGCCGCCGTATCAGGCTCAAAGTTTTACACTGCACCAATTGTTAGTCTGCACTATTTATTTTTGGTAATTGTTGAGTATGGCTGTATGGGTAATATCTTCTATCCATGTGTACTTATTTCCTTAGTTTCACTTGTTGAGTATTATCCACCCTTTAACCCACAAGATGGTGGGCAAGAAGAAAGCATATCCCATCCTTCGGGTCGGGTTGTAGTTGAGTTGGTCAGCTTTGCGTTCTCAAGTCTTTGGGCGTTTGCCTGGAGGTCTTGAGTTTTGCCAATTGACCTCCCCAACTGTGAGCCTGATTCCTTCAGGCTGGTTTACCTATTTAGTGCAGTTTGCAGGATATTGCACTAGATTTGGGGTTTACCTACTGCGCAGTACGCACCCTAAAAGTAGGGTTCCCACGTCATCAAAAAAGAAAAAAATAAAAAAGAAAGAAAGAAAAGAAAAGAAGAACAAGAAGAAAGCATTGCAATTGCACGCACAAAGTATATAAACATGGAAAACCCTATCTATAATACCAGTAGTGGCCATTAATACTTTCACAATGGGGTCAAACTTGAGCGAACTCTGCATTTCCCATGCTGTTTTGGGCTCACCGCTCACCTAGTGGTAGGTTATTTCCCTAATTGGTCTGTTAACATATTCTCTCTGAAAAGTTTCTACGAGATGGTATAATATACAATTGTGTATCCTATCTTCATTTCCCCTTGTTTTTTTATATATATCATCTGATAATGTAGTAGATGGCTTTTGTAGTCAATTAGGAAAAAGGGATCATGAATGGATATACATATACACATACATTTTATTTTCCTGATGAAGTTATTATGAGAAAAGGACTGTTTCTTGTTCTTGACTACAACCTCACAACCTGTTTTATGTTGTTTTCTTGTATTATATTTGCTGGCTTATTTGTCTTTGTTAATAATACTCTTATTAGTATTAAACTTAGCGA
The DNA here is from genome assembly GCA_023055425.1 of Linanthus parryae. NCBI lineage: Eukaryota > Viridiplantae > Streptophyta > Magnoliopsida > Ericales > Polemoniaceae > Linanthus > Linanthus parryae. The sequence continues at coordinate 176,479,612 of JALGPY010000001.1, read as the reverse complement.
ATTTGTCCTTTTACTTGTGGATTTTGTTCTAATATGCCTTCTGATGTCAAACCGAATATTGAACTAGATTGTGCAGCAGGTATCGATATACTATCTCTAATGATACTGAATAATACTAAGAAAGAAAATGCCCTTCTCTATTGTTTTCAGCGATTGCAGAGTCTCTATGAGTTTTTCCTTCTTTTCATGTTTGTTGTTTCTAATTGTGTGCTGAGTCTAAGGTAGTATCAGTCCGATGAGGGCGTGTTGACATCTCCCAGTCCAGTGGAAGTATTTGATGATATCATGGTAGGCAAGGAATTAGTATGTTGATGCCGTCATATTGCTGTTATCTCGTCTTCATTAAAACCTTGAACTTCCCTTAGTTTGGAAGGAATTAATACCAGTACTGCGTTGCTCATGGTGTTTCCGCCTTCATTCTGAGAAACTTATGTCACCAACTCTGGAATTGGACATGCTCTGTGTTTAAAGTGATAAGGACTGGGAAAACAACAACTAATGTAACATTATGCTAAGTTTATTGAAATTCCATTCAGGATACAGACATTTGAGGTGCACAGTCCTTTTTTTACACCTTGTTTTGTTTTTATAGGTTATCTAATGATTAATGTGTGTGTGTATATGTACACTCCAATTGTCTGAAATTATTTGTCATGTTCTCTTTTTTTTAAGCATTTTGAGGAGATGAATTTGACTAGTGAAACTACACGAGAAAGTTGTCAATCCCTTTTATAGTGTTACAGCGCTACAGTAACAGTACAAGTTTGTGAAAAGATTGACGAGTTCTTGTATCGTTTCACTAATCAACTCGTCTCTTCAAAATGCTTACAAAAACGAGCAATAACCATCCGTTCAAAATGCTTGTGAAAAATAACAGCAATCAATTCCACACGGAGGGGATGAGGGCACAAATACGGGTGTCAGAAGCAATTCCGGAACGGACACATGAGACGTCATTCTCTAAAAAAGATGAGGACACGACACGGCCGGGATACGGGGCTCGAGTTTGACGGGTTGTTTGGGGAAACCCCTGAACTTGTCGCATGTGAGAGCTTAAAACCTTGCTTGAACCTCTCCTTCAGAAAAGCAACCTTATTATATATTGAGCCATCAATTAGTCATATATACCAGTTATACTTTAACTTGATTATATTTAACTCATTTAAAATTAAAATATATCATAAAACAACCAATGTGATAGTCTATTAAACTCAAAGGGGAGACTGTCGGCTCTCAAAAATGTCCAGTGTCCAGTCTAATAAAATTTTCTAAAATATCCGGACACGTCGGTCGGATTGTCTGGCACGTATTTTTGGGTGTTGTACGAGTGTCCCGAGTGTCGGACACGGATATAACCCTTTTTTGGAGTGTCCATGCTTCATAGGGATTATATATGATAAACTTCCGGAGAAGGATATTTAGTGTCAAGCAAAGGATAAGAGAGCAGATTATGAGTGAGTTTGGTCTGGACTTTTTGGATTTTAAATTGTTTTAAAGTATGCGGTGAAAAAGAATTTGTGACACAATATTTAAAGAAAGATGTATGTGTTCGATAAAGAAAAAGTTGGTAATGTTAAAAAATCAATCATGTGATAATTTTGTTGTTCAGTAGAACTTACCAATATATATTTTTTGTCTATTTATGGACTTTTTATAATCCGAATGTAGTGTTATCTTCATGATTAGGGGGAAAAATATATAAAAAAAACTCATGAAATTCAACATTTTTCTTCCACCGATTTTACACTACAGAAATGCAAAAGTAACAAAAAAGAAAAATTGAATCAAAAGATTAAGAAAAATCATACCAAACCCACTGTATAAACATGTCGTATTGGATAAAAGAAACATGTACCATTTTCTCTTGTAAAAAAAAGACAGTATAGTTGTGACCTTTCTTGATTGGTTCATTGTATGTACAATCACGCCATGTATATGTTGAAACACATCGTTTTTAATTATCATGACATATTTCTTGTACTCTCTTTAATGAGCTTCGTTTTGGGTGTACTGATACTTTGTCGAAGTTTAGTGACAAGCAATCACTAAACTTGATTAAAAATGTTAAAAGTGATGATAAGAGTACTTTGGATGATATTCTAAAGAGTCAATTAGATTTCCACACAAAGTGAGACACAAACCCAGCAATGCCATAAAGAATAGTAGAGTTTAGGTGGAATATAAGATCTAAGGAATCCTTCAAAACCTTAAAAGATGAATTACATTTTCCCCACATGTGGAAAATTAGGTTAAATTCTAAAGGATTGCAACAAGAACAAAAATTAAATACCTTAAAGTCTATGACAATGCATGTATACCTAAAACATGAACAACTTCCTTTTCCAATTGGATCAAAGCCCCTTTATGAGCCAATGATTGTTTCCTCTTCCAAAGAATAATTGGTTAGGGGTATTTTTACCTATACAACATTGGTAGATGAACACACCATTTTTAATAGTACTATTTCTATCAACCTCTCATCGGTCCACCCTCCCCTTCCCATTTCTCTAACCTACATAGAAGTATGGCGACATTTCTTCGCGTATAATCAAGAGAGAAATTTCTATCACCACACGACCCCTCCCAATTCTGTAACCTACACACAAGTATGGCGCCATTTCTTCGCGTAGAGGGCTCTCAAACCTTACATACAGTCAAGAGAGAAATTTCCATCACCACACGAACCCCAACACCCTTCGACTATTGGAGAGTTTAACTGGGTTTTAACTTCGAGGAATCAATTAATTAAGTGTGCACAAATTGACCTAAACACTATTGTAACGGAGTAAAAAATGCAATTTCTGACCCTTCATATCTTTTTACTTTTAATTAGTTAAACAACTATGGGTACCTTCAAAATGAGTGATGGGGCGTATGAGCTTCGCTTGTCTAATATAATACTCTCAGCTACACTGTTGGAACTAGATTGTTTACCTTTGTTGGCAAATATAAGAAAGTCAGCTTAGCCGAATTTGTGAAATGGATATATAGAGTAAGTGTTGGTTGGAAACCAGCTTATCACTAGGAACCACATAAATATCTAAATAAAACCAATAATTCAATCCATAAGTCCACTAATGGTGTCTCTGGGGACAACAAAGGGGCAGGCAGGAGTATTTAGACAAATTTTCAAGAGATTTGTTTTTGTGCATTAAAGAAAAATATGGTTGAAAGCATAAATAACAAACACACTAACCATACCTAATTTGGGAATATACAAACACTATGGTCCCTATTTGGAAGAACATATTTATAATCAAATCCAAATGGCATGGACCTATCTAGAGAGGCACATAACCTAAAAACAAAGAACAAAAAAACTTCTAATAATAGGAAGAAATTAATAATAATGATATTAATATTAATGGGGTGGCATGGTTTTAGGTGGTGACAGGGAATAGATGTTGACCTATCAACAAAGGGGGATGATACCAAACAAGATACTTCTCTAATGCTTTGGCTTAACAATACGAGTGGTTTTTTTTGGGGCAAATTGCATCATTTGTGCAAAACACTCTCACGTTGTTCTAAATGATGTAACGCACCCCCATTTGGTTTTGCTTTGTGCATTTTCCGTTAAACTAACAGAATCAGTCCAATATTACACTTACCATATCTATTTTTCCATTTACAAATATCACCAAAATAATGTAATAACAAAAAAAAAAAAAAAAAGGAAAAAAAAAGCAGCATGAGTTCCAAATCTGGTACAGGAAGAAGATGAAAACGACTACGATGAAGTGCGGAAGAATGGATTTTCAAGATACCTTCTTTTCTTCTTTTTCTTCTCTTCTTCACCCATCTCTGTCTCCAATAAGGAAAGAGAGAGTAGAGAAAGAAAGTAGAATTATAATTGTGAATGATGGGAAGATGCTTCTCAATCGTCTGGTTAGTAGGATTAATCATGTTGGACGAGATGTCAATGAGGTAGCCGACGCACTTGCCAATATTGGAGCGGAGCAGGTCAATAGGCTGGTGATGGTTAATGAGATGCCGGACACGGTTAAATAGCTGATGATCGCAGACAAGCTTGACATTAAGATGTTTATCTAGTTTTATGTTGTACTAATTTGTTTATTGATTTTGTGTTTGTTGTTGAATCTTTAATTTCCGAAATATCAAAGAAAAAAGAAAAAAATGTAGGACCAATATATATTTTTGTGAGAGCATTTTAGTCATTTGAACCAGAAAGACCAAACCACGTCAGGCCCCCTTACATCATTTGGAAACCCAGGGAGGTCTTCTGCAAAAAACCGCTAACTAGAGGGGGTGAGATGCAATTAACCTGTTTTCCTATTGGTTTTTTTATTCTAATCTTTTGGTAGAAAATTAATTAATGTCAAATGTCAATTTAAATCTGAAAACAAGATGGTATTTAATCTTGTTGAGGTAGAAAGATCAGAATTCAATAATTTCCTTGAGAATGCAAGTGTGTTAGAGTTAGAGGGCTTGATTGATTTTTAATAAATATTTTAACATCTAGTAGAAGAAGATTAGATTCGATAAGTTTAATGGAGGCGATGCAACACAAGTTGTACAATTGCGTATAAACTCAGGCGGACATGAAAGGGAAGTCGGCGTATGTATAGATCTTATTTCTCAGTGTTTAATACATACGGTTTTCACAAAATTTTGTTTTCATAACAACAAAAGTTATTAAATGATGAATTATGTAATTCACCGCGACTATGAACACACAAAGTTTGGAAAATTTAAGAGTTGAATAAAGTGGACCTTGTCAAGCTAAAGCTTAGTCTTGTATTTGACTACCATGTATTGGCCAGAACTTCAGCAAAGTAAAAATTAAATTATTAAGGTGTATTCAAATTATGATACTTCAATGAGAAAACTTAAGTACTAAATACTTTAGTCCGGTGATTTAATTAATAAACGAGGCAAGAATTTGATAAACTTTGCAAGGTGTTGTTCAGTATACTTAATTTACAACACCATACAAAAATTATTAAAAAATTACATCGTCTTGTTATCCAATAAAAAAGTCAAATGTGAAAAATAGAGAGAGAACGGACTAAGTAGAAGGAAAACATTACACTAGAGGCATATTATTTCTTCGTAATTGGTGCATGTATGCGCGATTAAAAACTTTTAGTTGCTTCAGCAGTGCCGCACATAGTGCACATTTTACTTGTACTACTACTTTTATGCACTCTAATTCCGTGTGCCAGGACCAACACTCATTCGCATGATATGTTATCAATGAAAATAGTTGTTTTTCGTCTTGCTATGTTGCATGGAGCGATATATTTGGTACCATACCACTACTTTAAGGAAAAAAGAAAACTCTTGTAAAATTTTAAAATGTGGGAAAATAAGTTTACTAAATATACTCCGTGCAAACATTATCATTTATCTCTAATACTTTTAGGAGGGAGTATCCTACAATCATTCACCTCCTTGGAAAAAGCTCTCAAAATTTAGACCCATATCTTTTTGAGGAGAATTTAGACCCACATTTTAAGAAAATGGAATTCCACATTTAATTTGACTGAAGTCTCGTCTCTAAAAATAGAATTTTAGTTTTTTTCCAAAGCGAAGTCATATTTTCCAAATAGGAGTTCCGAAGTCCTAAATAGTGTTCTAGTGTTACTCCTCCAAGGAAAAAGGTTCACTCCCGGATGGTTAAGGACCGCCAGTTCCCGGCCCCCTTGACCCGTGGTTGATGGTGTAAGAGGGTGTTTAGTACTATCGCCGTCCGGTCTGGTTCTTCATGCTCTGACTCTTTTACCTGTAATTATGCCACTTTGAATCGGCGATTTGGAAAATAAAACGACACAATTTTTTTATAATTCTTTCATGGTGTTGTAGTTTACTCTACAATACCATGAAAGATCACCAAAATCTTTTATCGTTATGCTAATTAATCGGGTCAATGTGAGCCAGTGAATAGTAGCAAAAAACAAAGTATGAAGGATCTGGTGGAGCGGAGGTAGTATCATCCAATACATGGATCATTGTTTTTATCTATATGGAATTGAATATTTTGATCCGAGGTACTAGTAGAAAATTTTAAAAATCAAGATAAAATAATACGAATAGAAAATATAATTGTAAAATTTAAAGTATAGTAAATGGGTGCTACCTCAAGGAATAGCGTGTTTACAAGTCCATGCATTATGTTATGAGTTCGAACACAGTTGAAGACAAATAAGTAAGTCTAAAGAAAGTAAGTAAAGTCTCGAAACTAATTAGAATGAGTTGAAATGTGACCCTATTTAGCAGCTAGAGTGGTAGCTCAAGTGGTTCAAACCCGATTGACAACAAAACAATTTCTAAAAAAAAAAATGTTACTTCAAAATTACTAACCCATTTGTCTGAGAAATTTATGAAGCCAAATAAAAATCATCATTTACAAATTTTAATCTCATTTCTGATCCAACCAAAAACATCATAACTACAGTTACCGGTCAACCATTAATTTTTTCAAGAGGTCGTCTTTGCTCCGCAATTTTCGGAGCGAACTTGTGGTAAACTAGGGTTTTCAGTACGGTGCTTCGCCGGCAAGTCTTCAAATCTCGCAGCTTTGCTTTTCTCCCCGTTGATTCTGGATTGGGTCTCTCTCTCCTTTCGAGTGACTAATCTAGGGTTTGGCACGATTAGCTAAGCATGGACGAATGCGAGCAGTTAGTACGAAAGCTTGGGAAGCTATCAATGGAGGAGGAGCACGTTGAAGAGTATGAAGATGAGTTCTGCTTGGAGGCAATCCAGAGTTGCGGTCCGTGTCTGCTAGGTACTTTCCTTAACCGCATCACCTTCAATACGTGGGCTATGAAAATATTGTTCAAAAACATCTGGCCGGAAGGAGAAGAGGTTAAGATTCACGAGCCGTCTCCGAACAAGTTTGTATTTGAATTTTCTTCGGAGGATTCAAAGCTGAAAGTTCTGCAAGGAGGCCCTTGGCTCTTTGACGAAAACCTTATGCTGCTACAAACTTGGACGGTGATTGGTACGGTTGATCTGGCACAACTGGGCAGAATAGATGTATGGGTTCATGTACGAACGTCTTCCGGGTGCATGCGAATGGTGTTGAAGAGTTGCTCATTACAGCTGTGATTGTCGTGAGATTGAAGATCAAGCGAAAACAGCGGAGGCTTCAAAATTTGGGAGTTGGATGTTTTACAAACCCCAAACAGAGACTCAAGCGGATTACAGGAAGGACAACGATGGAACAACTCCATCAACTAAACCAGCAAATCATAATGGGGAGGATGAAGATAAAGAGCCGGAATGGGGTTTCGAAACTGATGAGCTTAATGGGAATGCGATGGATATTGACAAACACGAGTTGGGGAATCCCAGAGGGCATGTCGTCGTTCAATAATCCGCTAGCCAAAGACAAGACACCGGATAAAACTTCTGTCCCACCTAAGTTTTCAGAGGCTCAAAAAGGAAAGAATTGCCAGTGAACCGACTGCAACGGAGGTGGGTGCAAAGAGGAAGGGTAGCCAAGCCAATCTATCCCCAAACCCAACAGTGAAAATCCGCGATTTCGATGGGGATGGATCCATAACTGCACAGTGGAGAGGTGGAGGAAGAACAGGTAGGGGAAGAGGGAGAGGAAGAAGCTCTGCTGGTAACGGAGGGAGGGGAACTGATCAGGTAGCGGAGGCGGGAAAATCGGCGGTTCAAGCTGGGCATAACGTCCGACGTGTTGCTGCTGGTATTAGGAATAAAGGGGAAGGTACTGGTTCGGTGGCAAATAATAAAAGGTAATGGCAAAGATTTGGCTCTTTCTCCAAAACAGAGTACTGCCTCTGTTAGCTCAAGATCTCCTATCATTTTTATTGAGTTGTTGGGTCCTACTAGTATGGCTGTTTCAGTACCTTTGAGTAAATCTTTGCTGAATACAGAAGCTGTTGGCAATGATCAGGAGGAAGTTTCACAGGTTTCTTCTAGTCGGATTCCACCAAAGGATGGGGGCGCCTCAAATATCCCAATTTCAGTATTGGCTGAGTCTGCAAAGCAGGCCAGCCAAAAGCCATGAATCTCCTAAGCTGGAACGTACGGGGGTTTGGAAACCCCCATAGCGTTGCTTCTCTCCGTGATCTTGTGGGGAGAAGAAAACCAAACGTCGTCTTTTTAATGGAGACGAAACTGTATGCAAAAGATATGGACCGGGTTAAGAGAAGATTGAATATCATTAATGGTATCTATCGTGATTGTGATGGAAGTGAAGGAGGAAGAAGAGGGGGCTTAGCTCTACTATGGGATGACTCGATCAATTTTAGTCTCAAGAATTGGTCGGACCACCACATACATGGAGAAATTTCCTTTGATAATGGCTCCAAAGAAGGTTTCTTGACGGGTTTCTATGGGGATCCGGACAGATACGAGAGACACAACTCGTGGAGTCTGTTAGAGTCTTTATTTCCAGGTGATAAGCCTTGGTGTGTAGTTGGTGATTTTAACGCGTTCTCGTCTATCTCTGAGAAGGAAGGAGGAAGATATGTCTCCTTCAGTCAGATAGAGGGTTTTTGTAGCGTTATCCACAGATTACAACTGAGGGATATGGGTTATTCAGGTTCTCCTTTTACTTGGAGAAATAATCAGGGTGATGAATTAGCCATTCGAGAACGACTTGATCGTTGTTTAGTTTCGGATAGATGGATTGATATCTGCGGTCGTGCCAGAGTTCAGCACCTTATAGCTGAAGTGTCAGATCATGTTCCGATTGAAGCTTATTGGAACTTAAACAATCCGCCTAGAAGAAGATGCCGAAGAATATTTCTCTTTGAAGCCATGTGGCTTCAACATGAAGGTTGCAGAAACAACATCTTGAGTTCTTGGTCAAACCCGACGGGTCAGATTGAGGGACGCTTGAGTTCTATGACTTCGGAGCTAAAAGCTTGGGAAGTTTCTTCGTTCGGGAGTGTCAAGAGGCAGCTTGCTCAACTACGAGCAAGGCTTCAATTACTTTCAGATGGACCACAGACTTCTGCGGCTTTGTCTGAAATGAGGGTGCTCCGTAGTGATATCCTGCGAGTATTGTTGAGAGAGGAGGATATGTGGAGACAGCGTTCTAGGGAAACCTGGTTGCGCAAGGGAGATCAGAATACGAGGTTCTTCCACTGGAAAGCTTCTATCCGAATATCTCACAATCATATTAGTGGCTTGGAAGACGGTACATGGGTTTGGAGAGAGGAGCCGAACCAGGTTATTACCATTCTAGAGGACTACTACAGAGGTATTTTCAGCAGTTCAGATCCTTCTAGACAACAAATGGAACCAATGATGGCAGGTATTGAAGAGCTGGTTTCATTGGATCAACGAGCGTTTATGAATCAGCCGTTTTCTTCTGAGGACATTCGTCGGACAGTTTATCAGCTAGCCCCTTTGAAATCCCCAGGACCAGACGGATTCCCTGATTTGTTTTTTCAGAAGAACTGGCATATTGTGGGAAAGGACATTGAGGATACTTACTTGGATATTCTCAAAAATGGTGCAGATATTTCCAGGTTTAACCACACTCTTCTTGCTTTGATTCCTAAAGTTAAACAAGTTAGAAGTCCTTTGGACTTGCAGCCTATCAGTTTATGTAACACTATTTACAAAATAGTTAAAAACAGTGGCTAATCGTTTAAAGATTATTTTGAGTTCTATAATTTCAGAAAATCAGAGTGCCTTTGTTCCTGGACGGTTGATTACTGATAATACTATTACTGCTTTCGAGCTCCTCCATTCCATGAAGAATAGGAAGAAAGGGAAAAAGGGGTTTTGGCACTTAAAAAGCATATATGAGTAAAGCATATGATAGGGTGGAATAGGACTTTCGTCGAGCTGTAATGGAAAGGATATGATTTGGCTTCAGGTGGATTGAACTCGTGATGAATTGCATCTCTACGACTACATACAGCATATTAGTCAATGGGGAAACTCATGGTAATATAGTTCCACAAAGGGGCCTTCGACAAGGATGTCCGTTGTCTCCTTATCTATTTTTACTTGTGAGTGAAACTCTCTCTCGAAGCCTAACTAATGCAGTGCAGGACAGTCGTATTTCTGGCTTATCGGCATCTAGAGGAGGCCCTATTATATCACATCTTTTCTTTGCAGATGACAGTTTGCTCCTCACAAAGGACATCCCTTCAGAGATAGAAGCTCTACGGGACATACTTTATTGCCATGAAAAAGCTTCGGGCCAAGTGTTAAATTTGCAAAAGTTGTCGGTGGTCTTTTCTGATAATGTGAATCAAGGGGAGAAACAAATTCTTAGTGAACTCTGTGGTGTGCAATTGGTTGAGGAACACGAATCCTATTTGGGATTACCGACTAAGGTAGGAAAGAGAAGGACGATGACATTCTCTTTTCTTCTAGAGAGAGTGTTGAATAAATTGAAGGGGTGCAAGGGTAAGGACCTCTCTGTGGCAGGGAAAGAAGTTTTGATCAAATCTGTAGTTCAAGCAATACCAAATTATACAATGGGATGTTTTTTACTTCCCAAGAAGATTTGCGAGGAGCTGGAGAGATTGGTAAGACAGTTTTGGTGGGAGGGAGATGATAGTAAGAGAAAAATACATTGGATTGCTTGGGAAAAGATCAAAAGGGAGAAAGAAGACGGAGGTGTTGGCTTTCGAGATTTTCAGAATTTCAATATTTCTCTACTTGCAAAGCATACATGGCAATTGTTAAATAATCCGGACAGTCTTATGGGTCTGGTCCTTAAAAATAAATATTTCCGATCATCCTCTATACTTGACGCGGAATTTAAGCAATCTACACAGATTTCTTATGCTTTTCGTAGTTTAATTGCAGGACGTGATTTAGTGAAGTCTGGATTAATGTGGAGAATCAGAGACGGATCCCAAGTTAGAGCCTTTTCAGATATGTGGCTACCAAGATTTAGTACGTTTCGTCCTATTACAGCATGTCCTCCAGATTTTGACGATTTACGAGTGGATCATTTTATAGATAAAAATTCAGGAACTTGAGATGCGGAGGCTGTTGATGATTTTTTTTGTTCCGGAGGACAAACAGATTATTCTGTCTATTCCTATCGATTTGGAGCACCAAGACGAATTTTCATGGCTACACACAGATGATGGAAATTACACCGTTGCTTCGGGATATAAGGCGCAGACGATCAAAGCAACAGGTAATCCTTCCTCCTCTACAGGCAGTGTTAATAGACGGTGGCTAACAAAATCATGGAAGATGAAATTGCCTAAAAAGATGATTTACCCGACGTGGCGGCTCTGGCATGATTCATTACCAGTTGCGGCAAAGTTAATCCATAGAGGAGTACCTGTTTTGCCTGAGTGTCAGTTTTGCCGCAATCACACAGAAGATATAGACCACTGTTTTTTGTTCTGTGCTTTTTCCAGATATATATGGCAAGCTTCAATGGGGATCAATTGTCGTCTTCCTGTTTCAGGACGAATGCGTGATTGGGTTTTTGATTTTCTGAGCTCTCAGTCGGTGAGTTTATGCGAAGATTTCGTTGCTACAATATGGGCCATATGGACTAACAGAAATGATCGAATTTTTAACGGCACAAATCGGTCTCCGGAACAAGCTGCTCGCCAGGGACATGATCTTTTGAATTGGTATAGGGAGGCTAAGGTGTGTGGACTGCTGTCGGAGGAAGTGGCAGAAAGTTCAGAGCAGGAGGGTTGGGTTCCTCCCCCCCACTGGGCCGATGCAAGCTCAGTGCTGATGCATCTTGGGTCGAAGAAAGTGTCTCCACTGGAATTGGAATTTGTGCTCGAAATGCTCAAGGGAGTTTCACAGCTGGAAGATTCTGCCGTCTCTCTCGGCAACGTTCCCCCTTAGTAGCGGAAGTGAGAGCTATGGAGGAGGCGCTTAGATTTGCGGATGAGTTGCACTTATCTGATATTATTATTGAATCAGATTGTTTAAATTCGGTAAAATTGCTTCGGGAGGGTAAAGCTAACAAAATTTCTGCAGCACATTGTCTTTCGGAACTTAAAGCAGCAATGGAGGAATGCTCGAGATTGAAACAAAAATTCGCCAGGGTGGAGTTTGCTTTCACTCCAAGGGCAAATAATCAATTAGCTCACTGTTTTGCTTGTAAAGGTTTAGTAGAAGACGACATGTTTTTTTCTCTATCGTTCCTAATTGGGCTAATGATGTGTTTCTGAATGATCTTTCGGATACGACTACCCTCTAGTAATGAAATTATCTTTTTCCCTAAAAAAAAAAACACATCATAACTTATCTGATTTTGTAAGAGAAATTTACATAGCTGTGGTAGTACTTGCAATCTCTGAAGAGCCTCATAAAACAGCCAATGGTAAAGCCCAGGCGGTTAGAAGAGAGAGTGGAGTGATTCTCTAGTGGGTTCCCCATTCCTGCCCATTTTGACCCTACACACACAACAAAACAACAATTGTGCAACTAGTAGTATATAATAAAAAACCCATCTTTATTCTTTGTATGTATATGCTCTGTTTTTCCTTTTTCAAACCCCACACAAAACCAGAGCCCTGAGCCAGTCTTTGCAAGGACGAAGATTTTCTGTACCCATGGCCTGAAGATTTCAAATCTCTCTCAGTACCATTACTCACTTCACCACCCACAAAAAATAAACCCCCATAAAGCATATGATCAACCCTTCCTTATCATAAAACCCCAGAAACAGAGCAGGTACAGAGAGAGAGAAAGGTTGGACCTTTGACGAAGGATTTTTAAAAATCAAGAAAGCTTTGATCTTTTCTTCTTCTATTTCTTGCCCAAGTTGAGTTCTTTCCTCCAGAAAACAACAATTTTTAACTTGAGAAGCTCTGGTGAGCTGATTTCTTCTATGCTCTGTTTTGTTGGTTTTTTCATTTGCTGTACTCTGTTTCTTGATGCTCTGTTTTTTTTTTTTGCAATCCAACAGTCTTGAAAATGGTTGGGTGAAAAAATTGATTGCATGGCGAGTCACAGAGTTGGGGAGATATCTGATGCAGGGCCATCAAACCACCACAACATGCCTTATGCTCTGCTTCATGGGATCAATCCTCCTTCAAGCTTCATGTAATGTTCTCAAAATCTCCAATTTTGGGTCTTTCTTGATTTTTTTGCATTCTTGTTTTTTCTGGGTTTTGTGCAAGTTTGCTCCTTTATCTCTCTCTGATTGCTTCCTGACATGGGTTTTGGTCTCTCTCAGCAATCAAGAAGGATCTGCTTTTGATTTTGGAGAGCTGGAAGAAACTATGTTGCTGCAAGGAGTTAAGATCAATAATGATGAAGCTAAAGCAGCATGTAAAGCTCTCTCCTTTTTCTGACGTTTCAAGTGTAACCAACTCCAAAGAGAGAGAGAGAGAGAGAGAGAGAGAGAGAGAGAGAGAGAGAGAGAGAGAGAGATGTCCCATTATGCAGTACAGAGAGATAGGGGAGAATCAGGACCTCCTTGCATGATTTACTGACTCCATAACATAACTTGTGGAGTTGGGAGTAGAACAGAAAAGGGATTGGGGTTGCTTCTCCTTTATGAGTTCTTGAAAAAACTGGTAGTTGTTTTAAGTATAATTTCCTGATGCATCAGAGATTTCTTTGCTTTTGTGATCCTTGTGCAGCAGCTTTATTTACAGCTAGACCTGCAGCTACTCTGGACATGTTTCCTTCTTGGCCTCTGAGATTCCATCAAACCCCAAGAGTGAGTAGAGAGTTTCTCTTCCCCTTCTCTTGCTCTCTTTCTTACTAACCATTTTTGTTCCCACATGGACTCTAGAGTCTTGATGATGATGAAATAAAAGCACAACTCTTTTTCCTTTTTGTGGGTTTTTTTTTTCAGTTTTGGAAGATTGTAGACATTTTCTTGGCTGTTTCTTGAAACACCCCTTTTGCTAAAATTGAGGTTTTTGGTTGTTCTTGAAATGCCCCATTTTCTCTAAAACTGAGTTATTTCAAGTGGGGTTTTGGAAAATTTTACTGTTTTTCTCTAAATGAGTAGAAAAGAACTCTTTCTTGGTTGTTCTTGAAGTACCCATTTTGTAAAAATAAGTTCTTTCATGTGGGTTTTTGGAAAATTTTGCTGTTTTTCTCTAAATGAGTAGAAAATAACACTTCTTTGGTTGTTCTTGAAGTACCCATTTTGTAAAAATGAGTTCTTTGATGTGGGTGTTTTGTTGATTTTGTTGGGTACTACCTCCAGGGGAGTTCAAGATCAGGAGAGGAGAGTACAGACTCAGGATCAGGGATGAACACAATTTCAAGCAGGGGAGATGGGCATTTAGAACCAGAATCTCCCTTGAGTACTAGGAAGGCATCATCTTCAGATCATCATCAACATCATCACCAACACCAAGGCTTTGATCAGAATCATCATCATGCCCTAATACCACAGCAGCAACAGCAACAGCAACAGCTTGGGATGGCTACAAGTGATGGCAACCAAATCACTCCCCCTCCACAAGCTGCCAAACCTACCCAAGAAAAGGTCCTCCCTTTTTTCCCCAAAACCAAGATCAAGAAAATGATGGATTCCTCTTATCTAGTATCTCTCTCTTTCTCCTATGATTGCAAATCCTCACCAAAGCTCAAGTGATTTTGTGTGTGATTGTGAAGTCTCTGACATGAGTAAGACCCAAATAGGACTATCCATTTGGAAAAAAAGAGAATCTTTACAGTATTTGCAACTGTTTTTATTTATTTTTTTAGTATTGAGATAGAGATACACACACACACTTCTATATGGACCCCCAAAACCCCAATTCTTGGATGGTAATGATATGAACTAGTCCTTGTAATTATGATTACCTTTCCCATAAGTGGTCTCTCTTCTAATCATTACCCTTTTTGGCTTGTGAAATTTAACAAAGATCTCTCAAATTCTCTTAAAAAATCAAACTTTATAACTAATTTTTTATGGGTATTATAAAAAAAATTGACTTTTTTTTGGGGTGTTGCAGAGGAAAGGAGCTGGCTCATCATCAGAGAAAGTTCTTGATGCTAAGGTAAGATTCTTGATGACAAAGATGATATTTTTAATGCTTTTTCTGAGTTTGCTATTACAATGTGTTGGATTAAAGCTTTGATCTTTGTGTTTGGTTACAGACATTAAGGCGTTTGGCTCAAAACAGAGAAGCAGCAAAAAAGAGTAGGCTGAGGAAAAAGGTCTGTTATTGGTAACGGATTATAGCGGGAAAAATTAAATGTCTATACAGTTGCTTCTTCAATTTTCCCGGCTACTGGTAATTAATTAATCTCTCTCTCTTCTTTGTGTGTGTGTGTTTACAGGCATATGTACAACAGCTAGAGTCAAGTAGGATAAAGCTGGCTCAACTAGAGCAGGACCTCCAGAGAGCTAGAGCTCAGGTTCTTTGCACTTTTCTTTATTTAATTTTGATAAAATTTTATTTTCCAAATAATTCATAGTTTATATTGTTTTGGTTAATGTTTATTTTGGTGGGTGATGAGCAGGGATTGTTACTGGGTGGAGGTGGAGCAGGTGGAAGTATCAGTCCCGGTAAGCTTAATCTTTTTATTGATAGAGTATGTTTGGCACGGGTTTTAAATTCTATACAGAAAAAAAAGTTCAATAAAACAACCAGAAAAACACCATATCAAACATGTTTCTATTGAAAGCACAGTTTTTGAACAACACCTATGCTGTTGAGTGTTGAGGAGATGCCTCTGTCGATAACTTGTAACACAAGTTACGTGGCATAGTAACTTTTTCCGTGCTTATGTAACAACATGCTTGCATTTGAGCGTGTTAGAAACCATTTTAAGCGCCACAGTGTGTTAATTGTGCTAGTAAAAAAGAATATCCCAACGTAAATGTCAATGTAATAATGTTTGCTCATTTCACACATAGATGGAATTGAAATAACACAAAATTATCAAAGCACTGTTATGTACGAAGTATTCTATTGTAGTGCCAAAGCAACCATGAAAGCGCTCCTAAAAAAGGAAGTTTGATAGAAGCTTCATAATCTTTCGGTTGGAATATCCACAGGTTCATTTTAAACCAACAATTTTATTCTCAGCCACTTTTAGGCGCTATTCTTCAAGAATAAGGGCACATAGAAAACTTCCTAGTTGCATTTGTTTTAACATAGTTTCCCACTTGGAAGACATAACTAGAAACAGAACCTCTAGTAGATTGAGCATAGTACAAGCAAACACTTTGCTCAACATTTGCTTCGATGTCTCGAGTTCGAAATTTGTGAAAACTTTAAAGAGATGCTAATCAGTCTTCTCACTTGGAGCTTGTTAGTTCAAGTTAAATAAGGTCTACTGATCGATCAAACAGGTGCAGTATCATGGAACCATAACTTTTTGGATAAAATCTTGCTCTAGTGCAGTAGCATGCAAACCATATCAAATAAACAAAAATCAGAATACCTTATTTTATCCAAAAAGTTATGGTTCCATGATACTGCACCTGAAGAGCAGCTGAGCAGCTGCTACAATTTATTCTTGTAAAGTATGGTATTGCTTTCAATGTAAGCAAAATATTATTTTGCAGATGAGAATAAATGTAACTGTCCTTTGGTCATATTTCGCCACAATATTTTTATTTTTCTGTCACAATAATAAATACAGTAACCGTAGGTTAATTACTCAATTCACCAACCAATTCATAAATGTAAAGAATAACTGCAAAAAGATCCCTCAACTAATGACTTGTGCCTTTCAAACCCTTTCAGGTGGCGCCATATTCGATATGGAGTATTCAAGATGGTTAGACGACGACCAGAGGCACATGTCGGAGCTCCGGACCGGATTACAAGCGCATTTAGCCGACAACAACCTTCGTGTAATCGTGGATAGCTACATTGCCCACTACGACGAAATTTTCAGGCTTAAGGGCGCAGCTGCAAAGTCTGATGTCTTTCACTTGATCACCGGGATGTGGACTACTCCGGCTGAACGTTGCTTCCTCTGGATGGGAGGTTTCCGGCCGTCGGAACTCATCAAGGTTCAGTCTTTGACCTCTCATTAATCACTTGGTAGTTTATTCTATATATGGGGAGTTGCATGAACTTTTCTAACACTTCAGGGGCGGTTATGTCTTTTTGAAAATATTTGATATATATATATTTTTTTTGTTGGAGGCAGATGTTAATGACACAATTAGACCCCTTGACTGAGCAGCAAGTGATGGGAATTTACAGCCTACAGCAGTCCTCACAAGAAGCTGAGGAAGCTCTCTCACAGGGTTTGGATCAGCTACAGCAGTCTCTCATTGATACCATTGCTGCTGGTGGGTCCCTGACAGATGGCATGCATCATATGGCTCTTGCTCTAGGCAAGCTCACCAATCTTGAAGGTTTTGTTCGCCAGGTAAGAGGTCTACACTTCAGTTTTTTCCCACTTGGTCCCTACACTTCAGTTTTTTCCCACTTGAGTTCTCACTTAGATTTAAGTCCCATTACTTAAAACTTGTTGCATTTCTTCTTGAAGTTAAACTCAGTGCCCGAATATACCCTTTTTCGTAGGTCGCTAAGTTAACCTTGTAGTATAGGTATGGGGACTAAGGTCAAAATTTATTGAAAATAAGCGACAGATAGGTGGGTTTTTAACTTATAACCGTACTGAAACATATAGGTGGGAGCAGGGGCAGAAGATGCAGTCCCATTATTGTTTTCGAAATTTCACTTCTGCATGCAATACTATATTGATGTGCCAATATTCTCACCAATACCCTTAAAAAATACTACCTCCGTTTCTACTCTATCACACCGGTTTGACTTTTGTCACTATTCACTGGGTCACTTTGACCCGGTAATTTGAGTAGTAAAACGATGAAGTTTTTCGATAATTTTTTTCATGGCGTTGTAGAGTAAAAGTTGATCTATAACACGGTGAAAAAGTTATCAAAAAATCGCATCGTTTTGCTATTCAGTTCACCCGGTTAAAGTGACCCAGATACGAGTCAAAAAGTCAAACCGGTGTGATAGAGAAGAAACGGAGGTAGTGCTAAAAAAATATAGCATTACAGTTTCAGTATTTTAGACCCGGCACCGCTTTTATGTGCGAGCATTTATATATTTCCTTTTGTGGTGTTAATAGAAAGAAACTAGAAAGTACTCTCTTCCAAGCCATTCCTTTCACTTGAGATGTCATGTAATGTGAGTCATTGAACCCTAACTTAGTGGAGTTTGGTTTTACGTAAAGAAGAGTGATTACCTTCATATCTTTATCTTCCATCTTTAGAAGTATTTGCTAAACTTGTGGACAATATCTCAAGAGGTTAATGACCCACCTATTTGCCTTTAGTGGGAATACTTCTTCCCCAAGTAAATCCTCTTTGTGTTGCTTTTATAAAAAGTTAGAAATATGACTCGAGTGCTCAAGTGACTGACTTACACACTCACTTATACACTTGGCTTAGGTTTAAGTTTAATTACCTCACCAATAAGTTAGGTCATGTCTCAATTTCATTATCCATCCATTGTTTGCGCCGCAATTCTGAAACAAAAACCCAAATTAGTAATCTTACCATCCATTGACCATGAATAAGTCTAAGAATCAAGTCTAACAATCGTACGGTCACTATCGGCTTTGTAAGTCAACTTTAACGGACGAGATCTTCTTCAGTTTCTTTTTTCTTTCTTTTTATATGTTTGTTACTATGCATGATAGATCTATTCGAACTTCCTTGATTGCTCCATTTTATTTCTCGACATCACTTATGTTTTTTGTGGTGATTCTAGTATATACTTTGCTTTAAGTCTCTCTTTTTGGATGGCTCAAAGGCCAAAAGCCAAAATTTTCGACTTTTTGATCATGATGCGGTTGGAAAGTGCCTTTTGCTAAAATAAAATTTAATAAATATAAAGTCGATAACTACATAACAATTATATATTACAACTTCTAGTAAGTTAAAGCCGCGGTACTTGACCGGTTTATGCATGAGTTAGTTTGATTCATTGGATTATTTTACTACTTATTGAGCTTAATCTCCAACTTGTTGGTTGTAAAAAAAGTTCATTAATTGTTGTTGGGGGTTTTCATCTAAAGATGTTGCTATCAATTTTACTTTGAAAGTGACTACTCTTGAAATAAGAATACTTTGTAGACCTATCAACAAAGTATATAAAAGCTCTCTTAAATTAAATATACAATGCAATAATTCAATTAATAATTAAATAATTGTTTCTTAATTATTGTATGATAAGACAAATTTTGTGGTTTTCAATCCCTTTGAATTTGTGTTTAGTGTTGGTTCTCATTGTCTTCTTTTGCAGCAATGTCCCACCTAAAACATTGACATGTACGATAATTGTTGTTTGATTAAAATAGTTTCCTATTCGATAAGTTTTCAACTAATTGAATTCCGTGTAGTTGTTAAATTGTATGTTCTCTGTCTGATAATGCTAATAAATTGTAGGCTGATAATCTGAGACAGCAAACTCTTCACCGCCTTTGCCAAATATTGACGGTCCGGCAAGCGGCGCGGTGTTTTCTGGTGATCGGCGAGTACTACGGTCGCCTGCGTGCCCTCAGTTCCCTTTGGACATCACGCCCACGAGAGTAAGATTGACCGCATTTTTCTTTTATCAGATTGAGAATAGGGTTCCTAGTCTGTCAAAATGATGAAATGCATGGGGGTGATTGTGTTATTTGCCTAATAATCTGCAATTTTATTTTCTGATTTTCAGGAACTTGATGAGTGATGAGAATTCTTGCCAGACAACAATGGATATGCAGATGATGCAATCGGCAGCACAGAATCATTTCTCCAACTTCCAGTAGAGAGAAATGTCAAATGGAGAAAGGGGGATGCAGGGGGGTGATTGTGACCATCCTTAGCTTCTAGGGCTTCTCCTCTTTTATTAATGAACAAATTGAGAAGTTTAGGACTTTTCCTAATTAGGTTTTTCTTAATATTAATTAATCATTATGATCTCCATGTAAATGTAAAATTAGTGAATTTTATGTGCATGAGTAAGCTTTTAGCTATGGGTAAAATTTAAAGGAGGGGACACAATGAAGATCCATGAAGATCCTGATTTGCTACACTGACTTCTCTTTACCGAGTTCTCAACTTCTGATATAGCGCGTCAGATCTATCGACTAGTTAATAACTTCTGATATAGCGCGTTAGATCTATCGACTATTTAATATTTATATCAAAGAACTTTATGATAGGTTGCTCAAATTATAGGGTTGAAATGGAATTCGCCTAGGGAGAATGATCCGTGTTACGACCACAGCGTCCTAGGATTTCTAGAGAACTTTAAACCTCAAAATTTCAACAAATAAGCCCAATGTAGGATATGTAAGATGACAATGCGATATCATACTCTACCAGAGTTGATAGAAATTCCCTTCACAACATTGATTTTACTAGCATCGCACCCAAAAAAACCCATCGGTGTCAGTAAAATCGATACTTCCTGTCATAGCACATGCAATGAACATATACCACTCCGTTTCTTCTGAATAGCCCCTTTTGACATTTCCACTCGTAGTTGGGTCACTTTAACCCGGCAATTTGGATAGCAAACGATGTAATTTTTAGATAATTTTTCATGATGTTGTAGAGTAACTTTTATTCTACAGTATCATGAAAGTATATCAAAAAATTACTTCGTTTTGATATCCAAATCACCGGGTCAAAGTGACCCGGTGAATAGTTGTAAAAGTCAAAAGGTGACTATTCAGAAGAAACAGAGTGGTATTGCACAAGGGTTGTATGTCACAAGTTCCAAACTTTAGTACACAAATTAAATATATTTGAACAAAATAGCTAATCAAAGTAATGTTAAAAATGTTAATTTTCTTAATATTATTTAGATATTTCTTAACACTACAATATTATGAAAAAATAACAAATTATCATCTCATATCATTTGCTAAAATGGCCGGTCAAAATGACCTCCTTAAAGTTAACTGAAAAAATTATGACGAGGTAGAACTAATACTGCTAGTGTCTATCCCACCAAATCTTCTTGTCTATCAAGGGAGCCAAGGGGATGGGTACAAATTCTTGGAGAGGAAGGTTGGATTTGTTGATCTTTCACTTGAATGAAGTGGTTGTGACTTGAGTATATTGAGAGAGATTTCTCTCCTGATTTGCATGAAGAGCTCATTTGTGATTTGTCATTGTAGTGGCAGAGGACACTTGCATTGCATGAGAGGAATGTTTAATATTACATTATTATCACTAACATTTTTAAATATATTTTCTTTTTAGTTATGCATTCAAACTTTGTGATCCTTATGCTTTTGGATTTCCAGAATCAAAAGTAGTTT
This sequence comes from Linanthus parryae, assembly GCA_023055425.1. Taxonomy (NCBI): domain Eukaryota; kingdom Viridiplantae; phylum Streptophyta; class Magnoliopsida; order Ericales; family Polemoniaceae; genus Linanthus; species Linanthus parryae. Next base: position 176,458,444 of record JALGPY010000001.1, on the reverse strand, counting down.
CAGAGTATCAGTCACTATCAGCGTGCTTTGAATTGCAACTCCTAGCCTCCGTAAATTAGTAGAAATATTAATAATTGAAAAAAGTATTAATATGACCATGTCTTCTTCTACATAAAAATTTAAAAACCATGTCCAATTTATGGATTGGGTTTGTTTTATTATCGAATTATCAAAACCATATAATTACTAATTCCAATGATCTTGACTGTATATGGGCTAATTTGAGAACGAATATGCATTTCTGCAGCTAATGCAACTGATTTTCAGCAGTAAAATCAATTATAGTGCATCGCGTAGTTTCCGAGAGTAGTGTCCCAGCTTCTAAGAAGTAGATAGGGGTTGCTTTTATGGAACATGTTTTCCAATTAATTCTTCGACAACCAATTTGAGCATTGATATTTTTTAATTTCTGCTATTATCTTTGCATAAATGATACATGTAATTTTTTTTTTTTTTTTTTTTTTTTTTTTTTTTTTTTGTCATTTTGCTTTCTCGCACCAGCACCGCCACATCTGTCATAAATTAGCCCTAAGTAAGCTTGCGTGCCTTAAACATAACCGACATAAACGTTAGTGTCCGCATGGTTCTGCCATTTCAACTTCCTAGAGCTTAATTCGGTTTGCATGTAGTTTCTCTTTTATTGTCGCTTGATGAGCTCGTTTCAGATTTGGAATGACAAAAGATGAACAAATTTTCGAACTAATCAGAAGATTTAGAACTTGGAAATTTAAGTTTTTTTCAAAGTAATTGAACACAGTTGTCCTAACAGATCAGTAAATACCCAAATAATACAAACAATTGTTCCACTAGAATAACACAAGTACGACTATTTTTTTATTGATTTCCTCAAAATAAAAAGGGAAAACAGTATTGATTAATTGTTAGTAGTACTACTTCTATAGGTATCAATTTGGCAATTGATTATTGCATGATTGAGATAGCTCACCTGATCTCTTATTTAAAATAAGAATTAAGAGCCCATCAGTCTATTATCAAATATAAATTTCACTTTTTTTAGAATTAAGTTATAGAATAATTAATCCAAGGATATGCAGTAGTTTTCAAAATCCCTCAATTATTTTATTTATATGAAAATATATTGACAATCTGATTATTACCCTATAATATAGTCTTAGAGTCAACCTTATTGTTACCGACGAAGATTTCCAACCTCAAATGCTCGAAATGAGGAAGAAAATGAATCAACTAAAACTGCGACTATTTCATGAATTGACATTCATTGTATATTAGACGGCTCAAAACCAATATTATGTAGATGATCATTTTTTCAAATCATCCTATGACATACTGCTAAAATCAATGTCTAGAAGGGACACGTAGGTGCTGTATGGATGAGCTAAATTAACTGAGCTTATGTAAGTTCTTTTTTCATCTGGATGGATGAAGTGATTGAAATAGATTAATACGAACCAGAACCCCATTTTTCAGTTAAAAGTGTTTTTGATTATTTTTTTAGTCACAAAGGAATCCAGCTTCTACTTGCAAAAATAAGACCCGAAATTTAGTATAATGGACTAATTCTATGTCGCCGCGTGAATGAGATCATTGACTTTCAAAAATAGGATTCAAGATTCACTACAATAGGGACTCCAGTTTTCGAAAATAGGTCTTCCAACTTTTAGCGAGATGGATGAGATTATTGACCGAAACATAATCTCACCCATACTCCAATCCAATCAAAGAAACAAACAATACTTATGTTTCCAGTTTAACCAGACCGGGTAGGCTACATGCAGGGGCAGAGCTACACAGGGACTGGTGGCACAGTCCCACTCATTTCCTCTTATTACGTATTTACACTGTATTTTTCCAGTTTTGTTCAAATTAGCCCGAGAAATATTACACCTTTAACCCGCAAGGACTTACATTTTGTCGAAAAGAATACTACTAACTTTATGGCTCCTAACTTTTTGAGGCCCCAGTAAACCGAAATTTTCAATTTGACACTATGTTACACGGTTCAATGCTGAGAAGGCAAGAGACTCCAATATCTATCTAGAGACCAGTGGGGGCTACTCAACTTCTAGAAATTAAGATTTATCCTTATTTTGCTCAGTATTTTCGATTCAGCCGCCACAATTGCTGTATTTTAGCCCCCACTCAACATTACAATGTTTAAAATTGACGCTCATTTTGTTCAATTTTTGGGTCCGCCCCTGCGTCCGAAGATGGTTCACTGACGTGTTTTTGTACATCAGTAAAAACGACATTTTTTTTACTTTTTTCATGTGTGAAAAGCAGCTTCAGCAATGGATAATGAAGTTTCTGAATGAAGCATATGAAATTTCCGAATCTCAAATATAGGAATGATGAAAATTCATTTCATCTACACAAATCAAATAATTTTCAAGCAACTCAAAGTCTCAAGCACTACCGATAACGAATATACAAACAATAGATGGTGAACAATGTAATGAAAATTCCTATACAAAATGCGCATATTAGGTCTCATTATAATGCAGGGTCTCCCCCAGGGACAAGAGACCTTAAAATGGCTTCACATACAACAGAATCATACACAAGTAGGTGTCCACCCTCAGGAACTTCATGGTACTGAATCCAAGTTAGCTTTTCGGAAACATACCTCTGCAATTTACAGGGCACAACCCTGTCTTCGCGACCTTGCCAGATGTGAACTGAGCTCTTGTTTTCACAGTAGGGATTGTTTAAATCCAGAAGGTCGAAGTCCCACTTGCCATATGCCACCATGTAGTCCCGTTTCAGAGAATCAAATATGACACGGTCTTCCAGCTTATTCTACACATAAAGAGGGGGAATTCAAATCAGAAGCCATTTTCTCTAGAATAATGTTCGAGCTAGGGTTTGGTAAAAGGCGAGGATTGTTAGGTTAACTGGTGTTCTTTCTTTTATGAGGAGGTTTTAACCTCTGATCTATCTAAGCATCTTTATGGCTTATAAGGCTCTATTGTTTGGCTTATCTTATGAAGTCCACTTCTCTATTCTATATGACTGTGTGTTGTGACTGAACTAAACGCTGTAACGGCAAGTTAGGGGGTTCCTACAATTATGGAGTCATTGCTATAAAAATCTTAATGTCAGAGTTTAAAATGCAACATCTGTTTACATTTGGGGCAAGAGTTGAGTAACTGCGGGCTAAAATTGACAAATGTAGATAGGGTATTATATCTCAAGACTTCAGCGGCCTTCAGATCTCGGTCAATCTTCATGTAAATGCTCTTCATTAAACTTCACTAGACACTGATCTACTAGACTTCTGATTGGTCATCCTTTTGAAACTTATGTAGAAAGGGATATCTACAGTTATCGCATCCTGAAAGTGCATGTTTTCTGATGTTTAAGCATCACCAGTTGTTCTGAATCCTGATTTATCACATTACCACTAAACCATAGATAATTAATATCTGTTACATGAGATTGGTCACATCATATAATTATAGGAACTACAGGTCTAAACAGCAATTAGCTGATAATTAGCTTCTAGTAGCTTCTGTAGTATACTATATAAACAGATGTAGTCTCTCATTATTTCTCATGCAATACAATTATCTCTTCTACTCTAACATGGTATTAAAGCACACGCAAGAAAAACCCTAACCTGCGATCCACCCTCTTCACTGCCAACTTCGCCAACCTCTCCTCTAGTAGTCTATATAAACATATGTAGTCTCTCATTATTTCTTATGCAATACAATTATCTCTTCTACTCTAACAATAATAATTCTTATCATCACCACACATGCCTTTAAAATTCAACTAATTCAGTAGATATAGGTGTTAGATACATAATCAATTAGTAACGTAATATTTAGTTTCCTAGTTTCGTTCGGATCATTTTGGCAGTGCCCTAGTTTTGATGCACTAGTCAAGTTAGGTTCGCCTATATATTTCCACCGAATAATACACTACTTCTTTACATTTAACACAATAGGAAAAAGACTAACCTTGCTGAACAGTTTATATCCTGGAGTATTTTTCAGAACCTCCATATCTTTATCGCTGAAAAATGTTGGATTGTTATCAAATACCGATGATGAGGCAAATATCTTCTGAGTAAACCACCAATGTAGCAATCCAGGTGTGTAACGGGCACCCCAAAACGCCAACCGTGACAGATTCTTCCTGTAATCATCCTTTGTCAGATCATCAGGAAGAGACGGCCAATTGTAATTGATCATCGGAACAACCAGGGCCACGCCAGCTAGCCTGCAACAACAATTTCAAGACCAAACCAAACCAATCTAAGATATGCGATAGAAAACATAACGGAAGCAAAGACTCAACTAAAGTTTTCCAGCGACTAATTTTGGGTTTGGTATGATTTTTTGGATTTTTAAGTCGACTTTGTAGTTGTTGTGAAAGAAGTTCGTGACAAAAGAAGTTGATGTAAAAGATGTATCTTCATTTGTATGATAGTGAAGATTACCATTTTACATTTTTTATATTTACAAATAAAATTATAGTAGGTCAATCGTAGTATGTAAATACAAAAAAAAAAGTATGGGTAGATTGGTCATTTTGTTGTTTAAGAAAAAAAAGTCCAAAAAAAGCTGGTAAACCCAACTTCTTTCAAACTTCAGTTTTACACTATAAAGCGAAAAGCCAGAATCCCAAAGCTGGCGCAAAAAATCCATATCAAACCTTTCAGAAAAGTTCAAAACAGATTAAAAGTCCAAAGTGGATTAAAAGCTGGAAAAAGTCTCACCAAACCCACCATTTACCTGTGGGGAATACTTTTGAGGCAACTCCAGACAGGGTAACAACCAATCGATACCCCAATGATAAAGAACTCAGATCCTAATTGCAGCTGATCAGCAAGTTCTTCGATATCAGATGCTTCACTTTGTAATGACCGTGTTGGATTTGGATCGCTTTCTCCATACCCAGCTCTATCAAATAACACGATGTGGATCCCCAGCTCATCCAGTAGTTCCTGGAAACTAAACCAGTGTAAGGTACTTGTTATCCATATAGCCTCTTAACCCAATTGCTTCTTTATTAGAAAGATGAAACAAGATTCTTAGTGAGCTGAGTCGAGCACCCAAGCAGAATAATGAAGTCTTCCAAGTCTTTACTATTCAAATAAACATGGGTATGAAAGTCAAGAAACACAGGTATAACCAAGCTAACATGTTAGCTCCTGGCAGTGGCGGAGCCAGGAATTCAGCGAGGGGGGAAAACAATTTCTATAAGCAAAGACGGAACAAAGAAAACACACTAACAATTTAATAAAAGGGGCACTATTACAATAAGTTCAGGGGCACAATTGAATAAACCTTAGAAAAACTCGGGTAAACTTGTAGCTATCAAAATGTGGGTGGGTGGGGGGGGGGGGGGGTAAGTGATCCCCATGCCCTTGAAAGACTCCACCCCTGGCTCCTTGATGTTAAATTTGCCACCCTCTGCTCCCCACCATCTTACTCATCCTTATTACTCACTTACTGAACATGAAGATAACACCGTATTGACCTTGAAGATAAAAACGTATTGACTTGGGAAGGCGTCCAAGTGGACACCTCTGATGTAAAAGGTTCTTTTCGTGCTTCACAGATATGCCTTAGATGAAGAAACGATGTCAATACTTAAAAGAGGAAATCCAGCATGGACTTGCATATTGGCAGAAAAGTAGATCCAACACTGTGGAAGTGGGAATTTATGGAATTGAGAGTAGATACGGATCACTGACTTTGTATCAGTCCATTCTGAGACTGAGGTGCAAGGGCTCTGAGAGAGAGAGAGAGAGAGAGAGAGAGAGAGAGAGAGAGAGAGAGAGAGAGAGAGAGAGAGAGAGAGAGAGAGAGAGAGAGATTGGAGTTATGAGTGAAGTCTTCCTCATAAGGATACCATAGGTAATTCGCGCATCCTGAATCTCTTCTACCTTACAATAAGCAACTTTCCATGATTGTAAATAGAAAATGAAAAGTGTTATAAGTGGGACTCTGGAATAGGGGAGCATGAAGAGGCCAGGGTACTTGGCTAAGGAGAGCCATCTTGATTCTTGATAGCACAAGAAATGCGTACGAATTTCCATAGGTCACCCTTCTCTAAACGATAGGAAGAATAGGAAATACAATAGTCAACTTAGGCTTACTTCCTTACAACCTAGTTGTCGACTGGAAGCAGCCTTATATAGGCCAATTGGCCTGAAAAGAACCTATCACTCACAAATAACAACTCCTCCATGCATGCCACTGATGCCAGAGCCAAGCTTATTGCACTAATCTCCTGTCTAGTCATTTGAAGTATTGCTATCTCGAGGGATGAACGACCTCTCCATGAGGATGAAAGCCCAAAATGACCGAAACATAGAGAGTTGGATTCATCATCCCAAATAGAAAATGAGAAGTGTTATAAGTGGGACTCCAGAATAGGGCAAACTGAAGGAAGCCGAGGTACTTGGCTGAGGATAGTGATCATGACAGCTTGAGGAGGTGCCTACATCTTTCAATAGGCCAACCTTCTTTAAACAGTAGCAAGAAGAGAAAGCGCACGAAGAAACTTGGGCTTGCTTTCTCACAAACATGTTGTCCACTAGAAGCAGATTTATGTTGAATCCTATATACGCTATTTGGCCTGAACAGAAACAATCAGTTGCAAACAATGGAAACACACTATTGTTTCCTCACAGAAGAGCTTGCATACATTCTTCATAGATAACCATCCCAAAGGGATTCACTGAAAAAGATAACCAAAAAAGCACAAACACCGTATTTGGTTAGGCGGCATTCATGTGGTTGTTTGGGCATCCTCAAGCTGTTCACTAATTCACATTCTTGTTTCTCAAACTCTGCACTCCTCCGTTATGATTCCAAATGTTACTCAAACTCTGTCATTTCTATTGCCTCCAATCATATGGGTCATAACTCACTATTCTCATGCACGATCTACTTGCCTATTCAGTGTTCACTTGTAATACATAACCTATGTGTGGCGCATTCTACCTACATGCTCTTAAAGCAATGTTGTTCATTAGCCTATATACTAGCATATCAACATTGCTAGACGACATGCTATAGGTCTAATACATGAGATCCATTGCGCTTCAAGTGATCCTCATCAAAGAAGGAAATCTTTATAGATACTAGCATCTCTAGAGAACAAAACTACTACTTAATGTTAATCAAACTGAAGAACTAACGCGTTGAAGCAATCGGTCAGAAAAGCAAGTACACAAAAGCTTGCTGGAATATACTGATATCAAGCTTCTTATTAGGTCAGAGCCAGCCAAAGACCACAAGATTGGCCAGAACACCAAAATCAAGATTCCACCTTTGTTTGATTCAACTCATCAAGACATGAGACAATGATTCAAGATTCAGATTCACACATCAGAGCTAACAATACCAAAACAATCTTGGCTAAAACACAGAATCAAGAAAGTGGGTAATTCAAGATTCAGTACCTGGGAGGCTGAAAAGTTCATCTCTTTAGAGCTAGCAAACCCATGAACAATGATGATCTTGTGCTTAGATTGGTCCTTGGGGACACCTCTCTCTGTGTAAGCAAGATGCCTCCCATCAATGAGTCTAACCCTTAAAAGACCTGGCAGTGGATCATCTGAGGATGATGAAGAAGAATCAGCAGTTTCTGCAAGTGGGTGAGAAGGTCTTGGCTTCTTGAGAGCTATCCCAAAGCAGTTCAAGAACATGAGAGCGACACTGCGAAAACCCATCTCCGAGAATCGCGGAAGAGATGAGGGCTGATCATAAATCAAGCCAAGTTGGGATCTTTAGAGGAAACGAGTTCTGGGTTTTCTTTGATTGTGCGTGACATGGGAGATTTAAGCGATGGAGATGAGTTCTTGAAGATGGAGGGTTTGGAAATTGGGTTTGAGCATTTCCATATTAGTGTGACAGGGTGGAGACGAGTGATTAGCCGGCCCGGGAAAGTATCAAAAATGGGTTATAAACCATTTCAATGCGAATATGCCATCACATAGCCTAAAAGAACCAGAAAAATATTGAGAGAGGGTGTTTGAGGCAAGATGATTGCAAATAGGGGGGTAATATTATCCCCAAATAAAATAATGAACCAACTCACGGAAAATTCAAAAACCGTAACATATACTATCTCCCCACTCACAAATCAAAACAACCCTCTTTGTCTCTCGAACAGAGGTCGCCCTTCTCCTCCTTCTCCTCTTTCATGTCGCCAAAATCAACGGCAAAGCAAGCAGCAACAGAGACGTCCAAGCAAGCCCCGCACCCGCCGCCGCCTGCCAGCTCCCTCCCTGTCTTCGCCGCCGCCCAAGTGTCGGCTCCTCTGCTCGACCAGGAACTCGCCGGTCGAAGCCCAAACCAGATGCTGTCTCCGTTCTCTGCGATGGAGAAGGCGATGGAGTCCTGACTTTACAAGATCGGTCCCCGAGCTTGCAAGATCGGGACACGATCAAGCAAAGTCGAACCTCGATCTTGCTTGATCGGACCTTGATCTTGAAAGATCGGTACCCGATTAAGCAAAGACGAACCTCGATCTTGCTTGATCGGAAATCTGACCAACTCGGGACCCACTAGTTGAAACCCGTTACACATCACCACCCTTTTTGCACACATTTTAGAATCTTCACCCTTTTTGCAAAACTCTTATAAGGTTCCCCCATTTTGCAAAATAGCCCGTGTGTTGGCTCAAAAAAATAATATTATAGTATGTGTTTCTGTCTTGGAGTTCCGTTGATTTAGTTAAGGTATGCATAAGCTGATTTGGGTACCACGAATCTCAAAATAATAATAAATAATAATTGTTACCTTAATATAAGTGAAAAATTGAAAGGCAACATTTTTTTAAAAAAAAAGAGGAAGTAAACTTCTCATACGTAATTGGTTCATTGATTAATTAAGTAATTCATCTGTTTACACATTAGACTTCATTTATCACATCAGAAACATTTGAAGAAGAAAACAAAAAGTATAGACAAGGCAGTAATTAACTTTTGAAAAAATCGAATAGCAATGCTGTGCACAAGAGATTCCGGCGGGGAGAACTCTGTGTACACCGTAAGTAGAGGATCAAAGATGGCACAGGAAGAGTTGGGTTGTGTGTAGGGAGAGAGTAAGGCAGTAGTAATGTCTGAGAGAGAGACAGAAGTTTGGCAGAGCTTCCGCGTATGGCTAGTGTGTTCTCCTTTGTATGGAAAGGTTAACGTCCTATATATAACGGAGAATGTGACCGTTGCAGTGTGGTTAATGCGCCCATCAATGGCGGCTTAATTAGCTTAACCGCAACGGCACGTTCGTCCGCCTATATAGGGACCGTTACAGCACGTTATGCGCGAATACCGGAACCGTTATGAGGTTGACCGGGTTTGACCGGATTGACCGGGTTTATGGAGCTCGTGCCATAAATCTCTCAAAAGCAGTTACTAAAGGTCGCGCGCGGGCTTGGCTCGCACGCGACAGGACTTACACTAGCCTCCAAACCACTAAGTCCCTACAAGTCCCGTGCAGTGGTATGCGAGGGCCCTGTCTCACAGCCCCCACATGGATCAGCGCGGCTGGTGATCCAGTGTGTGTGGAGCACAATATGGTGTGCTGGATGGTTGCCACGTGGCCAAGATCTGTCAGCTCAGAAAGCACTATCTACATTAGCCCCCTTTCTGCGCGTGAAGGCTCATAGCTGGATAGACTTCCATGCGCGGAAACCAACATACGCGTCGCCGCCACGCACCAATTCAAATATAAGTAAATTCAGCCCCCGTGCGTGCCATTATGACCTAAAACCCCTAGATTCGTGCCGTCTGGCCTTTAGGGTTTTAGGGGTGACGTCATCTTGTCTTGTGATTGCGCGATTCGACGGTGACGGTTGCGATTCGACTACTGAAAGGACGCAACCCTTCACTGTTTTTGGATAAATACTCTGTACTCTCCATTGTTGCAAAGCATCACTTCCTTTCTCTTAAAGTGAATGATACCCGGAAGTCTTCGAGAGCAGATTTAGATAATCAATCACCAGTTCTATCTTGTCAATCGTCTTCTTCAACTGTGTGTATCCAAGCAAGCTTTACGAGAACAAGGTTGGCCTTGTTCAATTTGTTTATCATACCAATGTATGCTTTGAGCTGTGTTGGATCTGCAAACCCATGACATATTATCTGTTGAAAACTTGTGAAGAAGCTCCAATCTTTGAACCCAATTTTGATTTAATCCTTCTTGATAAGGGCCTTGGATGTAGGGTTTTGAAATCCCTGATAATGCAAACAATTTCCAACCTCTAATTTCTGAAATTGGTACCAGAAACTGTTCATCTTTCTTCCCATAGATCTTGAATCTCAGAATTCAAACTGAAGTGTGCATATTTCTCCCCCCTTTTTTCTTGCTTTTCCGCAGGAATGGCAAAGACAAGAGGAACTAGACCCACCAAGGAGGACGAAGAAATACCTGATCTTCCGCGAGCTCTATGGCGAAAAGCCCCCTATCTGGGTGGCAAAGACTTCTACCATGCTAGGGTTAAGGCAAAGAAACTGCCTGCCCCTGTCTCTAGTGAAGGTTTGCAAACATTAACCCCTCCAGTTAACTCGGCCTTGCTCGAATTGATTGGCTCCGAAGACGTGGTTCGATTGGGAATCGAAAATGGGTACTTCCCATATGCTGCGATTTCTACCCAAGCTTTTTTCCAGAAATTGGACTACATGGATGAGTGGATTGACCATGTATTGACTCATCACGCCGTGACTCTAAATGAGGCCGGTGTATACTTCGCAGTTCGTGCTATGAAGGGTGCTGCCGTGAAGCTGGACCAGTCCATGCTTCTAAACCTTCTTTCCCGCTACTCACATGCGACTCACACATTTCACTTTTCTGAGTTCGAGGCTGCCCCCACGCTCGAGGACGTGCACATGCTTTATGATCTATCTCCCATGGGCGAGGTGGATCCTTTGAGTCCCTTGAGGACGGATGCGGAGCTCGCTCTGTACGCGCAGATGGAGGAGTGCTTGGCAGAGGTGAAGAAAATTTCCACCCGGTGGACCACTACAAAAGTCCTTCCTGACTGGCAGTTGGTTGATACATCTGCGAAAAATACTTGGAACAAATGGGTGCAGTACTTTTTCCGTGATTATGCGAACAGCAGCATCACCAAGAAGCTTCTGAGTGAAAACCCAAAGGCTGAGAACTATGTAGAAGGTAAGGGTTATCACTTAACCCTATGCGCCTGGTTGTCGAGGTACTTAATCGATGGCCACCCGCACGATGGGGTTTTCTATCACGTTCTGCCCCTTGCTGTGAAGTTGGCTGTCGGCCAAAAAGTCGCACTCGGACCCTTGGTCCTGGGCACGCTGTACTACAGACTGGATCAGCTGGTAGTGGCCATGAAGGAATCGCGTGGCCGCCTCGACATACTGACTTTTGTTAACATCGCCTTCTTGACAATGTGGGTCTTTGAGCGCTGGCCTTCCTATGCCCCAGTTGCTTCTAAGCCCAGCAGGTGGTGTCCCCCAGGCGCCGTGGAGGAGCGTAACAGCGGCAGAGCTGCGAGGTGGTTTGGGACAAACAATACCAAGTGCGTTTGGAGCCTGATGTGCGACAATCGGGAGGAGTTCATAGCCAGGCCCTATGCCATGCGCATTGAGAACGTGCGATGGTTTCCAAAGCTGTATCCTTCCAAGGGTGTTGTCTTCTCAGAAGAGCTCCTCTTCGAAGATGGAGAGTATTTCCATGAGCGCTATCGCGAATTCTTTTGCTGGTGCCTGCGAGGTTCCCTTCCTGCTCTCGCGGAGCATGTTCGTGAGCTCGCGCCGAGGTACGAGAGGATTACCGTGGACGTTGATCCCACTCGCGTTTCTCCCCAATTCGGCTTTGATGCGGTGGCGCCATCGATCTGGCTACAGTCTATTGTCAGAGGTTGCTATAAGCGTTTGTTGAAAAAGGAATGCAAAACAGTCTTGCTGAGCAATCTTCCCTTTGAGCAACCCGCAGGTAACCGTGAAGGCGGTTATTCCAAAAACTAGCTCGCATACTGGAACGCCCAGCGCACGAGATTCGAGACGCAGTCGGCCCCGCAGCCAAGCAGAGCTCCTGTGATCAAAAGAAACTCCTTTCCTTTTCGTCCCAATTGCAGTCTGGACGAGTCTGAATATGGTTGCTACTCGTTGATGGATCACGGGAACCATTTATGTCCTGCCATCATTCTAGATGAAAAGACCGTCGCGGTTAGAAAAGGCGACTCGCATGTCATCAGATATAGCGAAAATTTTGCTAAGGTAAGCAACTTCCTTCGCATACGTTAAGTTTTTTTTTTTTTTTTTTTACTTAAATATATTGACAACCTCATTCTACACTGTCTGCTGTAGTGCCATGTGCGGAGGTTTTCATCTGGTGAGCGTTCCAAATCGTTGGTTAACACCATTGTCACCACAAGAAGACAAGGGCAGTATTTTCGGCTAGCATCGAGGATGGATCCTGCGGTCGAAGCCAGGATTCACGAGGTCATGAATACTTTTGCTGACTCGCTGATAGACAATGCTCCGGCCTTGTCTCCCCCTAGAGATGATCCGTCTCCACCAGCGACTGCCGCGCCAAGAGCGAAGAGGCCTAGGCAAAGAGGAATTACAATTTCTTCCCCTAGAAGCGCTCCAACTTCCCCTCCAGCGAGATCCCTTTCTGCCAAGGACAAAGGCAAAGGTCGCATGACCAGTAAATTGCGGAAAGAGCACGCAGTAGAGACCTTCGTTCCATTCGGCCAGGAGGGAGAAGAGGAGAGGCGGGAGCCAAGAGAAGGAGATGAAGAAGAAGAAGAAAGAGTTGAAGATGCGATACATGAGGAAGAATCAGAAGGTATCCCAATCGCACTTCTGTTTTCTTTGTCTTAGTTCTTTTGCAATTCGATTTGAGCAAATTGTCTCTTCACAGATGATGATGACACCATCGGTGGCCTTTTGGCCAAGAGGTAGAAGAGGAGTGCTCATTCTGGCGTTTCTGATGAACCCATAAGCGAGGACATTCTCGCCGAGTCCAGGAAGACAGCTGCGGAAGCTGCTGAAAGGAGAAGAAAGCGAGAAGAGGAAGAGCTCGAGCGCGTGAAGCAGAAGAGCCTCGAAGAACGACATGTCGACGACTTAGTGCGTCCAAATGATGAGGAAGACGTGCTTCCCGAAGATGTGGCTCCCCGAGTTGAGGAGGAGGACGTGGCTCCAGAAGATGATGCGGCAGCCTTGGAGCAAACCCAAGCAGATTTTGAAGAAATCGCATGCGGCAATAAAGGTGAGATTTTTAATCTCGCAGTAACTTATCGAGATGTTGTTGTCGGTGCATTAAAGCACGGTGTGTCAAAAGCTGACATTCGCCGTTGGCTAGTAGGCAAGTGCGGTGAACCCTCAGGTAATCACTTGAACGATATGCGTGAACTAGGCTTAGCAACTCAAAGAATAATCATGACTAGTTTCTTCGCGCCCCAGGTCACGCTCATTTTAAAGACATGCTTAACGAGGACACACTAATAGGGCAAGGTTCCACGTCCTTAGTGTATGACGAGGATACTGCAATCCCACCTTCGCGTGGAGGTGCTTGCTCTTAGCTTTAGCAAAGATAGTAAAATAACGTACGATACAAGTTACCTCATACCATCGCATTTTATATCGCAGACAATGCTGATGAACCCGTGTTGGAGCAAAGGAGTCAACCTTCTGCGTCCTATGTCCCGGTGCCGAGTTCTCATACCGAGAAGCCCGTCGGAGCTGCTGAATACGCAGGAGAGCCACTTGAAGACGTCATCGAACTTTCTGATGATGCCGAGGCTGAAACTGTGTTAATGGAGGAAGATGCCCATGCTGGTGATGAGGAAATAGGAACGAATGCTGCTGATGCTATCGCATCTGAAGATATCCCTCGCTAAGCTGCAACTTCTGCTGCCATCACGCCTCCAGCAATGACTAAGCCGGCGGCACCTCTTCCTGCGTGGAGCTTTTGGGGCTCGCAGGTCGGGGCTGCGATCGCACCTGGTGCGGCTTATACTCTTCCCCCCAACTATGAGGAGTTAGAGCTCGCAGCTGATAGAAGGGCAATGGAGCGAGGGCAGTCTTCAACTACCCCAGCAATGCGCATTCCTTCTTTACACGAGATCCTTGAAGGAACTGGTATGTCGTGATTTGCTGTTCACATCTCGTATTCTTCATTTGCAAATTTCATAGTATAACTTGGTTTTGACATTGCTTCAGGTTTGAAGCAAGCCGATGTAGACTGGCTAGTTCGGATGCGCCTCACCTACCCCCAATCATTTGCGAGATCTCTGGAGATAGGGCCCTTTGACAGGAGGTTATTTCTTACTGAGGCCATTTGGATTTTGGAGCAGCTATCCGCGGCCACACCTGCGAACATTTCTCCTCAGAGTGCCGAATTGCTTTTTGGCATGTGCCAAAATCTTCTCGCCAAAGTTCAAGGCAGGCTGGGTTTCAAGTTTCTTATGAAAAGAGTTACCCTGATTCGTGCGACCGTAACCTTGAAACGCGGCCATCAAAACCTCGCAGCTGAGAAGCAGAAGGTAGAGCAGCAAAAGCAAAATGTTGAAGAGGCTATGAAGCTCTATCATGAGATGAATGCCAAGTGCGAGCAATTGAAGCAGGAAGTGGAGCAGGTGGAAAATCTGAGCCGTTAGTTTACCCCCCATGACTCCTTGATCAAGGGTTTATTTTGATTTTTTGAAAAGTAGCAAATGAATAGCAAAAACATTATTGTAATGTTGCTAGGGTTTCTCCCCCCTTTTTTTTCAAAAAGAAGAATCGAAATGCCCGTTTTGCCCTTTGCAGGATTTGCTAGAATATCTCTGTGCATATCCAATTATGACATCAGCAATTGATATTCTGCCTTGATTTTCGCGCTAATTGCTCATTAGATAAGCACGCTTTCCTTGGGAAGTCCCATCGAATCATGACCATCCGTCATTAATTAGGATACGCAACTGAATCGTCGTAGCCTTTAGTAGGGTAATTGATCGTTACCGCTTTTCAAGGCGTAAGTGATTGACCTTACCCTCTTTTCAAATTCTGCTGACTCATCTTGGCAACTGAAGAGTCTCCACAAGGTCTATATAAACCCTGTCTTTGGCCATTTGGGTTCTTCATCCCCAAATGTGCTTTGCCGTGAGTCCTTACGACTGCTGGCTTCAACGCTTATTTTCCGTTGATTCATGGCAACTTCAAGTTGTGAAACCTGAGTTTGCGCTTTGTGCTATATAAATAGTTTCCAAGATCCGCTTTATGAGGCTTACTGATCTTTGTTACTTGCATAGAGGAGATGCAGATAATACCTCACATTTGTTCGAAGAATTTTCTTCGTCTATTATGCTTGCAGGTCATGTTTCCGGCCGTCTCCCGGTGAGGTGCAGCGCCGTACTGACCTTGCTACCGACTCGTAATGAACGGCGGGATTCTCCTCCAGCATCCCTTGAGGAGGATTTCTTGCCTCCTCGTTCTTTAACTCAGGGTGGCAAGCCAATGCGCTTGTCTATTCAGACAAGGAGCCCATTGCCCGAGGAATGACGGCTCCCCTGTTTTGCACGGCTGCATACGCCGGAACAGGTGGTTCCTCTGGCACATATCTTGATCAGACAGAGGCCTTGTCAGAACCTGAGATCTTGGACGCAGCGTCATCCAGGTCTTGCGGTTGTGGGCATAGCGAATGGCGAGCTGATCTCTTCGCAGGAGCGCCCTACTTGCTACAGATCTTTGGTCGCGGATCTGTGCATCGCATAGCTGGTGTTGGGACCGTTAGGTTCATCCTTTTTCTGCTAGGATTCCCGCGATGTGTACCTTCTTGTTCGTAAGTTACTTTTTTTAGATGTATTGTAAGCCATGTTGGATGCGTAGTTAGCTTGATTTAAGGTTTTTCGCTTGTAAGCTGTTATCTAGACAGATAAATTTTAAGTCCTTTTGACTCATAATGATAAATCGCTTTGTATGATCTGCTGTTTTGTTACAACAAAATACAATTTCGCATGCGTATCGGCAAATTTCGCCTTTTGTAGTGCTATATACGCACTTTGCATTGTCTTTTGGATATGTTTTTAGATCGTTCGAGATCGTGTTTGCGCAGCTGTGCTACCTTGGCAGATAGGCTTGTGATTTGCTTTGGATTCAAGTGCAAGTGCTATCTTATCAGATAAGCTTTTGTAGACCACTTAGGATCATTTTGCATAATGCTGCTATCATGGCAGATAGACTTAAGAACGATTTTAAAATCGCATTTGTATAGCGCTGCTATTGCGGCAGATAGGCTTGAAAGATCACTCAATATCATGTTCGCATGGGCTGCTATCATAGAAGATAGGCTTAGAAGATCGCTTAAGATCGTTTTCACATGAGCTGCTATCGTGGCAGATAGGCTTAGAAGATCAATTAAGATCACATTTGCATAGGCTGCTATCGTGACAGATAGGCTTAGAAGATCAATTAAGATCACATTTGCATAGGCTGCTATCGTGACATATAGGCTTAGAAGATCAATTAAGATCGCATTTGCGTAGGCTGCTATCGTGACAGATAAGCTTAGAAGATCAATTAAGATCGCATTTGCATAGGCTGCTATCGTGACAGATAGGCTTAGAAGATCAATTAAGATCGCATTTGCATAGGCTGCTATCGTGACAGATAGGCTTATAAGATCAATTAAGATCGCATTTGCATAGGCTTCTATCGTGACAGATAGGCTTAGAAGATCAATTAAGATCGCATTTGTGTAGGCTGCTATCGTGACAGATAGGCTTAGAAGATCAATTAAGATCGCATTTGCGTAGGCTGCTATCGTGACAGATAGGCTTTTGCTAACAGTAATAATAATCTTAATGAAGCAATATAAACAACTTAGAAGCATGAAGTTCGTCTCATTTGGGAGAAGTCTTTTATTATAGAGCTCTCATGTGGGAGAGATAAGATTACAGTTGCAACAACCCCCTTATCCGGCTCGGACAAGACCGGGAGGGCGATGCTAAAAGTAACGGCGGAAATCAAAAGCATAACATCCCAACTTCTTTATTTATTACATAATATTAAACAACACAAAAGTTTCTAGATTTTACACAAGCGTTTCTGAAACTACTACATCATTATTAACTAGCCAACACTAGATTCTACTCAAGGTGAAATCCAACTACGTGAGTCTCGTTCCCAGCTACACCAGTCTTCAGCTCCTAAACCTGCGGTGGGAAGGAAACAGGAACCGCAGTTTTCAAAGTCAGCATGGAAATACTGAGTAAGTGACACCCAAGCTCGTAAAACAGGAGATGAAGCATAACTTTCTTTTCATAAAATATACAGAGGAAATAAATTATAGAAATTGTAAAACTTGCAAAGTAAATCAGGAACTCAAATATTAACTGTATAACAGTAAAAACACTTATAAGATTTTCTTTCTTTTGATCTTCCTTTCTCTTGTCTCAAACGGGGAGAATTAGCCCCAGACTCTTTCTTCTTCTCTTTCTTAAATATCCAAATCTCATAGAAAACTGTATTATTAACTTTGTTGTCACGGGGAAGAATCTACTAACTCTACGCATCCAAGACCTTAAGTGCCGGCACCCCCCTAAGACTTCTTGCGGCCAGAGAGGTGAGTACATGGTGCGACCCGGCAGGTTGCGACCGGGTTAAACTAAAAACGGGTCGAGAGGACGAAGCCAACACGACCAATCTAATCACAGGCCGAGTGAACAAAGTCAACACGGCAATAATACGCTTCTCCCGTACAACTCTTTCCACTTTGATTAATTATGCATTAATGTTATTCGTGTGACAATATCAAGCAAAATAACTTCTTTAAAATGTAAGAAAATCTGAAACAAACATATACATAAATAACAAACACTTTACGAGACAATTATTAAAATCAACTTGCGACACGAAAGGAGCTTGGCACGCAAGGCTTGGCATGTTCACTTACCTTACTTTCCGTAGTAAAAGCACGTCGTAGCAGTGGCTCGGGCCTACAAAGATGTCACCTACAAATCGTATCTTCTATGTCAACAAATATTCAAATAAAATGCTATAATTCCTTAAAGAGTATTTATATCAATTTAAACCCTACTATTTATTTTTCTATTGTTTTATTACCAACTTACAATAAAACAACTCATCTATTTTTAAACAACTATTATTATTATTAATTAATTAAAAGTGATTAATAAAATTATGAGCTATAGAAATTATACTTAAGAATAAATTTGAATTATAATGACAAAGTGATTCTCGACTATTATATTTCTAAGAAAACTATACACGATACTATAATATTTAGAAAAGTCTAATTTTACAAGTTTAATAACTAATGTTATAGACTTTGCAATTAAACAATATTTAATAAAAACTTTTACAAAAACGCTTCTATTTTAGTTTCAAACAACTTGTTTACTATTTCTTTAACCGAATAAATTTTCCGAGACAAAAGCTTCTATTTTTAGATATTATCTTTAAACCCAAAATTATTATTATTATTAGTATTATTATTAATATTTTTATTTTTAGCTAAAAGTGTAATTTAATTATAAAATCTAATTTGTAGCAAAAATCAACAAATACTCTAAATAATATTAAAACAGTTATATTAAAAGACACTAGCCACCCTAAAGTTTCTGAAAACATCAAACAGTCCCCCCTATAACATGTTAAAACATTTCTGAAAATTACACTTTGACCCCTTTTTCAAGAACAACTCAATTTAGCTCTTCAAATCTTAAATCTAGCTATCAACTTCTGATTTTGATTATGTAGAATGACTAAACAGAGGGTGTAGCACATACCTAGGCCAAAAATGGCCGGAAACCGTTGAGATACGCGTCGGGTCGAAGTCTCGAATCGGAGTCGCCGGACTTCGAAGCTCACTCGCCGGAATTAATGGCTTCTTGGCCGGTTCTGGGTCTTCTGCGGTCTTAGTCGGGGCTCTAGGAGTCTACTGGAAGCAGTGGGAGAGAGTGGGTGGCGCTGGTGGTGATTCCCCGAGTTGGTCGCCGGAAACAATGGTGGCGGCGGCGGCAGTGATGGCTTTCGCTGCTGCTTCTGCTACTCTCTGGTTTCTCCGACCCCTCCTGGGTTCTCAACCAACTAAGAGAAGCTGTGAGAGAGAGGGACGAAGAGGAGAGAGAGGGTGGTGGTGAAGTGGGTCTTCTCGGTGGTTGACCCGACGGGAACCACGACGGTGGTGGCTCTGTTTCTCCCTGCTAGCAGCTGCTGCAGTGGTCTTTGAACAGAGAGGAGGTGAGAGTGAGAGAAACAGAGGGTGAGAAGGTCGGGGTTGCTGGTTGGTGCTTGCTGCCGGAAGTAATGGCGGCAGTGGTGGATGGGGGTGGCTGCTGCCTCTCTTCCTCCGCTGCTGCTGCTGTTCTCTGGTGGCAGGTAGGTGGAGGGAGAGAGTGAGAGATGAAAGTGGTGATGGTGGTGGGTTTTTGCCGAGACTTCAACAATGGTGGTGATGATGTTGACGGTGGTTGTGGTGGTGAAGGTGGCTGCTGGGGCTGTGTGGGGATGGCTGCTGCTGGTGAGGCTCTTAAATAGGGCTGGTTGCTTGGCGGCCAAGGTGTGGAGGGCGGTGAGAAGCATCCCGAAGGATGTTGGGGCGGTTTGAAGTTTGGAGGCGGCTGTGTTGTTATTTTGCCGTGAAGAAGAAAAATTTGAGAGGGATGAGTGAGAGGGAGAAGTTGTAGTGTGTGGGTGAAGTATTAGGGCTTTTGGTGATTCGGTGTGGCAATCACACCTAGTCTCGCGGTGGTTGGGTACGCGTCTAAAATTAAAACTTTAACTAAATTTATTAAACGTTATCGTATTTATTCTCGATTGAAATTCTAATAGCTATTTAAAATTTTCTCGCAATTAAAACTCTAAAATAGATTTAAACATTATTTTGTCACTAAAATTATTATTATGCTATTATAATGACTATTTTACCCCTGCTAATTAAACGGGGTATTACATCCCTCCCCCCTTAGACAAAGCTTCGTCCTCGAAGCTAAATCAGGAAACTATTCATGATATTCAGATAATCTAACAAACAACTATCTAACAGAATTTATACCACATGGCTGGCAAGAAATTTCACGTAACAAATAATAGCAAATAGCCATCTTAAGATATATGTAATGCAACACGTGACACCAAATAAGGTCGTGGTCACATCTATCTAATTAAGTGGTCTTGGTCCCATTAGGTTACTAAGTCTCAAGGCTAGTCATGTCTCAACGTAACACTACTTATCGAAAGGTTGCCGTCCCTAGAACTGAACTCAATATTCGAAAAATATACGAGCCCTTAGTACCTGATCAAATAGTTTGTCAACCCGAAGTTGGCTGTTCATAGTCATGGAAATCTCCTGTGCCAACTCCATACTCAGCTTCTGCCTCAGTCTTTGTCAACACTGCAATTCTTCCTACATTGGTATTTTGAGCTCCTGCCCCTCCTGCCCCAGTATTATTGTTCATCTTGTATCCAGCATTATTGTTTCCAGTCCTGGGTTGAGCTCCATTCTGTCCTGTATTTCCTGGGTTGTAGTTCTGCTGCCTTCCGTATCCATTGGCTCCATTGTTCAGACGGTTCCCATTCGGCTGGCGGTTTCCCTGGTAGTTGTTCTGTTGTGGTCCTCCAAAGTTGCCTCCTTGGATTATTGGCTGATTCCCAACTGGTGGTCGTCGACATTCGTAAGATCGGTGTCCCCTCTTTCCACAATTGAGGCACGTGACTACATTTCCTTCACAATCCGCTCCGGGGTGGTTTCGTGGGCACTTTTTGCAGTAATGACGGCGAATTGGCTGAGTTTCAACATCCTGCTCCTTGCCCCGATTTTTCTCATGGTTACTTCCTCCATTGCTAGGCTTGCCCTTTGCAGAGTTGGTGTTACTTCCTCCTGTTTCTTCTAGCTTACGTTTCTTGCGTTTCTCTTCTTGTGTGACACGAACCCGATAGATGTCAGCAGCTCTGTCGTAGGCTTCATGGAGAGTAGAATAGGTTCTGCATAACATAGACTCCTGTAGTCTTTCGTGCAGTCCAGCGATGAATTTAGAGATCTTGGAATCCTCGTCAGGTACCATGTTGCCTACAAACCTCGTCAACTCAGTAAATTTCCGGAAGTACTCAGTCACGGAATCGTTCCCTTGCTGTAGGTTCTGGAATTCTAGTTCCTTGCTCCTTTTCACATGGTGAGGGTAGAAACGGGCTCTCAGCGCAGATTGAAGGGATTCCCAGTTGAATTTCGGATCGGCTAGCAGAGTTTCTCTTGCATTCCTCCACCAGAGATGCGCTTCGCTTTTTAAGTAAAAGACAGCACAGTTGACTTTCCGGTCATCAGGACATTCTACGGTCTCAAGGATTTTATCCATTTCTATAATCCAATCCTCTAATTGCACAGGATCCTCTTTTCCCGTAAAATCCATTGGCTTCATATCTGCCACTTGCTTGGCCCAATTAGTTCCTGTCTGTCCTCCATTGTTCATCATCTGAGTCATTTGCGCGAAGAACTGCTCCATGGTGATGTTCTCAGACATCTGTTCCTTTCAAACTTTTCCCTAAGTAATATCGTAACGGTCTATCAGTCTCATCCTACGGTATTCCGGGTTATGGTCTGGAAATCTCAACAACTTTCTCATAATTTCATAATTAGCAATGCTTCTAACACATAGCACACATCACATAGCAACTTAACAGTAACACATATAACTCATGTCAACAACTATAACTCTTCTTTGCACAGCAAGCAGAAATCAAATTCTATCTTCATCCTTATTCTCATCGTGAAAGTAACAATTATCTATAATCATTGAAATGAATCTCAAATCAAACCATATCACATAAAACTCAACAGTCTCAAAACAGGATGAGGGTGGCTGGAATAATCAAAACTTATCCTTAGGCTACCCATAACCCCAGCGGCTTTTCCAATTTTAATTATCTTGCCCTATGTTAATTTTAAGTTACCCTACAGGTTTTATACTGGAACGAACGCTCTGATACCACCTGCAACAACCCCCTTATCCGGCTCGGACAAGACCGGGAGGGCGATGCTAAAAGTAACGGCGGAAATCAAAAGCATAACATCCCAACTTCTTTATTTATTACATAATATTAAACAACACAAAAGTTTCTAGATTTTACACAAGCGTTTCTGAAACTACTACATCATTATTAACTAGCCAACACTAGATTCTACTCAAGGTGAAATCCAACTACGTGAGTCTCGTTCCCAGCTACACCAGTCTTCAGCTCCTAAACCTGCGGTGGGAAGGAAACAGGAACCGCAGTTTTCAAAGTCAGCATGGAAATACTGAGTAAGTGACACCCAAGCTCGTAAAACAGGAGATGAAGCATAACTTTCTTTTCATAAAATATACAGAGGAAATAAATTATAGAAATTGTAAAACTTGCAAAGTAAATCAGGAACTCAAATATTAACTGTATAACAGTAAAAACACTTATAAGATTTTCTTTCTTTTGATCTTCCTTTCTCTTGTCTCAAACGGGGAGAATTAGCCCCAGACTCTTTCTTCTTCTCTTTCTTAAATATCCAAATCTCATAGAAAACTGTATTATTAACTTTGTTGTCACGGGGAAGAATCTACTAACTCTACGCATCCAAGACCTTAAGTGCCGGCACCCCCCTAAGACTTCTTGCGGCCAGAGAGGTGAGTACATGGTGCGACCCGGCAGGTTGCGACCGGGTTAAACTAAAAACGGGTCGAGAGGACGAAGCCAACACGACCAATCTAATCACAGGCCGAGTGAACAAAGTCAACACGGCAATAATACGCTTCTCCCGTACAACTCTTTCCACTTTGATTAATTATGCATTAATGTTATTCGTGTGACAATATCAAGCAAAATAACTTCTTTAAAATGTAAGAAAATCTGAAACAAACATATACATAAATAACAAACACTTTACGAGACAATTATTAAAATCAACTTGCGACACGAAAGGAGCTTGGCACGCAAGGCTTGGCATGTTCACTTACCTTACTTTCCGTAGTAAAAGCACGTCGTAGCAGTGGCTCGGGCCTACAAAGATGTCACCTACAAATCGTATCTTCTATGTCAACAAATATTCAAATAAAATGCTATAATTCCTTAAAGAGTATTTATATCAATTTAAACCCTACTATTTATTTTTCTATTGTTTTATTACCAACTTACAATAAAACAACTCATCTATTTTTAAACAACTATTATTATTATTAATTAATTAAAAGTGATTAATAAAATTATGAGCTATAGAAATTATACTTAAGAATAAATTTGAATTATAATGACAAAGTGATTCTCGACTATTATATTTCTAAGAAAACTATACACGATACTATAATATTTAGAAAAGTCTAATTTTACAAGTTTAATAACTAATGTTATAGACTTTGCAATTAAACAATATTTAATAAAAACTTTTACAAAAACGCTTCTATTTTAGTTTCAAACAACTTGTTTACTATTTCTTTAACCGAATAAATTTTCCGAGACAAAAGCTTCTATTTTTAGATATTATCTTTAAACCCAAAATTATTATTATTATTAGTATTATTATTAATATTTTTATTTTTAGCTAAAAGTGTAATTTAATTATAAAATCTAATTTGTAGCAAAAATCAACAAATACTCTAAATAATATTAAAACAGTTATATTAAAAGACACTAGCCACCCTAAAGTTTCTGAAAACATCAAACAGTCCCCCCTATAACATGTTAAAACATTTCTGAAAATTACACTTTGACCCCTTTTTCAAGAACAACTCAATTTAGCTCTTCAAATCTTAAATCTAGCTATCAACTTCTGATTTTGATTATGTAGAATGACTAAACAGAGGGTGTAGCACATACCTAGGCCAAAAATGGCCGGAAACCGTTGAGATACGCGTCGGGTCGAAGTCTCGAATCGGAGTCGCCGGACTTCGAAGCTCACTCGCCGGAATTAATGGCTTCTTGGCCGGTTCTGGGTCTTCTGCGGTCTTAGTCGGGGCTCTAGGAGTCTACTGGAAGCAGTGGGAGAGAGTGGGTGGCGCTGGTGGTGATTCCCCGAGTTGGTCGCCGGAAACAATGGTGGCGGCGGCGGCAGTGATGGCTTTCGCTGCTGCTTCTGCTACTCTCTGGTTTCTCCGACCCCTCCTGGGTTCTCAACCAACTAAGAGAAGCTGTGAGAGAGAGGGACGAAGAGGAGAGAGAGGGTGGTGGTGAAGTGGGTCTTCTCGGTGGTTGACCCGACGGGAACCACGACGGTGGTGGCTCTGTTTCTCCCTGCTAGCAGCTGCTGCAGTGGTCTTTGAACAGAGAGGAGGTGAGAGTGAGAGAAACAGAGGGTGAGAAGGTCGGGGTTGCTGGTTGGTGCTTGCTGCCGGAAGTAATGGCGGCAGTGGTGGATGGGGGTGGCTGCTGCCTCTCTTCCTCCGCTGCTGCTGCTGTTCTCTGGTGGCAGGTAGGTGGAGGGAGAGAGTGAGAGATGAAAGTGGTGATGGTGGTGGGTTTTTGCCGAGACTTCAACAATGGTGGTGATGATGTTGACGGTGGTTGTGGTGGTGAAGGTGGCTGCTGGGGCTGTGTGGGGATGGCTGCTGCTGGTGAGGCTCTTAAATAGGGCTGGTTGCTTGGCGGCCAAGGTGTGGAGGGCGGTGAGAAGCATCCCGAAGGATGTTGGGGCGGTTTGAAGTTTGGAGGCGGCTGTGTTGTTATTTTGCCGTGAAGAAGAAAAATTTGAGAGGGATGAGTGAGAGGGAGAAGTTGTAGTGTGTGGGTGAAGTATTAGGGCTTTTGGTGATTCGGTGTGGCAATCACACCTAGTCTCGCGGTGGTTGGGTACGCGTCTAAAATTAAAACTTTAACTAAATTTATTAAACGTTATCGTATTTATTCTCGATTGAAATTCTAATAGCTATTTAAAATTTTCTCGCAATTAAAACTCTAAAATAGATTTAAACATTATTTTGTCACTAAAATTATTATTATGCTATTATAATGACTATTTTACCCCTGCTAATTAAACGGGGTATTACAACAGTTCTCTCATATGGGAGAGATGATGTGCGAAACATAGCTATACAGAGCATAAGGCAACGTTGTAATAAAACGCATAAAATGAGAGGAGTCAAGGATAGTACTTCTTAATCCAGCGCATGTTGACTGAGCTTGGGGTTGAGGTCGTTCCGTGCAACCTCCGTATGCTGCAGTAGCCACTGTCAAAGACCTCTGTGACTTCAAAGGGGCCTTCCCAATTGGCTGCGAACTTTCGGTGAGCCGCCTCTCGCATGCAATGACCAGATGCGCGCAAGACCAAATCTCCAACTGCGAAATCTCTACGTTGGACTGTTTTGTTGTACGCACGAGCAATCCTTTCTTGATACCGTTTGTTGGTCCTTTTAGCTTGCTCTCGCTTCTCCTCTAGCAGGACTAAGTCATGATCGTGTTGATTGTCGTACAAGGCGTGGAAGGCCAACCTTGCTGAGTTAACTTTTACCTCCGCAGGTACCACTGCCTCAGCCCCATAGCATAGGAGGAATGGTGAGACCCCTGTGGGTGTTCTTGGAGAAGTTCGGTAAGCCCACAGAGCTATGCTTAAGGAATCAGCCCACTTCTTGTGGTCGTCTGCGATCATCTTTCTCAAAATTCTCAACAGCGTCTTGTTGGTCGCTTCTGCTTGCCCATTCCCCTTCGGGTAGTAAGGGGTGGAGCATATCTGCCTGATGTTGTATTCTGCTAGCTTCGCAGCCACCTGGCGATTAACAAAAGGAGTGCCATTATCTGAAAGGATGGTGTTGGGAATTCCGAACCTGCATATAATGCTTTCTTGAATGAAACGAACCACGGCTAGCGCATTTGCCGTCTTCAGTGGTATTGCTTCCACCCACTTGGCGAACAACTCTGTCGCGGTGAGGATGAAGTGATTCCCATGTGAGGTCGGTCGAATGGGACCAATAAAGTCGAGAGCCCATGTGTGAAACGGCCATGGTGTTCCCAATGCATGTAGATCTACAGCAGGAGCGTGCACTAGATTTCCTTTAAATTGACACTCCTGGCAGCGTCGTACTTTGGCACGACAATCAGCCTCCATCGTGGACCAGAAATATCCAATTGAGAGGAGTTGTCTGCATAATTTCGCACCCCCCTGATGTTCCACCTGGTGAGAAAGGTCCATAACTTCTTGTGCTTCGCTGCTGTCCAGGCATCGCAGCAAGTTACCCTCATGGCCTCTTCGCCAAAGCAGGTCTTCTTGTACCACGTATCGGGACGCTCCTCAGTTTCTCGGCTTTTTTTCTTGACTCAGGTACAGCACCCTAGGTGAGAAAATCAAAGAGGGGTTTCCTCCAATCCGCATCATCGTCGGTCAGAGCAATGAGTAAAGAATCTTTGATCATTGCGCAACTCTCGCACTTTCCTTGTATTAGTGCCGCGGCCGTTGACATGTATGGCCAGTGAATACCATATCTCTGAGCTTTCCGGTAGATTGACACTTCGCTTTCTCCGCAAGCATGTTGGTGAATCTTCTCTAGCAGCAGTTGTCCCTCTTGCTCGGAAACACATCGCATGAGTATTCCGTCAGGGCCCTTGTAGTAAAGGGTGTTGTCATGTATGCAATGCCCCTTTGTGAGTGTCCAGTTCTCGCTGCTGGTGCCTTCTGCGATGGCCCCTAAGATTGCCTTTCTCCAGTCTGCATCGTCCATGTGTTCATCGTCGCACGCGTCTTCTGCTAACGCCGACGATGTCCGCACTTCGATCGAAATCCTCGCAGGACATTTGTCCGTGCTAACCTTGGATCCCAAAGTAGCCAAGGCATCCGCATGCCTGTTGTCCGCTCGGGGCTTATGCTCGTACCTAACGTCGCAGAATTGCTGCACCAGTTTTTGTACCAAGGTCCGGTAGGACAAAAGATTTATCTCCTTCAAACCGTACTCGCCCGAGGCTTGCTTAACAATTAGCTTGGAGTCCCCCATGACCGTCAAGTTGCTTACTTCCAAGGCCTTTGCCGCTCGAAGTCCCGCAATAAGAGCTTCATATTCTGCTTCGTTATTGGTTACTGCGAACTTAGCGGACATCTGTATGACCTGCCCATCTGGTTTGGTCAAGACTATCCCAATGCCTCCGCATTTCCTTGTTGACGAGCCATCGAAATGAAGCGTCCAGTAGGGCACATCGACTGCATAGATTTCAGGTCCTTCGAATTCTTCTTCGATCACAGGCTCGTGACTGTTTTCGGGGAACTGCACCAACAAATCCGCTACCACCTGCGACTTGATCGCCCGCGGTCGAACGCATGTGATGTCAAACTGGGAAATGGTCATATACCATTTTGCCAATCTTCCCCCAGGAGTGGTGTGAGTTAGAAGATACCGTATGGGATCACTTTTTGTGACCACCACCACCTTGTGCGACGCAAAGTAGTGTTTCAACTTCTCTATGACAAAGAATAGGGCAAGGCAGTGACGCTCGATGTCCGTGTACCTTGATTCGGCGGGCTGCATGATGCGAGAGATGTAGTAGATAGGCCTTTCTTGGCCCTCGTACTCCTGAGCCAAAAGTGCTCCTATGGACTTTCTCGTTGATGTCAGATACAGCAAAAGCGGTGATCCTAGCTGAGGTGCGATCATCACTTTTGAAGACGTCAGCAGCTCCTTTAGCTTCCCGAACGCAGCTTCGTGTTCCGGAGTCCAACTGTATGCGGCATCTTTCTTGAGGAGATCGCTGAAACAGCAAGTAATTTCGACAATCGCTGGGATGAACCTCCGCAGATATGATAGCTTCCCCAAGAATGTCTTCAAGGCGCTCTGGTCATGTGGCGGAGTCATGCTGATGATGGCTGAAACTTTCGCAGGGTCAGGCTCGATTCCCTGGCGATGCACCACGCACCCCAATAACTTTCCTGACGTTACCCCGAATGCGCACTTCATGGGGTTCATCTTCAGCTGAAAGCGTCTGCATCTGTTGAACACTTTCCGCAAATCTGCCAGGTGATCCGCCTCCTGCTTGGATTTAACCACGAGGTCATCCACATAGGATTCCACTTCTTTGTGCATCATGTCGTGGAACAGGGCCATCATGGCCCGCTGGTAGGTTGCGCCTGCATTTTTGAGACCAAAGGGCATCACCGTGTAGTTGAATACTCCCACTGGGGTGATGAATGCAGTTTTCCGTGCATCTTCAGGGTCCATCTTGATCTGATTGTACCCGCTGAAGCCGTCCATGAAACTGAACATGCGATGACCCTCTGTCGAATCGATGAGTAAATCGATGTTGGGGAGCGGAAATCTTCCTTGGGGCATAAACGATTGAGATCTCGGAAATCCACGCAAATGCGAAGTTGTCCGTTCTTTTTTACCACTGGCACAATATTGGCCAGCCATGTGGGATGGTGATTCGGCTCTATGAACTTGGCCTCCAGGAGTTTGACAGTTTCCTGTTTGATCTTCACGTTAAGCTCTGGCCTGAAGCTTCTTATGCTCTGCTTTACCGGCTTAGACCCCGGGATGATGTCTAATCGGTGCATGGTGATACTTGTGTCCAGTCCAGGCATCTCATCGTACTCCCACGCGAACACGTCTTTGTACTCGGTCAGGAGCTGCAGCAGTCCTTGCTCCTCTTCGCTGGTGAGGTCCGCACTTAGAAAGACAGGCCTCTTCTTTTCTTCGTTCGGGCTTAGGAACACTTCCTTTAGCTCTTGCTTTTGTGGTCTGGGTTTGTCTTCCATGCATTCGGGTGCTTCTTTGAGCTTCTCGTCTGGAGTGCTCTGCATTGGTTTTTCCATTACCGCAACCTGCTCGATTTGGTTGATTTGCCCAGGGATATCCCCATGCCCGCGTGAGGACATCCCCGCGCACCTTCATATGCGATAGCATTTCTTCCCGTTGGCGTAGAAACTCTCTATCTCCTTGCCTTCAGGGTCATGCTTTGCTATTCTCTTCAGAGTATACACGTTCTTCCGCTGGTAGGCGATTCGTGGCGCCTCTTCCCGTGTGGGCGGCTTTTCCTTGGCATCCTCCCTTGTCACCATCACTCCCGCGGGTGACTGATCCTTAATATCTTCCCATAGGGGTAAAGGAGTAGGGTTGAATGGTCCCGGTGTTTGCTCATCCGCCATCTCGGTGAACCATACCGCCTCACTGAGATGTGCTTCATCCATGTTGAATGGATTCGTCGAAGCCGGTATCTCGACTATTCTGTCGTTCCAAATGGCTTTCATCACTTGGTGAGCTGTTGAAGGGACAGCATCAAAGCGATGAATCCAGGCTCGACCTATGACCATGTGATACGTAGTGTTCGCATCTATGACATAGAACTTTGTCGAGCACTTGATCTTGCCGATCTGGACGCCCAGGCGGATCCATCCTACCGTCACTCTGGAGTCGCTTCCAAATCCCATAAGCGGAGATGGACGCCTGACGATCTTGTGCTCGGGGATCCCTGCTAGCTTCAGTGTGTGGAGCGAAACGACGTTGACCGCTGCTCCTCCGTCGACGAACGCTCTTTTGAACTCGACGCCGTTGATGATGGCCGTCACATACAGAGGCCTTTGGTGACTCGCATCCGTCTTTTTGTCGCTGGCGGAAAAGGTCATGATCTTTTCTGTAGAGCGAGATGCCCTAATAACTTTCCCATAGGAGACTACGAGATCCTCCTCATAGTCTTCTGCTATCCTTAAGATCGCTTTCGTCATCTCTGTCCGGCATTTCTCTGAGAAGTTCATCTCGTCGAAGAATCTGCTGAAGCCGTGCGACCCCTTCATCCGGTCAGCACGTTCATCCTATGTGTCTACGCTGTAGTCCTCATCGTTATGGACTTCGGCAATGATGGGTAGACCATCCTCTGCGACCTCTTCCAGATCCACAATCGAGATCATAGCGACCTCTTTTCCCTTCGATTATTGCTCCGCATGGGCAGGAAGAGGATTGTTGCGCACATCCTGCCTGTGATCGCTGACGATCAGCTCGCCGTTCTTCATCTTTTGGCTGAACATAATCCTGAGCTTCTTGCAGTCCGCTGTCGGATGCATGACCTTGCCGTGGTACTCGCACCACTTCGGGTCCCTCACCATCTCCTTGGAGGGTGCTCTCTCGAGCGGCGGTAGGACTCCATCCTTGCGCCACTGCCTGCAGAGGTCGCTTGCTTCTTCCACCGAACATGGCAGAGGTGGTGGATCAAAGTTCACAATCTTCGCCTGCTTCTGGGGTGAAACTGTATTGACTTCAGCTTCGCGTCCCCTCTTGTAACTGAATCTCCCGATCTTGAAGGTAGTACCACCTGTGGGTCGCTCAGGGGCGTTTCTCTTTTTCTGCCTCTCCACTATAGGCTCGATGTTCTTCGTGCATTCAATTAATTTGGAAAACGTAGGCGTTTGCAGATTAATGAGCATACCTTTGTACTCATCACGCATGCACTGCAGGCATATATCCACGAGCCTACTTTCGAGTATCACGTCTTTGCATTCCAAAGACTTCGCCCTGAACTTCTTGATGAAAGTTATTCCGTCCTCTTCGCGCTTCTGATACATTCGCGAGAGGTGGATCATTGTCACCTTTTCCTCCATCTGGAAGAACTTGGTGTAGAACTTTTGGACCATGTCGTCCCAAGTCTTTACGGACCCAGCTTCCAACGTCATGTACCACTTGTAAGCTACGTTTCCCAAGGATTTCGGGAATTCGCGCATCAACAGTTTGGGATCAGCTCCATACGGCCCCATGACATCGATGAAACGCATGACATGTTCATGAGCGTTTCCATTGACATCTTCGAACTTATCCCACTTAAGAGCCTTGTACCCAACCGGGTTAGGAATGATATAGATTTCTCGCGGGATGGGTGGATCGTTGTCTAGCTTTGGGATGATGGTATCCGCGAACGATTGGTGAGCCAGAATGGTGTCTATGCGCTTCTGCAGAGACGTCATACACTCCGGAGTATTTCCCTCGGTAACAGGAGGAGGGGTTGCCGCAGGTGGAGGCGACACATATGCCGCAGGAGGATTGGGGACGTATTGGGCGTTCGCATTACCCCAGATTGCCGTTGGAGGAGGCAAGGGATATTGTGAAGCCGGATTAGGTACCAAGGCCGGAGGCTGAGGAGTATGAGCAGTGAGAGGCAACATTTGAGCTGTTGACCCTTGAATCGAGGGTAGCTGCGTAGTCACCAATGGAGTCTGCAGATTAGGGTTGGGGGGTGTGGTTGACACTCCCAGTCCATGAGCGGTAGGGGCTCCTCCTCCCTGAGAAACGGCGGTGGCCGATGCAGGGTTCGGTGCAAGAGTCCCCAAGACAGCCATGATCCGTTCTAACTGCGCGGATTGAGCTTTGAGGGCTTTCGCCTAACCTTGGATGGTGGCGTCTAAGGATTCTAGCGTCGGGGCCTCCCCGGTGGTCGTAGGAGTGCGGCGGATCTCCTCTCCTGAGGCGGCTTCGGTGGAAGGCGATCTGTTACTGACATCATCCTCCTGAGACATGGTTGCTTTTGATGGTAAGTTCACGTCGGGTTCACCAAAATGTGCACAAGAGATTCCGGCGGGGAGAACTCTGTGTACACCGTAAGTAGAGGATCAGAGATGGCACAGGAAGAGTTGGGTTGTGTGTAGGGAGAGAGTAAGGCAGTAGTAATGTCTGAGAGAGAGAGAGACAGAAGTTTGGCAGAGCTTCCGCGTATGGCTAGTGTGTTCTCCTTTGTATGGAAAGGTTAACGTCCTATATATAACGGAGAATATGACCGTTGCAGTGTGGTTAATGCGCCCATCAATGGCGGCTTAATTAGCTTAACCGCAACGGCACGTTCGTCCGCCTATATAGGGACCGTTACAGCACGTTATGCGCGAATACCGGAACCGTTATGAGGTTGACCGGGTTTGACCGGATTGACCGGGTTTATGGAGCTCGTGCCATAAATCTCTCAAAAGCAGTTACTAAAGGTCGCGCGCGGGCTTGGCTCGCACGCGACTTACTCTAGCCTCCAAACCACTAAGTCCCTACAAGTCCCGTGCAGTGGTATGCGAGGGCCCTGTCTCGCAGCCCCCACATGGATCAGCGCGGCTGGTGATCCAGTGTGTGTGAAGCACAATATGGTGTGCTGGATGGTTGCCACGTGGCCAAGATCTGTCAGCTCAGAAAGCACTATCTACAAATGCCATTATTGAGATTCTCTTAAAAAGTTGAAGTTCTGAACATGTCTCGTACGGAACATGTCTCTTGAAAAGTTGAAGTTCTGAATATGTAAACGGGGAGACTAGTTTAATTCTCGTCGGATAAAGTTGTATTGAGGTAGTTTGGATTGGGTTGGTTTTTTGGTTTTTTATAGTATAAAAGTTTGCATTTTAATGTTAAAAAAACCAATACTAACATTTGTTCCGGTGTATCAAATATCATACCCAGGCACCGGATTGATTATTCATCTTTGTAATGAAGTGAAATGTGTCGCAATGTCATTGGCCACTCATAAAAGTTTCTCACAAAATCAACCCTCCCACCGGTTGAAAATGACCAGGGCATCGGATGGGAATATAGACTTCTATTAAAAAATTATCTGGTGCTCCGGTTGCATAACCCCGGACACCGGATTTTGTAAAAACCAAAAAAAAAACTTCACCCAGCCAAACATCTCTGTTTTTATTTTAATAAAAACCAAAAAACTCCCCATCCAAACTAACCCATTAATGCATGCTGAGATCCTTTGACATTAAGTTCAGATTTATGAACATGTAACTTATTTTTTTGGTCAAACAAAGGATTTCATTAATTCAACAATTTGGTTCTGATTACATCTCTCCACTAACACTTGTTTTTCTTTACACTCAGGTATTGCACTACAGCCTAGATTATCTCTTCACAAAATTGCCTCTAATTTTTGTGGGATCTGATGCCACCACTCTCCAAATAGCCTTCTCTTCTCAATGGCTTTCACAATCCAATCAGCTGCTGTTTTAGTTGTTCTGGGTATCCACCTAATTTGGTAATTCTTCCTCTCCAACAGCAGATAAATATCATCCACAACTACTGCAATATCAGGTGGTTTCTTCCTTTTGACCATTAAGACAGCCTCTTGACAGTCGAATTCCAATATCACTTCTTCTAGGACTCCAGAGAAAACAAGAAGGGCTTCTTTTAAGGCTAGTAGCTCTGCAGCAAAGAGCTGAATGTGCCATCTTTTTGGTGCATTGCCCAGAAATGCACTCACCATTCTCATTTCTAACAATAGCAGCACCATAGGCTATGTTGGAATCTTTCTTAGGAGGTCTTTCCCAGTGAGTATGATACTGCGGAGCTTTTGGTGCAATTTTAACTTCATGTCCCTCTGCCTTATTCCCAGCTGCTATGAAGTTGCTTCTCCAATTGCTAGCTTGGGAATTGTTTCCCTTGGATCTACCTTTTCCCCATTGAAGACATGGTTATTTCTGGAAATCCAGATTTGCCAAGCAACAAAAATAACACTATCAAGAAAATCTAATCTCCTTTGTGTTTCTTTCCTTCTATGACACATAGCAATGAACCAGCCTTCCACTGATTGAACATGTAACTGAGATGAAGAGATTAGTTTCAGACTGGATTGGAAAGGCCTGATGGATCATTTAAAAAAACTGATTTGCCCATTGGGACTGATGCTCCATCCAGATCCATTGTTTGGTGAGAACCAGGCCATATTGGGCAAAAGGGTTGTTTCACTGTAGATACGCCTAATGTGTCTGAATGAAATTGCCATGAAGCTTCGGGAAAGCAGTTAGAGTCTTCAATTATGCTTGCGGTCTTCAATTTTCTTTTGCCATGAATCCGACTTCACCTCTTATCGCCGAATTCCTCGGCTACAGGCGAGTTTCATCAAAGATGAAAATGGAACTTTCAACAGATGAATTTTTGTCTCTTCATTACAACCACGTGTTAAAAAATAGATATTAATTGTTGGAAATGCCATGATCACCGAACCTAGCCATGGTAAGAAAATGGCAAATCCCAAGTTTTCATGCTTCATTCAAACACACTCTGAGTGAAAACTGAAAAATCAAAAGTACGGTATCTCCATGTAAGTAACCGTGTAACAAGAATAACCCTGGATGTTCTATTTGGTTGTTTTTCTAGATGTCGTGAATGACTTCACCTTCAGGACTGCCAGTTTAAACAACTTTAACATGTACATCCAATAAATGATATGTTGATGCTTTCATTGCTTGCTCCAGGAACATCAACTGACAAATAGAGAGTAATCCTTAGAAAGCTCGGTATCGCGGAGACTCTGAGAGGACTGAATACGTGTTCTCTCTACCAACAAAGTCGTTTTTCATATGCAGACGGCTATGAACCTCGTTTTTTATGTACTAATGAAGGAACCATTGATGTTTCCTTGTTTGACTTAAACATATAGGGGCGTCGTTTCCCACCTGAGGTTGCGATCAATATGAAGAGTACAAAGTTCTTGTTAGATGTCATCCTCTGTATGCGTCAAATGTTAAAACGACTGCTAAAACCATCAACGAAGTGAGTAACCATCGAATAACAATAGTGTTGATTATTGTATAGTAATGATATGTGCTCCGCGTATTTTTACTGAAATCTAAAGACATCAAACTACTAACATCTGCAATAATACTACTATATATCGTAACAGATACTCTCAAACAAACAACTCAATAAGGCACACCAATTAACTTATCCGATCAAGAGTTGTTTCACAACTTCTTCGCATAAGTTGGGCTTAAATATCAGCAAATGGCCAGTATCAGGAACCTCGTGGTATCGAATCCATGGGAGGTTTTCAGATATGAAACGGTTGATCTGAAATGGAATTATCTTGTCTTCGTAGCCTTGCCATATGTGAACTGATCCCTCATTGTTAGGAAAAGGGTTGGGAACATCCAATGGGTCAAATTCCCATTTCCCATAACTTACCATAATGTCCCGGTATAGAGATTCATAAGCCCCTTGTTGAGTTATCTTTTCCTGAAATAAATAAATAAAAGAACAAGAACTCAGTTGTACATCTAATCTACCCCAACTAGGAAAATTAAGTTACTTTAGGGTTTCGTAAGTTGTATATGTTACCAAGTAAAACTCTCAAGTGGAAAATATTTGGTGTGAAAAGATTTTCTAGAAGGCTCCTTTGGATTACATGGAATTTGAGGCTGGTTTGGAGAACATCGTATTTCAAAAACAGAAGAAATCTTCACAACCTATTGGATTTATTTTATCTTACTTTTACTTTTGAGTTTAAGCGAACAACCTATTTCGATCTCAAAATAACTACCAGACCAATTATTTCGAATCCTCCACCTTGGTCCATGCATTGCGAGTCTCTTTCCACACATGGTAATTGGTATTAGTCTCCCCACACCCAACCCCAAAACCAACTTGGACAATGTATATCTGCAATCTTTGCTTTCATCCCAAATCCAAATCAATTCCACTATCCAAACGCAATCTGAAATTATTTTCTTTTCTGTGACCATTTCTTTTTTGGGATCTTTTTGTTCTTGTGTTTTTACTTTTTTTTTTTTTTCATTTGGAAAGTAATTTACATGTATTAGGATAAATATATCAACGACTCAACGTAAATATCTTAACCACTGATTGGTTAAATATATAAACATGCGGCTATATCTTAATGTTTTTAATGAAATTGATGATAGTGTCAACGGTGGCTGGTGCTAGCGGCAGCTGAGCATCAGCAGTGACGAGCTGTGGCGGCATGGAGGGTGGAGTGGTTGTGGTGGCAACAGGAGTGGTGGTGGGTGGTAGCTGCTTAGCTGGTCAGTAGCAGGGGAGGCGGCTGGGCCAGTGATGAGCTGTGGCGATATGAGAGTGGAATGGTTATGGTGGGCAGTGGCAGGGGTGTCGGCTGGACAGCAGTGAAAGTGGTGAATTTTTCGCACCAGTGTGATCAGTTATGGATAATAGCTGGAGGTGGTGGTTCTCGGCAGTTGTCAAGGTGCTTTCACTTCAGGAAAAAAGGTGTTAGATATTTTGCTTTAGTTATGCAATTCAGTTAGTTTGTTCTAGATTTTAGTTCAAAGTTTGAACAAGTTGTTCCTATTCTATAGGAGGAGGTTAGCTTCAAAGTAGAAAATCATGGCACTATTCCATGAAGTTAGTATAAGTTAGTAGTCACTTTTTGGCTATTTAAGTGTAAGTTCCATGAGGTAAAAACAATGCAGATTTCTATATGCTCTCTCCAATAAAATACCAACAAAAGGTTTACAGATTTTGAATATGTAATCAATCTTACCTTATTTGGATGGAATCATTTTACAGATTTTTGCAAACCAAACACTTGAAAACGAGAAGACATTTTACAGGAAAACATTTTACCTCCAACTAGGCATGAGTTTTTCAAAAGTATAGAGTCGACATTTAGTGCCTAACAAAAGGTCTCTCTAGGGCTATACGGATTGGTGGGAGTCTGTGGTCTCCGAGCCCAGAGCTTCACCCTAGAAAATACCTATTTGAGCTTCTTCATAATGCTAACTTGAAACCAAAGGCAAAGGTGCAGGTGAAGGTGTGAGAAACTCCATATAACACCAACAAGATTTCTCGCAAGGCTTCTATGAGAAATGAAAAGGAATATATTTGTGATCCTCGCACACTCTTACAAAACCTAATTGTGAACTTTGTACTCACAATTTGACCTAATTTTGGCTATGCAACCCCAGTTACAGAAATACCATCGCCCACGAGTTTATTCAGTGTACTAACGTATACAAAATCATTATGCCTTCTAGCATTCGTTATCGAGTAAGGAGTAGATAGTTTGAGGTTTTTGCACACTTAGCATCTGGTGGAGGGCAATGTCACACAGAGAACCAAGGGATACTGGAAAAAGAGGATTCCAGATCAAATTTTAGCCCCATATCATCAAAGTTAACCTTACTTTCCTACATAGTAAAAAGACTACTCAGAATCCAACTGATGTCTGAATAACAAATGTTCCTACTAAGCACTTCACCAAAATTATGACAGCATAAGAATTACCTGGCCAACACTTGGGGTGGACGACAAAGTCTGCAAGACTTCTAGATCTTGATCGCAGAAAACTGACATGTTCCCTTGGCTGATGCTCAAAGAAGGGAACCATTTCTGAGTCATCCACCAGTTGAACAGCCACGGGGCGTAACGCGCAACTCGAAACGCCCACTGGTCTTGTGGGAGTAGTCTATTGAAAGCTTCTTTTGCTAGATCAGCAGGAAGACAAGGCCACCAGTAGTGAACAAATGGAACAACCAAAGCAGCGCCCGACAACCTACACATTGGTTTCACTAACTACCTTTATAATCTTGATTTATGTATTATGAGTCCGTGAAACTTGAATTGTAATAAGATGGGCAACAATGGTGTACCTGTGTGGGATGTATTTCAGGCAACTCCAAACAGGGTATGCTCCCATAGATATTCCGATCATATAGAACTTGGGTCCAACTTCCAATTTGTCAGCTAGTTCTTGAATATCAAAAGCTTCGCTCTTAACCGAGCGTCTTGGATGCGGATCACTCTCGCCATAACCAGCTCTGTCAAAGAACAGGATATAGATACGCAGCTCCTCCATGAGTTCCTGTAAACATTGAAGTAAAAATAAGCATAGTGCAGACATTATTAGAGCCCAACCTTCTAAAATTCTATAAAATCAAGTTCAAAATTTTCAGATCACTCGTGCTATTAATAAAAGTTGCAAAATTCTCGTACTAAATATCACAAGAACTAGAGAGCTGAGGTAGTGTGCAACAGCAATGATAATAACTAGGGATGGATTTTAACTTTTAGAGAGTGAGGAGCTTATGCGAGCAGTATATAAGTTGGGAAGAGTAAATTGCGTTGACATTTGGAGAAAAGCCATGAGCTCAATAGGATATTTACGAGTTAGTTGGGGGCTTCAACAAGTTCTAACAATTTTTTCAATTTTCAGTTCACTACTGAAAAGACACCGAAAGTGTAATTAAAATGTATGATCGCATACTTAGTACTTGATTTACTTCCCAAAAACTCATGGTGCATATTCACAATTTCTGGTGCACTATATAGAAAAGATAACAAACTGTAGAGGTAAAAGTAGAAAGTATGATTCCAAAACTCTTGAGCGCTTTTGTTTGTCATTTTTGTAATAATGACGATGATGATCTCAAATGCCAACCCATAAGCCATTCAACATTAAATTGGTGTTTCTCAGTGGCATATAGATACAATTACGCGCCCATTAGGGAAGATCCATTTGAACTTCAGTCTATTTACTATTATTACTCACATAACAAGTTGAGTGTTTTGGTAACCTTGTAAATCAAATCTTGCGAGAAGTAATCACAAAAACCTCCAAATCATACTGTAGAAAAGAAAAGTTTATTTAACAAACTTAAGAATAGTTTTGCATACTTGAGAGATAGGAAGATTCATGTCTTTGGAACTTTCATAACCGTGGACAACAATGATCTTGTACAGGGCTTCTTCCTTTGGGACACCTTCTTCTCTGTAGGCTAAATGCCTCCCATCACTGAGCTTGATTCTAGGTGACAAAACAGGAGGACCACCAGGTGTTCCACATACTTTTGGAGGAGTAGGCCTTATTGAGATATAAGCCCAACCCACAAGACCTGCCCCTAGTGCAGCCGCTATCTGTGCAATCATATCTAAATGCAAGGTGCAGCAATGAGTCAAAAGACATCAAAATGTGATTGTAAGAGCAACTCAAACCAATTGGCAATGAGGTGAATAATCCAAGATCTTATTAAGAACACATAGAACTCACAAATCCAGATGCGGCCATGTGGGACAAACATCCATTATCAACAGAAGTAAAATCAAACTTCCCAAAGAGTTTTTCCAAACTTTTAAGTATGAAGTGTATTCCAATGAGCATCAATATGATGCCTTTAACCAGATAATGTTTGTAGAATGGTCCTTTAAAGGTCAATAAGGACTTCATTTCATCATTTTACCAAGCTTAGTGCTTCTTGGGGTTTCTTTGGACTTCGTACAGAGTGAAGTCTTCTGAGAGTAATGTGAATAAAGTATAAACAATGTAGGGTGTTCGCCTGTTCGGATTTACAAATATGAGGTACACTTGTAGCCTTGTGAGGAAACAATTTAAGCTGATAAAAATAGTAAAATTTTGATTAGTTAGGCAATTTATTCTTCAACCATATTATAGTCCAGTAGGTTAAAGAAGTGGTGAAGCTATGTGGAGACACGACTAGAAAAAATCCTTGAATTTTACCCTATTTTCTATATAGTTTACACTTACCCCTCCCCCTCCAAATATTCTAAGTTAGTCCCTATTGTTTCTACATTTCGTGGTTTACTTCGTGTATTTTTCCTACATTTTCAGCCCCCACTCTACCTTATTCTCAGATCCGCCAGTGGGTGGAAAATTAGAACTTAGAACTTATGGCTTAGTTTGGTTTCTCAGCATATCAGTTTTCTGTGTTATTCAGGAGTCTATTCATAAGGAATTCGAAGATAAGTATTACTAGTGCAGCAGAGTAAAAGTCTTGTGCAAAATGTCTGGAACTAATGCAAGTGATAGCTTAAGCAACTCCTTGGTACTCCTAAAGCATCGAGTGATCACTATATTGAACCATGAACCTTATGCACTTCTGCCACCACACTTAAAAGAAAATCTACTAAAGAAGACTAATCTTTATTCTTGGGAGCCAAACAAGGCTACTAGATGCAAAGACTGGTTACTAGATACACCTCTTTTCTTCTATGTTATTTTGCATGACTTGGAACAACATATGAAAGCCAAAGGCAAATCAATTACCATCATAAAACATTAAACTTTTTTCCCAAATTCTATAAATCACTCAGAGAGTGTCAGAGGCCTCCAGGCTTTAATCTAATCCCATAGGAACCTCAACTTGGTAAAGAGTGGCAAGTGATCAAACAAGACTAACCCAGAATTCACCATAGCATAACAAGATCAAGATTACCCAAAAACCCAAAATCTGATTCAGGAACAAAGAATCACTCACCAAAGTGAATCAATTCATAGATAAGCACAAATTCAAAGGATAAACAAATTGAACAATAAACCCACAAAAAAAGAAGATACCAAGATGAAGTATAGAGAAAACCCACTTGGAGATAGTGTGATGGAGTGAGCTGTTTTGCTTGGAACTTCTTCTGGTGCAAGGCCTCTGCTGTTCTGGGTCCCAACCCTCCTCCATATAAAGGAGTAATTGGAGCTTCAAGAACATCATTGTTGGAAATATCTGAGAAAGTTAGGCTACACAGGGATTGTGGAAAGAGACAGCGTTTGTTCCGTCGAGGAAAGATCTCAGCTTTTAAACCCACGTTTTGTGATTTCTCTCTTCTCTTCTCTTCTCATTGATTTGATTGTGATTGTGATTGATAAGTGCCTCTCAGACGTCCGTTGCAGAAATTGGAAGTTGGAACATGGAACCCCCTTTTCAAGATTTTCCGTACGGTACTCTTAAATCATATCTAGTTTCGCTAGGTTATTTTTCTCCGTAAAGTTCGGAGGCGATTAGGGCAGGACTTTTTTCGACGAAGCTCTGGTAGGGTTTCGGCCGGCGTTCTTGCAGCAACACAGGTGCAGGCCTTCGACGATCACAATGGCATCATTAGGTTCAGCTCTAGACTTCGGAAAGCTTACTCTGGAAGAAGAAGAAGTCGAGATATTCGACACAGAGTACAGTTTAGCGGCGATCAATGGCAGGGGTCCTTGTCTCATCGGTAAGTTCCTTCTTCCTGTGAGATTTAATATCTGGGCGATGAAACTTCTATTCAAAAAGATTTGGCCGGGGGAGAAGAGATCAGCATCCACGAAACTGGGTCAAAAACTTTTGTTTTCCAGTTTCCAAACAAAACAGATCTGGAAGCAGTGTTCGCGGGGGGCCCTTGGATATTCGACGACAATCTGTTATTGCTTAAACCGTGGGATTTAGCCGATGATACAGATAAAGTCTCTTTCGACACAATCGACGTGTGGGTGCAGGTAAAGAATTTACCTATCTATCATCAAACCGATGAAGATTTGCGTAAAGTTCTCAGGACTATGGGGACAATTCTTGCTACTGATCCTAAGATTTCATCGGGGCCGGGTGGAGATTACATGCGTGCTAGAGTAAGAATTGATATCAACAAACCCTTGCGGAGGGGTCGTAACATTGAAGTGCTGGGGAAAAAGAAGTGGCTGAATTATAAGTACGAAAGGGTTTCTTGTCTTTGTCACTGGTGCGGAATGATCACTCACGTTGGTGAAGATTGCATGATGAGAACTGATATAGAAAAGACTCAGAATCATCCTGGATACGGGGAGTGGTTAGTGTTCAAACCTCCCCCCAAGAAGCGGCTAGTAGATGTCTTCAATGAGAGCCCTGACATACCGGAAGAGATGGAAGACGAGACCAAATCGAAGCAGGGGTCTGATATGGGTGTCGAAAACATGGAGGGTTCCGAGGATGAGTTCAGCGCAGAAGCCGGTGGAGAAGCAGTACTTGGTGAAAAAGTTTCTGGACAAGATGACAACACAGAAACTGAGGTTCAAATGTTCAAGAACCCCCTGGCCTCTCTCGAAAATTCAGCGAGGTTTTCAACTGGGGAAAAAGTGAAGGGAATAGCGGTGGCTTTGGGGCAGAATGCATCAGGGGCTAAAAGGAAGGTTGATGATGCCAACCTCAGTCCAGTACCTACTGAGAAGACCAAGGGAAGGCCACAAACTGCTGGACGAGGAGCTGGAAACGCAGGTTCAGGACGAGGAAGCACAAACAATGCACCAGGTGGACGTGGTCAAGGCCGTGGAGGAACCCGAGGTGGTAAAACAAGTCTTAATGCCACTCCCGTACGGAACAACAGTCTAGGGAAAAAACCCAACGTTAAAGCAAATCACACGGCTCACAAGAACCCGTTAGTTACCAAGGAGGAGGGGGTTACAATGTCAAAACCACAATAGGTTTCTGCAATGCGGATTCCGTCACAGGAAGGGGTCGCCTTAAAAAACCCAAACAGTTCTTTGGCTGAGGCTGCGATGCAGTCCAGCCAGTCGCAATGAGTATCCTTAGCTGGAACGTGCGGGGGCTTGGGAACCCCCGTAGCGTTATTTCTCTTTGCGATCTCGTAAGGAGGCAGAAGCCCAATATCGTCTTCTTAATGGAGACAAAGTTGTATGCAACGGAGATGATCCGAATCAGAGATAGGTTGGGATTCCGGAATGGTATCTTCCACGACTGTGAAGATAGAAGGGGAGGCCTAGCTCTGTTTTGGGATGATGATGTGAGTTTTTCTCTAGCAAAGGCGTCTAGGCATTTTATTCATGGCTTTTTTTCTATTCCTAGTGAATCAAAGCATGGATATCTGACAGGCTTCTACGGGGATCCGGATAGGAGTCAGCGACATAATTCTTGGATTTTGTTGGAGCGTCTCAGACCACAGGGACAGCCTTGGTGTGTAGTTGGCGACTTTAATGCTTTTTCATCTATTTTAGACAAGGAAGGAGGAAGAACTGTCTCCTTTAGTCAGATAGAGGGTTTCAGCGGTGTGATTCATCGCTTACAGTTGCGCGATTTGGGGTTCTCAGGTGTTCGGTACACTTGGACGAACAACCAAAGCGACGAGATGACTATCAGAGAGAGGCTTGACAGATGTTTAGTGACTGACACCTGGAATGACTGTTTCGGTTGGGGCAAGGTGGACCACCTGATAGCTGAAGTATCTGATCATGTTCCACTTCAGGTGACTTGGAATTCAGGTATTCAGAGAAACGTTCAAATTAATAGACGTTTTCATTTTGAAACTATGTGGATGCAGGATCAGAGGTGTACCACTTTAGTAAACGAAAAGTGGGCTGAGACGAACATGCCGGTGTATGGGAAGCTCAGAGACCTAGCTTCGACCCTATCCTCTTGGAATAGGACAGTTTTCGGTAGTGTCAAGACTCGGCTGAAACAACTACGTTCTCGACTCGCTTTTCTAACCGAAGGTGTGCAGTGTGCGGCTGTTGTTGCGGAAGCAAAGGTTATTCGTGGCTCGATTTTGCAGATTCTTCTTCAGGAAGAAGAGATGTGGCGGCAACGGTCTCGTGTTGATTGGATGAGAAAAGGTGACCAAAATACAAAGTTTTTTCATCGTAAGGCCTCTATCAGCCGCAACAGGAATAGAATCGAAGGATTGGAAGATCAAGACGGAAACTGGCAGACAGATAAACAACATGTAACTAGAGTACTGGAAGATTATTTCAAGGGCATATTTACTACCTCTGTTCCTCAGATTACCCAAATGGAACCTGTTCTAAGGGGAGTCGAGAATCTCCTCTCCCTTGATCAAAGGGAGTCACTTGATGCTCTTTTTACAGTCGAAGAAGTCCGGGCAGCCGCTAATCACCTTTCTCCGTCCAAAGCCCCGGGTCCAGACGGTTTCCCGGCAGCGTTCTTCCAGCGTTTCTGGCCGTTGGTAGGCGGAGAGGTAGAGAAGCTTTGTCTTGACATACTCAATAATGGCAGTGAGATTTCGCAGTACAATCATACTCTTATTTCGCTTATTCCGAAGATAAAGCAGGTTAGAAAGTCATCTGATTTACGTCCCATTAGCCTCTGCTCTACGATTTATAAAATTGTTACGAAAGTTATGGCTAACCGACTGAAGTTAATTCTGGACTCTATTATTTCGGAGAATCAATCTGCTTTTGTCCCGGGCCGGTTGATTACAGATAATATCGAACTCTTGCACACTATGAAGAACAGAAAGAAGGGTAAAACCGGTTTCTTTGCGCTCAAAGCCGATATGAGTAAAGCTTATGATAGAGTGGAATGGGTTTTTCTCAGTGCTGTCATGGAAAGAATGGGCTTCGGGTCACGTTGGATTTCGATTGTTATGAAGTGCATTACAACAGTATCCTACAGTCTTATTGTTAACGGTGAAGTTCAGGGTCAGATAACTCCAGAAAGAGGACTTCGTCAGGGATGTCCCCTCTCCCCTTACCTTTTTCTTTTGGTTAGCGAAACTTTATCTCGTTATCTAACAGCTGCGGTGCAGGAAGGTAAAATTTCTGGCATTAGAGCATCGAGAGGGGGACCTATAGTATCACATCTCTTCTTTGCAGATGACAGTCTATTGTTTGCGAAGGCCAAACCGGAGGAGATTCAGTCCCTTAGAGATATCTTGCACAAGTATGAGATTGCTTCGGGTCAAGTACTCAACTTCCAGAAGTCATCAGTTTGCTTTTCGGACAATGTAAGAGAAGAA
This sequence comes from Linanthus parryae, assembly GCA_023055425.1. Lineage (NCBI taxonomy): Eukaryota > Viridiplantae > Streptophyta > Magnoliopsida > Ericales > Polemoniaceae > Linanthus > Linanthus parryae. Next base: position 176,414,368 of record JALGPY010000001.1, on the reverse strand, counting down.
GACCGAGCCACGCTTGGAGCTTTGTGTGGAGTGCAACTGGTAACCCAGTTTGACAACTATTTGGGTTTGCCTACCCAGATAGGGAGAAGTAAAACGTCTACCTTTAGCCCACTAGTTGAAAGAGTTTATAACAAGATGAAAGGTTGGAAAGGAACATCACTTTCAACTATTGGCAAAGAAGTTTTGATCAAAGCAGTGGTCCAAGCAGTTCCGAACTACACTATGAGTTGTTTTTTGTTACCGGCAAGAACTTGTCAAGATCTAGAGAGAGTAATTCGACAATTCTGGTGGGGAGGAGATGAGCACAAGAGGAAAATTCACTGGATCGCATGGGACAAGTTAAAGGAATATCGAGAGAATGGTGGCTTGGGCTTTCGAGACTTTCAGGATTTCAATAAGGCGATGCTTGCAAAACACACTTGGAGATTCTTACAACAACCAGACTCATTGGTGTGCCGTGTATTCAGAGCAAAGTACTTTCGGGATTGTTCCCTGCTTGACCTTAAATTGAAGAAGTCGACACAAATTTCATATGCTTTCCGAAGTATACTTGCTGGAAGAGATTTATTGAAGCGGGGGTTGATTTGGAAGATTAAAGATGGTAGGAAGGTGAAGATTTTCAGTGACAAGTGGTTGAAGAGACCGGACACTTTCCAGCCCATCACTACGTGCCCTCCCAACGCCGAGGAGTTGACAGTTAATGAGCTCATCAACGAGGAATCAAACTCTTGGAATGAAGAAAGAGTTCGACAGATAATGTGGCAGGTCGATGTTGATGAAGTACTAAAAGTTCCTATTGTGCCTAATGAGGTGGCTGACACTCCTTATTGGGCATATTCGGATGATGGCAATTACACAGTTAAAACCGGTTACAAGGTCCAAAGGAAGGTTTCCAGTCACAACCCTTCCTCCTCGGGTTCCTTCTCAAATGGCCCGTGGCTTAACAAACTGTGGAGTCTCAAACTCCCTAAGAAACCTTTAATCCCATGCTGGCGGATTTGGCTCTCTTCCCTTCCAGTAGCCTGCAAACTCAGAGCTCGTGGTGTGGATGTTTCACTTCAATGCAGGCTTTGTCATGAAGAAGCTGAAAGTATCAATCACTTATTTGGTGGTTGCGTGCACTCTCAGGAGATCTGGAGAATAATGCTAGGAGAAGACCTTTTCAAGCATAAGAGAGATGATTTTCGCGACTGGATGGTGCAATTCTTTTTGTCAGAAAGCAAGAACAATTGTTTGATTTTTGCTGCGACTTGTTGGGCGATATGGCGAAACCGGAATGACAAAGTGTTCAATCTCAAGGACAATTCACCGGAGAATGTTGCTTCCAGTTGTAAGGAGTATATCCAGTGGTATTCTGAAGCTCAAATAACTGGTAGACTTGAAGAAGTGGGACCATCTCCTAGTGGAAACAGCAGCAGCGTCTGGACGGCACCTCCGCAAGGTTTTGTTAAAATTAATGGCGATGTGGCGTGGAAAGAGTATAATCCTGCCACTGGAATCGGCATAGTGATCAGAGACGAGTTCGGAGGCTTCGTGGCGGCTAGGCAGCGGCGTATTCCCTGGCAAAGATCACCGCTGCTTGGAGAGCTCTGTGCACTCTCGGAAGGCCTGACAATGGCGTTGGAACTAGGAAGGCAGCGAATCTACGTGGAGTCCGACAACCGGACTGCTATCTCATTGCTGCGGAATGAAAGTCCGGACCTATTTCGAAAGCAAGGAGCTATCTCAGATTTGAAGGAAATACTACTGGAATGCAATACTTTGCTTGGAAATTTTCAGGAAGTTGTTTTCTCTCATGTTTTTAGAGAAGGTAATGCCTTTGCTCACTTAGTGGCTAGTAGAGCGTTGGTAGAGGATGATATTAGCTTTTATTCGCAAACGCCAGATTGGGCGCATCATGTACACAACAGTGATCTTTTGGGAGTGACTTCCCTTCTCTAATATATCTTTGGTTCCTCAAAAAAAAAGATTTTCCGTACCATTTGCATTTTAGGGCCTCGTTTGGATAGGAGGACAATGACATGTTTTTTTTTTTAAGGAAAAGTGGAGATCACATTTATTTTATCGAGGCTTTATTTTTTTTTCGGGGGAGTTATATATAGAGGGCTGCTATGCTTCACCCTTTTTTCTTCACCCTTTCAAGTTCACCTTTAACGTGTCAAGATATGATTGTTGGTACTATGGCCATGTTTGGGTAAGCTAGATTTTAAGATAGATTATTGAAAATTTGCAAAAAAATCTGACCTGTTTGGTAAAGCCAGATAGATTTTTAGTTTAACTAGATGAACCGGATCCGGCCGGAATAGTACCCGGATCCTGTCATTATTCAATAATTTTTTTTCGCTTTTCAGTAATACCCGGACCCGGTTGATTGGTAGCCGGTTCCTGTTTGCAGCAATCCGGGTCCGGATTCGTCAGAACAGGGTCCGGTTTCTTTATCCGTTCGCCTATAAATTGCTACCCCACATTTGGTCCCCCCTGCCTCATTCCTAACCAGTAGCGAATTGGAAGGTGTATTCTTTGCTCTGAGAAAGTTGGAAGGTTCGTGAAGTAATTTAGATACTGATTTTCAATATTTGTTCTGTTAGTTGACTTCGATTGTTTATTATCAGTACAAAACATACATAACTTGTTTGTTCAATACAGAATGCACGGCGGAAGAGGATCCACTCTAGGACGGCGTAACGCTCGCATGAGTGTCATTGAACACCCACGGGACGTGGTGCTGCGACGATTGGCGGGTTTACATTCAGTTGTTAGGTGAACAAAAGGAAAGAGGCTACATGCGTGGGTCTTATTTTTCTCGTGCTGCATTCGATGCGATTGCCACAGGCATATTACTCCGCAGCGGTCGTTCCCACTCGCCGGACCAACTGAGACATCAGTTTGACAACCTCCGTGTCCCGTTCATGAGATGGGTCAGGGAGCAACAGCGTGGTCCGAATGACAATGTGCCGAATGTCCCCGGTCTTCGTCCAAATCGCCACCCTCTTCATATCACTGGCAATTTGGGTGCACTTTGTCAGCTTTTCGATGTTCCCACTCCAGATAACATTGCTATTGAAGAAAATGTGCCTGTGTTCAACCCTGCTTTGGGTGCCGATGAATTGGAGGTGGTCGGCGAGCACCCATCTGATTCAGAATCTGCTTGATATGTAATTACCATGTGCGCAGGGTCATGCTTCATTTCCTATGTATTTTGCTTAATGTTTCGTAATTTCGGTGATTGTAGGTGTCCGATGTGTTTTTCGAATTTTGCATTAATAAATTTATCTTAATTCAACGTTCGTAATTATGTTTCTATTTTTGTAATTCTACTGCTTTATTTTTCATCCATTTAAATAATTGATATACAACTTTTAGACGTTCACGTTCATAACTACAACAATTGTTAAACGAATTAAACTGAACTGCTCGTGCGAACAAACTAATTGAAATAAGCTAGTGAAAGAAGGCAAA